>LPNX011109720.1:0-42156 GCA_001517045.1 Pseudotsuga menziesii
GATCCCGTCATATACAAAATATACAAAATGTGGATCATCATCCATCAAAATGCCCTAGAACTAAGCCTACCCGCCATGGCCACTAGGACCACCTTGGTCCCCGTGATATCTAGGCACCCTAGCTTCCTCAGCCTCCTCGGCTTCTGCAGCCTCCACTGCATCTCTGTAGACAAGTACTACTCTAGCTACTCGCCTGAACAGTCGTAGCCATGTCGGTGGAACCCCTACTACAAACTCCTGCATGGCTGTAGGTATGTGCTCAATCCATATAGTGGGCACTCGCTGGGCCAGCCTGGCCAGCTTCCCCTCCAGTACCCGAACCAATCCTGGGTCTCCTCCTACAATCGGTTGCACGAACATCCGCGGGTGCCCTTCAGGGCGGACTGGTCCAATATCTACATTTTGACGCATGACTAGGATTAGGACTTGTACATATGTATATATTCTATCATTTGAAAATTCATAAAAATTTGAAAATGATAAAAAATTAAAAATCACTTACCCATCTCGCCCCATCTTCCTCCTGGAGGGAGGACAAGGTCGGGATCACCTCGGAAATCCATCCCAGTGTATGGAAACTGCTCCAACGCCAGCAGCTGTCGTTCCCACCATACATAAAAGTCATCATCGTAGACGCTATGTACTATGTCTCCTCCTCCTTGACGGAGGAATATATCTCCCCATCGGCTCAGCCTTGGCTGACGTGGATGTCGGACCTGTAGTGGTATCACCAGGCTCATAGCTGGTACCCTCTCGAAGAAGAACGCTACTAGTATGCTGGCATAACGAAAGTTCTTGCGTCTTCCTCTCCTACAGTTGGAAAGTTGCCTCTTCATGATGGGGAGCACTCTCGAGCACCAATCATAGAGGGCACGTCTAAAGCAATCAACCGCCACCCTCATTTGATTCCTGGTGGCCATATGCAACCCTGATGACCTTGCAAGTCTCACAATAGTGCTAGCTAGTACCTGGAGTGTGAAATCCTGGATGTCTGCAATAATAACACTGCTGCCCCTCTTTTGTGTACCTGGTGTACAGAACATATCAACATAGTTTTGGACACTCAAGGGGTCTCCGCCCCTGCCAGTGCCCTCCAAGTTCACCGGTGCCCCCCGTTGTGATAACCCGGTTATGAAATATATATCCTCTACGGTAAGCTCCAAAGTCTCACCTTGAAGATTAAACATCCCCATGTCATGATCCCAGTAGTTGACCATGAATTCCAGTAAGTGGACATTTGACCGCATGGGCGATGTGCAAAAGAACTTCAGCATCCCGCAAGTTCTCATGCTTGTATTACGGCCGCGCTTTGGAGCGCCGCATGATCCATTATTTCATGTTCTCTTTCCCTCCACTCCAGCACCATATTTTTCCTGGCAAATACACACAATTTTGTTCGGTATTTCATCTTTAAAAATAAAAAATTGAGCATAAATTTTGAGTTTTCACCCATCGCGTAGCACTCATGACTGTCTAGTTAGGCAGGCTGCGAGTCATTCATGACTTCCTAGTTCGACAACTCGCGAGTAAAACGCATATTCGCGACTTTTACTCTTTGCAACCCGCGAATGCGCCCTTATGTAATTTGGGATGATTTAAAATATTGAATTAACCATTAATTTTGATATTTGTTTGGATCAAATTGAAGGGTTTAGGGTGTAGAGTTACCTGCAACTGACATATCTGAATTCTGACGGTCCAATTGTCCACGGTAATCAATCAAAGATAGAGGGTAAACTTTCCTTTTTAGTCCAAAAAGTGCAAATGGTGAGAAATGTTTTAATTTTCAAACTATTTATAGAAATAAAATTTCGTAAAGTGGGTCTTTTTGTATAGTTTGAAATGTCAATTGACTAATATTACCCTCTTTGTGCCTTGGAACAGGTTTACCAACTTTTACAAAGTGTTGATACTTCTATAGGGTGGTTTTGCTATCTCCAACACATGTTGGTATCTTATCACTCCACATTAACCTTAGTATTCAACGTTTTGCCATGGACTATGGTATCCTAAGCCATTAGTCCCTTATCTCTACCATTGTTCTTCCGTGGCTAGGATCCTTATTTCATGAGTGTCATCTTATTATGCCTTTGCCATCCTTTGATACTCATGCCGTCACTGTTTCAGGCCCAAGGGTTTTCCTCATAGCTATTTTTCACGCCAAATAGAGCTTCTTCTGAATCTCTTTTTACAAGCTATTCCTTTATAGGACTCCCCGACCTTATGGAGTTTCTTTAGGCCCAGGTCTCACTCCTTCAAAACAGACTTGACTGCCGAGTTATCTCATCCATTCAAGCTCGTTAAGAATATGTGAACGGGCATCCGCATTGGTGGTAGGTTATCTCTTTCTCGGAACATGCAGAATAATACGAGAAAGGATCACTCTCTTTTCTTTTGAATTGAGAAGAGTATTCTCAGGTATAGGTTGATCACTTTTCCGGACCTGAGGGACTAAATTTACGGAAAAGGAACACCTGTTTTGAGCTTAGTTTTCTCTTTTTTGTGCTCTGGACCCAAGCATGAAAAAGATTTTGAGTGTACTTTGTGTCTTTGTCATGCTCGTTAAACACTACAGAACAAAGCAACGAGTTTATTGTTGTAAGCCCCATTTCTCGTAACCAAATGGATCTTTCCGAGTGATCTTGCTTTCCTTCACACTCGTAAAACTCAAGCTATTTTATGCTGTTCTGGAAGGAGCGTTGGGGAGGTGGTAATTTAACCTTTTTCGGACCTCCCTGACTAAGTATGAAAAAGGTGCGCCTTTTCTTCTTCGGAAGTTAAGAGAGTTCTTCTGTGGTTTGTTTTATACTTTTTCGGCCTCAGGAGACTAAATTGGATGAAAAAGGACCCCCCTAGAGTCTTCTTTGGAGTTTTCAGACTCTCTAAATGTGAAAACAACATTTGAGCATGTACTAGTTCGGGCTCATTAAATCCACGGATCAGTGTATCAAGCATTATTTTCCCATCTCTTCAAGCTTGTTAAAAAATGAAGAGGGAACCGAGTTTACTTTCCTGGACTCGTTAAAATTTAACAGGGAAGGTAAGGAAGAAGTTTTCTCTTATTTTCAGTAATGGCAGCATGTCATCCTTGAACATAGCACTCTTTGCTTTTCGATATCCATGTTTCAGTATACACTTGTGTTCAGCTATCACTTTGAGCTTCTTACTCCTCCTCTTGTCCATTTATACCTGGGGAATCTGATCATGTCTCCTACATGAGAGATAAGTCTAGTTGTTCTATCTATCCATTGTACGCTGCCTTGGGTCATCTCTATGTTGTGCTCACTGTTCAAGGACTTTACCCAATGTCTGATCTATCACCTGATTCCATCATTGTTATATCTGCTATCTATTTGTGTCTCCCTTCTTTTGCCCAGTTCCTAGTCACTCTTGTGATCCGTTGGAGGATCTGTTGCCTTCCTTATCACAGCATGGTTCCGTTTCAGTACTTCCTGATGAAGAAGACCTAGAGTTTTGATGATCGTACCTCTGGATTCACTTTCATCATTGGTGAACTCCTTTGCCTCAGTTGTCAATTATCACCTATTGATTGACAAACTGTTGAATCCTCTCCATGTTCGACTTTAGCTTACCCTTATTCACATGGCTTGGATTGTACTGGTTCTTTGGGATATTTTATGAAGACTTTAGTCTCTCACATAAAGACTAAGTTGCGCAAGAATATGTTTGATCTATCTACATAGCTTCCAGATCTTTGAAGACTCATCATTATTGTATATTGTGGCTTCGATCCACCTTTGTAATATACGTGGTTTTATACCCGTATCATATGATGTAATCAAATATTGTATAGGAGCTAATGTTCCAGTAAATTGAACATAGCATCCTCAGATGTAACTTTGTATATGACATTATTCTGCTTTGTTTCAGGTACTCTCTCTGCTCCATTGGATTTCTGAGTTCTCCAAAGATAGACATTATAATGTATTTCGGCCATCGTTCCCCTCTGACCTCACACATTAGGGGGCATCTGTTATACACTTGAATGGCACCTCTTCATCCGAGTGTCGACATCCCTCATGTTGGCACACAAAAGGACACTTATGGATAGAGGTTTTCCCAAAACACTATAGATTGGCTTGTCATGAAATACATTCTTTCACCATCCACCTAGTTACTTTGTCATTTGCCTATATTGAGATGTATTCGCGACTATCATTTTATACAACTCACGCATCACTCGTGAGTCTCCTGTTCAGCAAGTCGCGAATCCATGTATTCGCGGGTTGCGCTTACACATAGTCACAAGTCATTCGCGGGTTGCTCTGCTACAAACCCGCGAATGTGTCTCAACATTAAAACATAAAAATACTGGTGCTAATGGGAGATTAGTTAAGTTATTTAATTTAATTTCCTTAACTGCTGTAACCTCCCTAACCTTCGAGAACTGCCTTATTTCACCCATATAAATACAGGCCTTGGGGAGGGTCTCATGGAATTACACTTGGAGAGCAAAGTTATGCTGGTGGAGTTTATACAGAAGTCTTTGGAGCAGTGAACTCAGAATCCTTTGGTTGCAGAGGAGTCCTTGTCTCAGGCATTGGGTTGTATCTGAACTCTTTCCATTATTGATAATAAAGAGATTACTTCTTCCATATGTGTTTCAAGTCTTGTGGTTTGATAATTATTTATGCTGCTGCATCTATATGTGATTTATCTAACCTGCTTATACATATATGAATCATCTTGTATCTGGAAAAGTGTTTCTTGACAGGTGAAAGAGGAACAATCCTGAAGACTTTGGAAGTGGAACAGAGAAGAAGAAGATTAGCAAGCATCGACCTTCGTTTAACAAGTAAGTCCTTTGATCTTCCTATTTCTTATTCTGTGCTTTAAGTGTCAATTGTTTGCAAGTAATTGAGTATGTTGGTAACCCCAGACCTTAGGTTATTAGGTGTATAATCCTATACAACAGCTATGTCCTTGGTTCTACAGTTTGGGGGCACCTTTCCCTTGCTTCTGATTCGCAGATCCAAAGTCTCACTTTTTCTGTTTGAATTTTTGCTCAATTTTGGCAGCATACCAATATGCCGTACCAAGCGAGGAGATGTCAAGGAACTCCATTTCCTCATAAATGTATCTTTGTAGAAAATTGTGGTACTTCAGCACCAAATGTTTCTCTGAATCTTTGATACCCAACTTGGTGCGCAAGGTATGGAACAGATTCATCGGCTCATGCACATCTTGATCTCTTTGCTATCGCAGTGTAGTCCATTATATGTACTTGTCCTCATAGCTCCCCACCAGATAATATTGTCCCTTTATGGCATCTCGAAAATAATTCCAAGTGGGTATGGCTGAGAATAGAGAGGGTTCCTCCTCATCCTTTCTCTCACAGTAGGTTTCCCACCAGTCCTTGACATGGGGGGCGACTTTGAGTAGAGGTCAGAAAAGTCATGAACCGAGAAATATCCTTCTAATAGATTCAACCATATATCTACATCGTCTTCATCTATTCAGCCATCAAATATGGGAATGTCGAAGTTTACTTGTACCTTAAGAGGGGTTGCGCCTCCAGAGTGGTTTCTAGATGCAGATGCACCGCCAATGGCAAGTCGTTGAAGGATCTGGGTGAAGTTATCCATCATCGCGTTCCTTTGTTTTTCAAGGGCCTCCTCAAGCAACATTTTGATAGGATCTTCTGCACCCTCGTCTTTCTTTTCAACCCCCATGGGTGGCTGTCGGTATTTACGAGGCTGATCTTGCAAAGGTTCAACCAGATTGATCCCTAACTCTTTATACCTCGCCCTCGTTGGGGACATGCAAAGTTGGATCGAGAAAGAGTAGATTGCTCTAATACCACTAATCTGGATTTATGCAGGAATGCAACAGAATACAAAAATAACCATGGAAACAAATATGCAGTGGAAATAACACTTCATTTCATTAATCAATAACTGAAACTTGTTTACATACAGAATGGAAATGAACTAGCTAGAGTGCTAGTAGCTTATCTCTGAAAAGAGATGTGGCGGCTACATGCCTCTGAACCCTGCGTTACAATGAGGCTCAAAGGCCTATATATTATTGAGAAACAATGTAAACCCTACACATCCAAAAACATAACCCTAGGAGGTGAAATGCCACAATGTGGGCCCCGTTGGGTAACTTGGTACATCAATTTCCCAGGTTTGTAACTTTAACATACTACCTTTGTTTGAGGCACATGATACATTGTTAGAAATATTTGTTTAAGGACTACATCCATTAATGGAAAACGCGAAGTCCGAAATGAACACATCTTTTCCCAACCATGTGATGCCGAAAAAACGTCATTTAGGGCCTCAAAACGGTTCTGAAAGTTTAGGACCCGAAAACTGCCAAAAATAGTAAATTGTGCTACAATTAAGGAAATTGGAAAACTGAAAGAAACAATGGTGGGGTTCCAAGTGGAATAGGTGGGTGGCCACCAATA
Organism: Pseudotsuga menziesii; assembly: GCA_001517045.1. Lineage (NCBI taxonomy): Eukaryota > Viridiplantae > Streptophyta > Pinopsida > Pinales > Pinaceae > Pseudotsuga > Pseudotsuga menziesii. The sequence goes on from LPNX011109720.1 coordinate 6,437, forward strand.
TCCTCTTGGATCAGTGTTAGATTTTTATCATTTAAGCAATATTATCTTAGGATCTTATCTGAGAGAATAACATGCACATCAATCAATCACAAGAGACAATAGACACAAATATTTTCCTTGGGGAAACCATAAAGGAGAAAACACTACAACTTCCTCAGAGATAGAATGAGCACCAATGGAAACAGTAACACCCAAATACAGAAAGATGATCTCCAAGACGATTTTCAACAGTTATTCTCTCTCTCTCACTTGTGTGAGATTTTCTTCTCTCACTCATGCGCTATAGTTAAGTGAGTTTGTGTGACAAATATAGAGGCTCACTCTCTATTTATACTAGTTTCTGACTTGACAATTACTTACTAGGGCCGACTTATCTAGGAGAGTCTAATAACCCTAGTTCCCCTCAATTGTGGGGACTTCCCCCCCAATCAACAAGGAGGGTTAACCTCAGCTCAATTGTGGGGACTATTGCCCCGACTTACAACAGAGGGTTAACCTCAATGAATTTATTATATTAATGACTCTCCCGATAGGAACATTGAGGTACAATGAAATACAAATCATTCTCCCAATAGGAACATCGGGGTACAATGTAAGATATACAAGTGAATACATTCTGAAGTTACAAATACATCAACACTCTGTCTTAACTAGGAAGGTATTCTCTTGACACAATTAATCAGCACAAGTCTTCATCACTGGATCAAATCTAGATCATCATCAAAGCTGGATCATCACTGGATCATCATTAAAGCTGGATCATCATTGTATCATCATCATCATCATTGCTTCCGCTATCTCGATTAAATGGTGCTATCTCTCAATTCTTCTTGTCATAGGAAGTTCTATAGATCCAACCCTTTTTCATGTTGGTTGTAGGCCTAGCATCCATGGAGGTCTTCATCAACAACTCTTATATCATTGGCATGGTAGGACACACCTACTACCATCCTAGAAAGGCTCCAGCACTTAAATTCACCAGCATGGTATGACACACCTAATACCATCTGTGAAAGGCTCCAACACTTACATTCACCAGCATGGTAGGACACACCTACTACCATCTATGAAAGGCTCTAGAACTTACATCCACTGGGATGGTAGGACACACCTACTACCATCCGGGGAAGGACCCCAACACTTACATCCACTGGCATGGTAGGAAACACCTACTACCATCCAAGGAAAGGCCCTAGCACTTACATCCATTGTAATGGTAGGACACACGTACTACCATATAGGGAAAGGACCTGCACTTACATCCACCAGCATGGTAGGACACACCTACTACCATCTGTGGAAAGGCTCTGCACTTACATCCACCAACATGGTAGGACACACCTACTACCATCTGTGGAAAGGCTCTGCACTTACATTCGCTGGAATGGTAGGACACACCTACTACCATCCGAGGAAGGGATCTACACTTACATCCGCTGGCATGGTAGGACACACCTACTACCATCCGAGGAAGGGCTCTGCACTTACATTTGTCAGCATGGTAGGACACACCTACTACCATCCAGGGAAAGGCTCAACACTTACATTTGACCATGGGAGGAACCAATCCTTCCACCATGTTAGAAAGGCACATCACTTATATCTAACCATGGGAGGTACCAATCCTACCACCATGTCAGAAGGGCACAACCCTTACATCTGACCATGGGAGGATCCAATCCTACCACCATGTCAGAAGGGCACAACACTTACATCTGACCATGGGAGAAACCAATCCTACCACCATGTCAGAAGGGCTCATGGACTCATCACTACCTCCTGGAAGGAACCTCGATCTGGAGAACACCAAGCTTATCCCTGAAGTACTCAAACTTCACTTTGGATAATTTCTTGGTCAACACATCAGCTATCTGTTCATCCATCGCAACATATTGGATCTTGACTACTCCTCTCTACACCATATCCCTTATATAGTGATATTTGATATCGATATTCTTCGACTTGTCATGGAACAATGGGTTCTCCAACAGCTTCACACAACTCTGGTTGTCACAATATATACAAGTAGCATCCAACTGGAGATCAAACAAATCATACAGTAGCTTCTTCAGCCATATTGCATCACAAATAGATGAACAAGCTGCAACATAATCTGCTTCGGCTATACTCAGTGCCACAGAGGACTGCTTCTTGCTAAACCAAGAGATCACACATGATCCCATACTGAAGCAGCACCCCGAAGTGCTCTTCCTATCAATGGCACTACCTTCCCAATATGAATCAACATAACCCTCCAGGTTAAAATTCTGATTCGCCTCATACTTGAGCCCATAATCAATTATACCCTTCAGGTACCTCAGAATATGCTTTCCAGCAATAAGGTGAACATGTCTCAGATCCGTCAGGAACTGGCTCAATGTGTTCACAACAAAGAAAATATCTAGTCTCATGTTCATCAGGTACATTAAGGACCCAATCAACTGACGATACATCATACCATCAATCGACTTTGATGAAGCATCACTCAATAGATTCATGTTTTATGCCATAGGTGTGGTCATAGCCTTGCAGTCCATCATCCCAAACCTCTTCAAGATCTCCACTGCATACTTCCCTTGTCCCAGCGAGATAATGGAAAATTCTTATGCATAAAGATATAATCATGAAACTATTTGAACAAATACAACATTCATCCATATCTCATAGAAACTTTCTAGATTCCTTCCATATCTACCATGACATCATTGAGATTGTGCACTAATCCAATATGTCAGCAAAGAGGTTTCATTCTAGATAAGTAACAACGGAGAGTTATATGGCACCATGAGCTACTTACCCATCACATGCATATTAGTAGTATACTGTCATTAATGCAAACATTCTATCAAGCATCAACTGAATAAAAACAATATCATGAAATGACAATTGAATACTTATCTTTATTTGTTTCATGGGTAGACTCCTTCTTTCAGCTTCATCATCTTCTTCATTCATAACAACATCATTTCTTATCCAAATGCTAAGATAGATAAGAGGTTCTTCAAGAATTGAGTTCTTCATATTCCTCATCGCTTGAGGGATCTTCTTTGGATCATGAGAGCTTGGTCTTTAGTTGCTCCCATCTTCTCTTTCTCTTATTATGAGATGAGCTTCTTCTTGTGTGCACTCTTCCCAGAGTCTGCTGAAAGTAATCACTTCCTTCTGGCACACATTCCTCGAATGAATGAATCCCATGATCCTGGGAGGCCATTCAAGGTGGTTAACATAATTTATGTATTATCTACTTCTTCATCGACTGCTTCAAGTTGTTCTTTGATTTGAGACACCCTTGTAAATTATGGTTGTATGGTCACTGCATTCTAGATCTTTACATTCTTCAACTGGTTTCTCAAAGTCATCTTCTGATTTATGTTCTTCCCTTCAAATAGCTTGGTCAAGGAATCAATCACCTCTTTAGGTGTCTTTAGGGAAGACACTTGTGGTATAAGGTGATCCTTGATTGAATCAGCAATGATATTCTTGGCCTTGACCAAGTTCTTCTTGTGTAAGGATTTAGCCTCATATCCCTCTGGAACTAGAACCTCTCCACTTATGTAGGTGTTCAATTCATTTTCTTCAAGAACCAGTGAAAACTTATACTTCCATGCTCAGAAGTTTTTGGATTCACCAAGCTTGTGATCAAGCTGGTGTGCTAGGTTAGTTTGAAATGAGATCCTCAAATGCAAATATCAAAAGATTAGATCTTACCGATTTGAGGTGTCCGTCCTGGTTTCATATCTGGATGATCTAAGGGTTGTCAAAGAAACCCTAATTTTTAAAACTTGGAATTTCAAACTTCTGATTGGAGAGAAAGATAAGCCTCTTCAAGGAGAGTTGTCCAATGTACTCTTTTTCTGAAAAAAAGTGGAGGGAAGCTCCTAGAACAGGAAGCCCTAGTTTTCCAATTTCTTATACAGAAATTCCTGATAATGTTTCTGCCATATATTTGAAATTACTGCTCCTTTGTGTCTAAAATTTTTCACTGTGGTATCCTCGTGTGTCCTCTTTCCAACAATGTAGTTTTGAGAAGAGTTTGTTTCACCAATTGGGACTTATGAGCATTTTCCCAAGGTGACGTATTTCATGACCGTTTCACATAGCGAATTTGTATGGACTGCCACATGTCGTTGTTTCACCTTTTGGGTCTGACACTTTTACCATAGAAATTACAGTTTGTCCCCTATCTTGAACATCTTGTTAAATTTCATTTGGACCTTCGTAGCCCGATATATAGCAATTCTACCAAGTTGTCCTATTTAGGGATGAATCCTGGAAGATGCTGGAACCCTGATTTGGAGGAATCATATCTCCCATAATATAGTGAATATCAAGCTGAATGTTTTACATAGGGTACATCAGGATTTTATCTTCAGCCTATGAAAATTTCGGCTCCTGAGACTTCTTTAATCTCGAGATATAGTGAATGTACCAAAACTACCAGTTTTAGTATTTTACGGTTTTTCAGGCCTCAAGTCAAACTAGGGTTTGAATTTCCCGGAGTTTTACTGAACCAAAAACTTCGAACTTGGTCTCTAAACTTTGATTCTGATGAGGATAGAAACCCTATGCTGGGCTCACTAAAAAATTCCACTTTTGTGAAAATCCCTAATTGTCGCTGTAGTGGTAGGTCAAAAATTAAAAATGCCCGGAATCAAATTCTGCTTCGACAGAAAGATGTGCCCTTTAATAGAGAGTTAGACTAGCCTCCTTTTGCTGATGATATATGGAGAGATACCCAAAAAGTAAGAGTCCCTAGATTCTACAGTTGCACAATGTCTTCTTCTCAGGTTAGCTATGATACAATGTTATATTTTTATCATTTAAGCAATATTATCTTAGGATTTTATCTGAGAGAATAACATGCACATCCATCAATCACAAGAGACAATAGACACAAAGATTTTCCTCGGGGAAACCATAAAGGAGAAAACCCCTCAACTTCATTAGAGATAGAATGAGCAGCAATGGAAAAAGTAAAACCCAAAGACAGAAAGATGATCTCCAACAGTTGTTCTCTCTCTCACTCATGTGCTACAGTTGAGTGAGCGTGTGTGAAAAATAGAGAGGCTCACTCTCTATTTATACTAGTTTCTGACTTGACAATTACTTAGCAGTTCTAACTTCTCTAGGAGAGTCTAATAACCCTATTTCCCCTCACCTGTGGGTACTTTTCCCCCATGATCAACAAGGAGGGTTAACCTCAACTCAATTGTGGAGACTATTTCCCCGACTTACAACGAAGGATTAAAATCAATGACTTTATTATAATAATGACTCTCCCGATAGGAACATCGGGGTACAATGAAATACAAATCATTCTTCTGATAGGAACATCCGGGTACAATATAAGATATACAAGTGAATATATTCTGAAGTTACAAATACATCAACAAAAAGGATTAGGGTTTCTTTTTTTGATGGACAATATCTAATGTGTCCCAAAGGAATACAATAGAGGATGCAACAGTAATTGGTGAAGAAGACAGAGGCTTGTACAAGCTGAATGGACAACCTGAAAAAGCACGGGTTCATGATTCAATTCAACCAAGTGAACTATGGCACAAACGGCTTGTGCATGTGCACTACAGAGCACTACAAATGGAAAGCAAAGAGTCTCAAGACTTTTAGAGATCTAAGAAAATAGGGATGATTTTAAGGAACCATACTTATTTAAAAGTGTATAAATGTTGGTGAATATTACCAATTCTTAAAATTCCAACTATAAAATGATTGGCGATATTTTTCAAAAAATATTTTAATTTCCAAGGATTTTATATCGTTTATATAATAATTTGGTGATTTTTAGGGTGAAAAATTTTTACCCCATCAAAATTGGGTGAAACAGGGATTCAAAAAATGCAAATGGTGAATCTTTTTTGGGAGAAAAACATGGAAAAATAGCGCACTGGGCTAAAATTCGCCCCTAAAATTATGCTTGCAGGAAAATCATGAAGGAATTTGCAAAGGATGTGGGCAAGGAAAGAATGGGGAGAAGACATTTCCTAGAAGTAAGTGCAAGGAAAAAGGAATACTGGAGATAGTACACTCAAATGTATGTGGACTCATGTCCTCTAGTTCATTAAGTAGGTATGTGTATTATGTTTCCTTTATAGATGGTTTCTCATGTAAGACTTGGATATATTTCTTGAAAGGGAAAAGTGAAGTTTTCAGTAAGTTCAAGGAATATAAAGCTTTGGTCGAGAACCAAACCAATAGGAAGATAAAGACTCCATGGTCAGATAATGGCAGAGAATTCACTTCGGAAGAATTCAAGGAAATATGTAGAGAGTCCGGGATCAAGAGTGAGTTGAGAACTCCATACAATCCTCAATAGAATGGGGTTGCAGAACGAAAGAACCAAACCATCATGGAGGCAACAAATGCTATGGTACATGACCATGATATTCCTATGCACCTTTGGGCGGAGGCAACAAGAACAACTGTGTATGTACACAACCGTACTCCTTATCGAGTACTTGAAAATAAGACTCCCGAAGAGCCTTTATCAGGAGAGAAACCAAAATTCATCCATTTGAGAATATTTGGATGCCTGATGTACATACATATCCCAAAGGAGAAAAGGACCAAGCTCGAACCTTTTGGGAAGAAGGCTATATTCGTAGGATACAATTATACATCAAAGGCCTACCGTATATACTTCCCAAGGTTCAAGAATATTGATATCAATAGAGATGTAACCTTTGATAAAGACTCAACATACTTTAGATCCGTGAGGACACTTGGTCAGGAGGTCAAGGAACCTGAAGAGACGGAGTTGGAGATATTGAAATTGGAGAAGAAATTCTAGAGAACCATGAAGATCATGACATGACAAAAGCACAAGAACCGATAGAGACATTCCTTGAGAAGGACTCCCAAAATACGAAACCAACATGGGCACAGGAGTTCATATGAGAAGCTGAAAGGTGTGACACTCCAGAAGGAATACATAGAGAGAGAAAAATGGAAAATCACTATAATAGCTATGCAGCTATGCTGTGTGACATCATTGATAGAGAAAGTTCCACCTATGAAGAGGATATAAAAAAAATGGAAGGGTGCTATGATCGAGAAATATCATTCGATCATGAAGAATGATGTTTGGGAGATAGTTTTGAGACCGAAAAATAAATCCTTCATGAATTCAAAATGGATCTACAAGATCAAGCATGCTGCAGATGGAATCATTAAGAAATATAATGTGATATTCGTAGCACAAGGCTTCTCACAGAAAGAAGGAATATACTATGAAGAGAAATTTGCACCCGTGGCAAGGTACACATCCATTAGGACCATACTTTCTTTGGAAGTAGTTATGAAATGGAAAATACACCAGATAGATGTCAAGACAAATTTCTTGAATGGTGTAGTCGAGGAGGAAGTGTACGTGGAACAACCATTGGGATTGGAGACACGTGACAAGAAGACCCCTGTGTGCAAATTGAAGAAGGATTTATATGGATTGAAACAAGCACCAAGGACGTGGTACAAAAGGATGGATAGCTTCCTGATGAGCTTAGGATTTACCAAGAGTAAAGAAGATTCCAACCTTTACTTCAAGGTTGAAGATGGAAGACCAGTGATACTCTTGCTATATGTCTATTACTTGTTTCTAATAGGCGAAGAGGAACTCATTAAATATGGAAATATGAGACTTGCTACAGAGTTCAGGATGAAATACATAGGTATGATGCACTACTTCTTAGGCATGGAGGTGTGGCAGAGTGAAGATGGGATCTTCCTTGGTTAAGGAAAATATGGAGTGGATATTCTGAAGAGATTCAGAATGTTGGACTGCAAGGCAATGGCCACACTTATGGAATCTAACTTGAAGCTTCTTAGTGATTCTTCATGTGAGACGGTCGATGCCACGATGTATCGTCAGATGATTGGCTCACTGATGTATCTTACGAATACGATACCAAACATATGATTTGTGGTGAACACCTTGAGCCAATTCCTGACGGATCCGAGACATGTTCACCTGATAGCTGAAAAGCCTATACTGAGGTACCTAAAAGGTACAGTGGATTATGGGCTCAAATATGATGCATATTAGAATATTAATCTACACGGTTATGTTGATTCAGATTGGGAAGGTAGCACCACTAACAGGAAGAACACCTTAGGTTGTTGCTTTAGTTTGGGATCTATCATGATCTCATGGTTCAGCAAGAAGAAATCATGCATGGTGATGAGTACATCCGAGGCAGAGTATGTTTCCTCTTGCTCTGCTAGTTGTCAAGTAGTGTGGCTTCGAAAGCTACTGTCTGAATTGTTTGATCTCCAGTTGGATGTGACTTGTATCTTCTGCGACAATCAAAGTTACGTGAAGCTGTCAGAAAATACTGTGTTCCATGACAAGTTGAAGCACATCGATATCAAGTTCCACTATATCATGGATATGGTGCAGAGAGGAGCAGTGAAGCTCTAGTACGTGGAAACATATGAGCAGATAGGCGATGTGTTGACCAAGCCTCTTGCAAGAGTGAATTTTGAGTACTTCAGAGAAAGAATTGGTGTGATCCAAATCAAGATCCCTTGAAAGAGGGAGTGATGTGTTCTATCATATCTAGAGAGACAAGTTGATTGAGCATAAAATCCTAAAAAAGTTCATAGGTTTCTCAGATGTAATCAGTGTTGTAGTATGTCCTTTGATGTAATCCGTCCCGACGAAGCTCGTAGATTATACTTGGATGTAATCAGTCCTGATATGTTCTAGAAGCATAATATCTCACATGGGAAATGGTACATGTTGTTCGAGTGGAAAAAATCCCGGTGAAGCAGGATGCTCGGATGTAATCATTCTTGTAGGTTGTCCTCAGATGTAATCGTTCTTGGTGAAGCTCGTAGGTTATCCTTGGACGTAATCGATCTTGAGATGGGTTATCCGAATGTAAATATGAGCCCTAGTGTGGTACGCAACTTATTTTGATGTAATAGGTCCTATGGGTTTTTCGAGTGTAAAAAGGAGCCTTGGCATGGTATGCAGGTTAGTCGGATGCAATACACCCCGAAGATTGTCTGAACAAAAAATATCCTGGACACAGGTTGTTTAGATGTAATCAGTCCTTGAGGTTGAAGTAGAACGTAAAAGTTCTGATGCAATAGGTTGTTTGGTCGTAATCATTCCTTACATATATATCTATATATGTGTGTTCCCATGTTGAGATGATAAGGTCATGAAGCACATGAGGTGCACCTAGGAGGTTCTCTGATAGAATGCAGGTTGACCATGGATGCTCTGTGTGTTTTGTTTTGTTTTGTTTCCTTTTGTGCAAGACAAAAATAGATGATTTGGATACAACAAGATGAAGGTAGAAGATGCAGGTTATTTCTGTGGCAATGTAAAGAAGGTCCTGGACATCTCCTACATGATGGCTTGGTCGAGATGTTATGAATGCCCGATTGAGGACAAGGCCTGCATCCAACATGAAAATGGTTGGCTCTGTAGAAACTTACGATGACAGATAATATTGTTCTATGATCAATAATAAGATGATGTTTGAAGCAGCTATGATGATGACTCTATGACTCCGTGATGATGACTTCGCGATGAAGACTTGACTAGATGTGTTGATGAATGTGAAGAGAGAAAATACTTTCCTAGTTAAGAGGGTCTGTTCATATATTTGTAACTTCAAAATATATTTTGATGTATATTATGATTGTATGTTGTTGTTCCCCCATTCGATATGTGTTTACCTCCTTGCAGGATGTAATAATTGTGTCTATACCTTGAGGTACAACCTTTTTGTAAGTCAGGGAAATAGTACCCAGTGTAACATCATGTAATGTGTATTTGGAGTCTCTCTGGGAGAAGTTGGTCCTATTCGGGAAGACAAGTGGGCCCCAGTATTATGTTTGTTCAGTCACTTGAAAGGTATAAATAGGGAGGTGCTCTCCCTCATTTATACACACCTCACACTCTCAAGTTCGCATGAGAGATAAAGAGAGACAAAGGGAGGAGAGATAGATAATTGATAAATACTTCTTATTACTGCTTTTGATAATCTTACTATTTTGAGGAAGTTTGTAGGGTTTTCTCCTTTATGGTTTCCCCGGTGAAAATATTTGTGTCATGTGTATCTCTTATATATTGTGCATCTAGTTGTACTTGTTATTCTTTCATACAAAGATCCAAATCAAGCTAATATGATCTAGACAAATTAACACTCACTACGAAGTTTCCATAGAAAATATGGTCTATATGTCTATTGCAATGTCTTCTACTTCCTTTGTTTTGTTCATCATATCCCACTCCTTTTCTCTACTCAACTATGGAACAATAAAGCAATACAAAAAAATGGAACCCATTTCTTGTTGGAATTGAAAGGTTTTATAGTTCATCACATCTCTAGATCTTTTAGATATAGACAATTTCAATTGGTGTTTGTCGACTAGAAGACTTGAATGGTGGGACGACTAAGTGGTTGACTAATGGGATGACTAGGATTTTGACTATTTGGTATGACATACCAATGAATGATATGACTAACCGTTCAAACATACAAACCATTGGAACAAAACCATTGACTATGGTACAAATCAAGGAAATCATTATTTGTAATGACCTGAGTATGCAAACACAATATTTATGACTTCAAGGGATTTGGTTACATGTTGGAGCTATAAAATAATGATGTTGTTGCGTTCTAACACAATCTGTGTAAAATTTTTGGAAAGTGAACAATGTATTTCAATGTATTGTCGTTTTGTGCTTAAGTGTTGAAGAAGTCTTTGGACACCACCTCTTCTTGGAATTTTTTAATATTGTTGGTTTATTATGTGTAATATCCCGATTTTCTCCAACATGGTATCATAGGTGTTGGTTTGAGACAACATGTTCTCTTCAAGTCTATTGAGGTGTCATCTTGACAAGCTCTATTAATTCAGATCTATTTGTGATTGAATCTAGGTTTAGACTTGAAAATTGTATTGGGGATAGACTAGTAGATCAATATCACGGATTCCAAGAAAGAGCCTATGATATTGAATGCTCACAACTATGGAATATGGATGCAAGACCTGGAATCCTTATTATAAAGTAAGGCTCCCTAGAATTTTACCAAGATCATGATTCTATATCCAAAGGATGATCAACATAAGTTCATTCTTGATGGAAAGAAGGATCGACCTACATTTCAAGGGCCTTCTTTCATACAAGTAGGCTTGAATGTGAACCTCGTCATGTCTAGAAGAAGCTAAAGGTTTTGTTTGACAAATTTGACAAAATTCAGGTCAAGTGGATTGATAAAGAGTTCATCTCTCTCAATCCTCTCTCCTTTGACAAGATTGAGGACTAGTTGGAATGAATAAAGGAACTATACTTGATATTGGGAGAATATGGGAAGGATTTTAAGAAGAAAGACGTAAATATCTATGAATTGATATTCATGAGCCTGGAAACTCCCTATGATGTAATATGTTTGACATTCCATGCTAGTTGGGAATCCCCTAAAGAAGATGATAAGGTCTATACCCCTAACTCTTAGTTTCCTTATGTGGTTTGTTGATTAGAGCACATGAAAAACTACTCTATGAAGTGAAACTAAGCATTAGATAGTAGGCCCATTTATTGAAGGGAAAAGGACGACATAACTATAAATAAAAATGTCAACAAGGGAATATGGAGAAAATCCATGAGCCTATTGAAGATACTTAGAAGAAGAAGTATGATCATAGAACTAATATAGACATGAAGAAGAAGACTTGTCATTATTGTGGGAAATTAAGACATATGGAGAAGACTTGCTAAAATAAGACTAGTGATATGGAAAAAAAGGTGTAGAAACTTGGAGTAGGCGAATCAGCTAGGTGATCAACCAATGATCAACAAGGTATGGTAGATAATTTTACATTTTCTATTAGCACTTCTTAGGACCTAGATTCTCACACTACTCAGAGTGTGTGGATAGTTGATTTTGGTTGTACTCATCATATGGATAAAGGTGTTTCTATATTTTCTTCCTTAAGTGAAGTTGTAGAATTTATTCTTTCGTAGAAGATGATTATGCACTTACTATTTCTAATTGTGGTAATATTGAATGCCAAAATGGTGTGGTCACCAATGTGTATGATGTACCCAAAATGAGTGCAAATTTGTTGTTGGTTTATGAACTTACTCAAACTAACAAAAAATGTTGAATTTTGGCCAGGCGAATTATTGCGAAGGATGTACATAATTGGGGATTTTTTTTGAAGGGGTTCTTGATCCCAAATACAGACTGTACAAGTTTCATGATGCTTCGAAGAGAAATACAAGACCAAATACACTCATTTCTCAAATCAATGACCATAATAGAACATGGCCTTAACGACTCAAAAATATGAATTTATGAAGATCGAAACTTATGGTGAAACACAACACAATTACTGGACCACCTAGGATAGTTCCACTTGATGGAGTATGTGAAGGGTGTGATTGGAAAGAGCCATCAACATCCCTTTGAAATTGGAAAGGTGTGGAGAGAAAAATCTCCCTTGGATATGGTTCATAGTGATGTTTGTTATATGAAAAAATATGCAGTAGTTTGTGCGAGGTACATTTTGACCTTCATTGAGATTTTTCTAGGTACACTTGGGTATATTTATTGAAGGACAAGAGTCATGTATTTGAAAAATTCAAGGAATTTAGGGAATTAGTTGAAAATAAATGTGATCGACCCATGAAAAGTTTGAGATCAGAAAATAGTGGAGAATGTGTGGAAAAAATGTTTGAAAACTCTCTCTCCTAGAATTAAATCTCTTGGTAGAGAGAAATACCTCATAAACCTCATCAAAATGGAGTAGAAAAAAGGAAAAACCAGTGGTTGAAATAACGTGTTGTTTGCTTCAGGCCAAATATTTGTCGACTGGATTTTGGGTAGAAGTTGTTTACTCCTCAGACTAATTGGTGAACCTTATTCTGGCTTGAGTTGTTCTTAACATGACTCCTATCAAGAAATGGAGTGGAATAAAACCTTTATTCAATCACTTGAAGATGGAGAATTCCCAAAATGTAATGCGATGATATACTATTTTTGTTCCATATTACTCAAATTAGAATCAAGACACCCAGTATGATTGGGATTTCACATTGAACTAGCTAACATGAAACACAAGCAACACATCTCGATGTTGCATTATGGAAATTATATATCTTCAAGTTGTGTTGATAGAATATTAAAGTTCACATATAGGTCATTTGTTCTGCCACTTTCAAATCCTTGTCACAATTTTCAAACAAATCTTCATATTGGATTATGAGCCATATTGCTTCTCAAGGGAAACATAGTACCACAACTCATCACCATTTCCATGGATGAACTCGATATTTTTGATATATGTTTTTATATGACTAACATTGGGTATTCTAAGATGCTCAAATACTTGTCACTGAAATGATTATTGCTTCATAAAATTAAATTAAGCAACATCACTTTAGTAACAACTAAACAATGTTGTGAGGCATTGTTTTTGTCACAAACGTGTTAGTTTCACAAAATATTTTTTTTCATAAGTGATGTTTTGTAAACATCAACTAACTAACATGAAGGCATGTTTTTCAATGTGGTTCACAACCCCCATGGGGTTTCTACATCCACAGGAAGAGATCATGGGGGGCCCACTCGAAGGGGCCTCACCCCTCGCTCTGATTACAGAGCTAAACCGATGGGGACATCAAGTGAGGCCCTTATTTATTAATGTATAGACACCCAAGGATTTGACCCCGAGACCTTCTGCTTACAACTTACAACACTCAACCACTTGAGCTAGCCCACCGGGTTACATGAAGGCATGTTGACATGGATGGCAATGTTTTTGTTTGTTGATGAGGGTACAAGTTGTAATTTAATGTCACTTAAGCAACGTTCAAGTGAATATAACTGTTATGCCCAAAGGGGGTGTCTTTTAAAAAAAGTGTCGTGTGAAGAATTTATAAAGCGATACATAGTGACGAAACAATAATAATATATAAAATGATAATTACATGTTTTCTCAATTGTTTGAAAAAATAGAAAATATTGTTTTAAGAATCACAAAAGCATCTCTTTTATATCCCAAATATAGTTATGCTAATATGTAATTTTTAATTTTTCATATAATTATAAATTTGCTTATTTTTTCTGCATTTATTTTTCCTTCGTATTGTCTAATTAAACATAATTAATCAAATTTAACATATAATCCAAATATATACCATAGTAAAAAATAATTCATTAAAATGTAGATTAAGAATTATAATTTCCTTTGTCTTTACTTTCTCTTTAATATTGATTGTTTCAAATTCTAAGGTTTCGAAGATTGTTCAACTAAATTTGACAGTTATTCTATATTATATATTAAATTAATAACCAAATTAAAATTTATTATAATATTTTATATATTAAACTAATAATCAAATCCTTGCATTATATTATAAATAGATTACCCAATGGATAATCCCCGCATTAATTGATACCCCTTTCATAATATTACAAACATGATAAGGTCACAGGTTCAAAACTGGCGGGGGGTAGAGTTGCTCATTGGCCTGTTGTGACAAGGCTAGAAGGGTAGGTGACCCTTGGGATAGAGGCTCACCTTGATGGGTTTCAGGACGTCTCGGCCCCTGCTAAGTCACAAGTTATTGGTATATCTGGCTTACAGGCTGTTGGATATACTCTTGGGAGGTTGTTGTTCCCATGGTTAAAAAANAAACTAAACACAGTTTAATAGATAGTCCCTAAGATCCTTAAGTGAATAAGGATACTTCATTACGAACACTATGAGTTTTCTTCTTTTAAAATATATACTGCCTACTTAATCTCCAAAACTTAATCCATCAATTTATGAATTTATGAATATATAATAAAGTTAACATACTTTTTTTCAGGAGTAAACAAAAAAAAGAAATTAAACATATATCTCCTCCATTACAAAGATTTCATAAATCCAAACTAACTAATACACTGTCCTCATTAAGATTCTCAACCGTTTAGTTATCACGAGGAAATCGATCTATTATGTTTGAATAAATTAATACACTCCTTTGATAAGGATCCCTATGTACCTGACTTAAGAACAAGTTATCAAGTCACGGGGCTTGGATTTTTGTGCACTTAACCGAGGTAAAAACTTGAGCTGCAGTGAGATACCACTCCCAAAAAAAGTTGGCGCGTAATAAATAAGTGTCAATTTAAGATGAATGAAGGATGATACTTTCATAGATTTTTTGATTTTTCTAAATAAAATTAATACAATTAAAATACTAATTTCTTTCGATATATTAACACAATTAAAATACTATTTTTAATAATGCAATGGCCTTTCTCAACATATTGTAAGAGGTATTCAATTTGTTTATATAAATCAACAAATTATTACCAAGGGTTTTTATTTTTTATTTATTTTTACTTCAAACTGTATTTTCATCTTAAAGCATGAGGATTTCCTATTGTTTGGTCATACCATTTATAAGATAGAAATTAAAACCATATGGTAAATTTTGTATTTAAAAAAAAAATCAATCAATTGGTAAAATCTTTTTATAATTAAATTAAGGAAATTTAAGTGTTAATTTATTATGAGGTTAATTTTTTATTTAAAAAAAATAACCATTTTCATAGTTCCTAAATTATATAAGATACAATTTTTTTTTTTATATTATATAAAATCTCTTGAAATTTGAATATTTTTACAAAAAATATCATTAAACATTTTATAGTTGTCATTTTAAGAATTAGTAATATTCTCAAAGGAATTTACATTTTAAGATAAGTATGGATCTAAAAGTTTTTCCCTTTATAAGATGTCTCAAGGTGAGTACCTTTGTAAGCAATTTCACAACTATCTTATGAAGTTGTTTGAAATACTTTTCTGTGACTTATCGAAAATTCATTCTCTTCTCGAGATGTCATTATGGGTCTTGATTTTGTGGCATTTTTTAATCTTTAGCAATGTTGTATAGTTCAATAAACGCATATTAAATTATATAGCCAAAATTTACTAATGATGTGGTAGTATCTTCAGCTCTTGTTTCAATTAGAGAGGCATCCTTCTTTAAATACACTTACTCTACAATTTTTTCGTTGTAATGGATGTAATAAGTTTGTTTTAGGTTTTTTCCTTTCTTCTAGTGGACATTAAATTGGAGAGTGGGGATACATAATAGACTAGAATATTAAATTTATTTCCTAGGCATTATAGAGATCCATTTCAACTTACTACATATATGATATTTTGTCTTGACATAACACCAACTATTTCAAGTATGTAATGATCCATCTAGGAAGTCGATTGGCTTGTTCGACTAGTTGGCCTAGTCCTAGTCAACTTCTCACATCACTTCTCGAAGACAATGACCAACAACTAGAAGAATTGACAACAACATAACTCGCAGAAGACTAACAAATCCAACATGCTTCGTCAAAACCGACTACTGCATTCATTGAAACCATCCACAACATAAATAATCGAGACCGACTAGTCCAACATGCTTTGTCAACACCAACCATGACATACCAACTTCGATAGACTGTCGCTTTGTCTACTAGTTGATTGTGATGGTTGTGCTTCTGCAATCATTAAAACTTCTCTTGTAACATAAAGTAACGAGCATGCACCCAAGCATTCCAGCACACTCTATATAAACCTATACATTAATTATTATAGAGGAGGTGATGCATATAACAGAGTACACAAAGAAGTAATAAAAGAACTTTGTTCCAAATTCTTGCATTTTGTCAGTAAACATATTCTTATTGCCTGATTGCTTTGCTTTGTCGACTTAGTCTAAATTGCTTCAGCCATAACAGAACTCGACTCATTCAATTGAACCTGTTTCCCCCAATCGAACACTTGGGGCGACAAGAATCATTGGTATCATAGCTACCATCCGATCTTCAAGCTTTTCATCCTGACCTTGTGTAAGTTATGTGTAGACACTTCTTGTGAAGTTACCTGACTTGTGTCTGTGCAAACGTGCTCACAAACACAACAATCTGTCTAGATGCTCCCTTTGACTTTTGAGTATCCACCAGTTCAAAACACTCATTTGAAGATGGAAGGAGAAGCTGACAAAATCCATGCAACTGAAGAGATAAAGAAACTCATAGAGTAGGCACTAGCTCGAAAACAAACTGATCCATTCACCCAGTTCAATGATATTCTCATGTGATTCACCTCAAATTTAGAAGAAACATCAACAAGATACACTTCTAACAAAGACAACCCCTTTAAGGTTCAAATGAACTTGGATATACTGAATCTTGAAGGAAAAAATGATGCGGAATCTGTCGACAACTAGAATCCTATTTCTTTGTGAATCGAGTCTCGGAAGTCGAGAATAACACCATTGCGTTCATAAAGATGTCAAATTTTGTACATTGTTTGTGGGAGAATCTATAGACGAATATGGATAAAGAAGACAACCCCATAGACATATGGAATAAATTCATCGAGCATGTTCGAATAGATTTCTATCCGCCCAAATACCTTAAGAAATAGTATAAGAAGTGGCAACTACTAAGGAAGTGGAAAGACTAGTATGTACAGAGCTATACCGATGAGTTCTATCGACTCATGGCTAGACTTGGTGTTCGTGAAGAAGAAAAAATACTCATTCTGAAGTACGTTAGCGGTCTATCCCCGTGCATTTAGTAAGATATGGAGTTCCTTACTATCAATACACTCGCATATGCACTCCACTATGCTATCAACTTAAAGAAAAGCATACACAAAAATCATGGCTTGGGACTAAAATGAAAGGATGACCATCTGACAAGAAGTCTCTATCAATATCCGACTCCGACAAGTCCAAAATTCCTACCCATCCAACTCCGCTGAGGAAATATCATGGTGAGCGACACTCTCAGAAAGACAAGAGGGATCACACTAGGCAACTTCCTGTTGGGAAATGGTGTGATTACCATAACTCTTTCTGACATGACGCATATGAATGAAAATCTCAGAAGAATTTTTTGGAAAAAATATATGCATCTGACATATCTAATAAAGCAATCATGGAATCTAACCTATAATCATCGACCCTCTTGGCGTCGACATCGACAACAACAACATACTCAACTATTGTCAACGAGGAGGAATGAGAGCACCTGTTCCATACACATATATGGTTTCAAAAAAATCCATTGCATCTGATTATGGATAATGGTAGCTAGAGGAAATTTGCTTCTGAATATATTGTGAAGAAATTATATCTTGTCACCACACAACAACCTCAGACTTATAACATTGGTTAGATGAAGGATGGACAAGATCTCAAAATCATTCGACAATGCAAGCTTGACTACTTCCTTAAGCCTTTCAAAGATGAAGTACTTTCCGATGTGGCACCTCTTTCCGTATCCAAAGCATTGTTTGGGAAAACTTACTTATGGGATCGACATGGAAGTTATCAGTCATGACTGCAGAAGGTGATTGTCAAGATTCATAACCAGTGGTATGGAATACCAAAATGACGACCAACATCGACACTTGAAATGGTATTTGCTAAACATGAAAAAAGTTGATTAACCATGATCAGAAATTCACATTGATCATGATTAAGCCTCAACATTCCAGGAATACTGTAGCAACTTATCGACCAATTGAAAACTGGAGTTCCCAACAGCAAAAAAAAATAAACAACATTCTTGAAGAATATTGGAATATGTCCAAATCACCCCATGGGGTACCGCTACACTGCCAGGTAAAACACTCCATTGAAATCACTCCTGGTTCTTCTTTACATAATGCATCTGTCTATAGGAGATGCATTATTGAGAATGAATACATTCATGAACAGATCCAAGATTTGATTGAAAAATTCCATATTCGACCCAACTCCTCTCCTTGTGGAAGTCCAGTTGTACTTGTTTCGAAGAAAGACGAAAGTTGGCACATGTGCATCGACTACAAGGAACTCAACAAGATTTAGGTGAAGAATTGGTACTCTTTGCCAAGAATTGATGAATTGATTGATTGTATGAAAGGTGCTAAATTCTTTACTAAAATTCATCGTAAGTCAAGATATCTTCAGATTCTGATTGAGCCCTCAAATGTTTGGAACTACTTTCAAGACTAAGAAAGGATTGTTTGGATGGTTAGTCATGCCTTTCGACTTAACCAATGCACCTGCAACCTTCATGCGCTACATGGATGATGTGCTATGACATTTTATAGGAAGACATATCATTTTTTATATTGAAAACATCCTAATTTACATTAGAATGTGGGACGAACATGTTCGATAATTCCGACAAGTCCTCGACATTCTCTGACAAAATTGTTGATGTATTTGTAACCTCAGAATGTATTCACTTGTATATTTTATATATTGTATTTCTTTGTACCCCGATGTTCCTATCGGGAGAATCATTAATGTAATCAAGTCATGTAAATTCATATAGGTTAACCCTCCTTGTTTATGAGGGGGAAAAGTCCCCACAGTTGAGGGGTACTAGGGTTATTAGACTCTCCTAGTGAAGTTGGCCTTGGTAAGTAATTGTCAAGTCAAAAACTAGTATAAATAGAGAGTGAGCCTCTCTATTTGATATACACACTCACTCAACTGTAGCGCATGAGTGAGAGAAGAGGAGCTCGCACAAATGAGAGAGAGAACAGATGTCGGAGATCATCTTTCTGTCTTTGGGTTTTACTTTTTCCATTGGTGCTCATTCTATCTCTAAGGAAGTTGTAGGGTTTTATCCTTTATGGTTTCCTCTAGGAAAACTCTTTGTGTCCCTTGTCTCTTGTGATTATTGTTGTGCATGTTATTCTCTTAGATAAGATCCTAATATCATATTGACTAAATGATAAAAATATAACATGGTATCAGAGCTAACCTGAGAAGAAGACACTCTGCAATTGCAGAAGCTAGGGATTATTATTTTTTGGGTTTGTCTCCACAGATAATCAACAAAAGGAGGTTAGTTTAACTCTCCATTGAAGGGCACATCTTTCTGTCAAAGCAAAATTTGATTCTGGGCATTTTCGGTTTTTGACCTGTCACTACTACGGGAAATTAGGCCGTTTCATGGAAGAGGAATTTTTGAGTGAGCCCATCATAGGATTTCTCTCCCCCTCATAATCAAGATTTAAAGACAAAGATTGAAATTTTTGGTTGGGTAAAACTCCAGGAAAGTCAAACCTTAATTTGACCCCGGGCCTAAAAAAACCTTAAAATACTAAAATTGGTAGTTTTGGTATATTCACTATATCTAGATATTAGAGAAGGATCAGGAGACTAAAATTTTATAGGCCAAAGATAAATTCCTGATGTACCCTATGTAAAAGTTTCAGCCACAGATTCACTATATTCTGGGAGATATGTTTCCTCCAAATCAGGGTTCCAGGCTATCCCAGGAATCATCCCTAAACATGACACCTTGGGAGAATTGCTATATCTCAGGCTATGAAGGTCCAAATGAAATATATCAATATGTTCTAGATATGGAATGGACTGTACTTTCTATGTTAAATGTTTCAGACCCCAAAGGTGAAACAGTGACATGTGGAAGTTTGTACAAGTTCACCATGCCAAAAAGTCCTGAAATAAGTCACCTTGGGAAAAATATCATAAGTCCCAATTGGTGAAACCAATTCTTCTCAAATCTGTGGTGTTGATAAGAGGATAGATGAGGATACCTCAGCATGAAGTTTTAGGTACACAGGAGCATTAATTTTGGATATATTGTAGAAAAAAATATCAAGCACTTCTATAGAAGAAATTGAAGAAAACTAGGGCATTAGATATTTTGCAAGTTTGATCATAGTTTTGGGAAAATGAGTATGCTTCTCATCTCACCTTAAGGAGGTCCATGTTTCTATCCAATCAGATTTGAAAGATTCCAAGTTTTGAAAATTAGGGTTTCTCTAACAAACCCTAGAGCAGCCAGATTCGGAACCAGGACAGACACCTCAAATCGGTAAGATCTAATCTTTTGCTATTTACATTTGAGGTTCTCATTTCAGAACGACTAATCACACCAGCTTGATGACAAGCTTGGTGAAGCTGACAAATTCCAAGCATGGAAGTATATGATCTCACTGGTTCTTGAAGAAAATGAATTGGACACCTACATAAGTGAAGAGGTTCTAGTTCCAGAGGGAGATAAGGCTAAAGCCTTACATAATAAGAACTTGGTCAAGGCCAAGAGGATCACCTTATACCACAAGTGTCTTCCCTAAATACACCTAAAGATATGTTTGATTCCTTGACCAAGCTATTTTGAAGGGAAGAATATAAATCTAAAGAAGTATAGGAACTCCATGATCCTTGAAGAAATTGACTTAGATCAGTATTTCAGTAAAGAAGTTATAAGAGCCAGAGGAGATGAGGCTAAGGCTAGAACCAAGAGAATCATTGCAGATTCTATTAAAGATCATTTCATCCCTCATGTTTCATCCTTGAAGACACCAAAAGGAAGTGTTCGATGCTATGACGAAGCAATTGAAGAAGAATAAGATATTGTTATAACCACCTTGAATGGCCTCCTAGGATCATGGGATTAATTCATTCAAGGAATGCATTCCAGAAGGAAGTGATTACCTTCAACAAACTCTGGGAAGAGTGCACACAAGAAGAAGATCGACTCGTAATAAGAGAAGAGAAAATGGGAGCAACTGAAGATCAAGCTCTCACTATCCAAAGAATATCCCTCAAGTAATGAGGAATATAAAGGACTCAACTCTTGAAGAACCTCTTATCCATATTAGCATTTGGATAAGAAATGATGATAAAATTGAAGGCTCAAGAAGGAGTCTACCCATGAAATGAATAAAGATAAGTATTATTATTTTGTTATTCATTTGTTTATATTAAGTTGATGTGTTATGCATGATAGGATGTTTGCATTAATGACAGTATACTACTTATATGCATGTGATGGGTAAGTAACCTATGGTGCTATACAACTCTCCATTTCTACTTATATAGAATGAAATCTCTTTGCTGACATATTGGATTAGTGCACAATCTCAATGATGTCATGGTAGAGATGGAAGGCATATAGAAAGTTTCTGTGAGATATGGATGAATGTTGTATTGGCTAAAATAGTTGCATGATTATATATTTATGAATAATAATTTTCCATTATGAATATTCCTTATGAAATGTTTCTAACCATACAACTAATGCATTTGACTTGTAGGAAAGATCACGTACAATTGCCTTCAAGAAAAGAAGGATGAGACTTGTTCCAAAGAACAAGTGACGACAGTTCAAGATTCACTCTGATAATCCAAAATGAAGAAGGATGATTAGAATGCGATGTCAAAGACCTGAAGGGAAGTCCGTAGTATCTTCCATATGGATCTACAAGATCCATCATGCAGTAGACAGAAACATCGTGGGATACAAGGTAAGATTTGTAGCACGAGGCTTCTCACAGAAAGAAGGCATAGACTACGAAGAGACATTTGCAGCCAGTGGGAGTTGAGGCACATGACAAGAAGACTCATGTGTGAAAATTAAAGAATTCCTTGTACGAGCTCAGAAGCCACCCATCAGATAAAACATACATGAGGAGATTGAATATCACCTAGAGTGATGAAGATCTTAACCTTTGCTAAAAGGTTGAATATGAAATCCTATAGATGATGACAAGATCATAGATGGGTGCGAGAAGAACTTTTGACAAGGTTCAAGATAGAGGATCTTGGTATCCAGTGACCCTAAATGGATACATAGAATATATTAGTAGTAGAGGAAGCTACTTGTCACTCTAGTATAGAATATTTCAATGCATAGAGTACCAAAGGCAGAGGGAGAATGATGCTCTGCTTCGAAGGGAGTGACTGTAGAAGATCCTGAGGTTCGACACGATATGACAGGATGGAAAACTTACTGATGGCTCTAGGATTACTGAGAGTAAAGAGGATTCCAAAATTTACTTCAAGGTTGAAGGCGGAAGACCAATGATGCTCCTGTTATATGTCGATGACTTGTTCCTGACAAAAAAGAGGAACTCATTAAAATTGCAAGAAGGAAACTTGTTGCCGAGTTTGAGATGAAGGAATTGGATATGATGCACTAATTTCTAGGCATGGAGGTGTGGCAGAATGTAGATGGAATCTCCATGGGACAAGGGAAGTATGTAATAGAGATCCTGAAGAGGTTCGGGATGATGGACTGCAAGGCCATGACCACACCTATGGCATCGAACATGAAGTTATTGAGTGATGCTTCATCAGAGTCGGTTGATGCCACTATGTATCATCAGATGATTGGGTCCTTGATGTACCTGGAGGGTTATGTGGATTTAGATTGGGATGGAAGTGCCATTGATAGGAAGAACACTTTGGGGTGCTGCTTCAGTATGGGATCAGGTGTGATCTCTTGGTTTAGCAGGAAGCAATCTTGCGTGGCACTGAGTACAACTGAAGCAGAGTATGTTGCAGCTTGTTTGGCTAGTTGTGAGGCAGTTTGGCTGAGGAATATACTATCTAATTTATTTGATCTTCAGTTGGATGCTACTTGTATATATTGCGACAACCAGAGTTGTGTGAAGTTGTCGGAGAACCCGGTGTTCCATGACAAGTCAAAGCATATCGAGATCAAATATCACTATATCAGGGATATGGTGCATAGAGGAGCAGTGAAGCTCTAGTATGTTGCAACAGACAAGTAGATAGCTGATGTGTTGACCAAGCCATTGACCAGAGTGAAGTTTGAATACTTCAGAAAGAATATTGGTGTTCATCAAAATGAGGTTCCTTCAAAGGGGAAGTGATGAGTCCAAGATCCCTTCTGACATGGTGGCAGGACGTGTTCCTCCCATGGTCAAATGTAAGTGTAGAGCCCTTCTAACATGGTGGAAGGATGTGTTCCTCCCATGGTCAGATGTAAGTGCAGAGACCTTCTGACATGGTGGCAGGATGTGTTCCTCCCATGGTCAGATGTAAGTGCAGATCCCTTTTGACATGGTGGCAGGATGTGTTCCTCCCATGGTTAGATGTAAGTGCAGAGCCTTTTTGACATGGATGTGGGATGTGTCCCCCCCATGGTTAGATGGGAGTGTTGAGCCTTTCTGACATGGATGTGAGATGTGTTCCCCCCATGGTCAGATGTGATTACTGATCCTTTCTAACATGGATGTGGGATGTGTTCCCCCCATGGTCAGATGTGAGTGCTGAGCATTTTTGACATGGATGCGGGACGTGTTCCCCCCATGGCCAGATGTGAGTGTTGAGCCTTTATGACATGGATGTGGGATGTGTTCCCCCATGGTCAGATGTGAGTGATAAGCCTTTTTGACATGGATTCGGGATGTGTTTCCCCCATGGTCAGATGTGAGTGCTGAGCCTTTCTGACATGGATGCGGGATGTGTTCCCCCCATGGTCAGATGTGAGTGATGGGCCTTTATGACATGGTGGCATGCTCAGCCTCCCATGGTCAGATATAAGTGTTGGGTGGGCCTTTCTAACATGGTAACAGGCCGAGCCTCCCATGGTCGGATATAAGCATTGAAGAAGATGAAGACCTACATGGAGGCTAGGCCTACAATCAGCATGAAAAAGGGTTGGCTCTGTAGAACTTCCTATGACGAGTAGAATTGAGAGATAGCACCATTTGCTCGAGATAGCGGGAGCAGTGATGATGATGATGATCCAGCTTGATGATGATCCAGTTTTGATGATGATCCAGAGATGAAGACTTGTGCTGATGAACTATGTCAATAGAATACCTTCCTAGTTAAGAGGGACTGTTGATGTATTTGCAACTTCAGAATGTATTCACTTGTATATTTTATATATTGTATTTCTTTGTACCCCAATGTTCCTATCGATAGAATCATTAATGTAATCAAGACATGTAAAGTCATAGAGGTTAACCCTCCTTGTTGATTAGGTGTCAAAGTCCCCACAGTTGAGGGGCACTAGGATTATTAGACTCTCCTAGTGAAGTTTGCCCTGGTAAGTAATTGTCAATTTAGAAACCGGTATAAATAGAGAGTGAGAATCTCTATTTGATATACACACTCACTCAATTGTAGCACATGAGTGAGAAAAGAGGAGCTTGCACAAGTGAGAGAGAGAACAGTTGTCGGAGATCTTCTTTCTGTCTTTGGGTTTTACTTTTGTCATTGGTGCTCATTCTATCTCCGAGGAAGTTGCGGGGTTTTCTCCTTTATGGTTTCCTCGAGGAAAACTCTTTGTGTCTCTTGTCTCTTGTGATTATTGTTGTGCATGTTATTCTCTCAGATAAGATCCTAAGATCATATTGACTAAATGATAAAAATATAACAAGAATCAAATCTACTTGAATATGGATAAGTGTTCATTTTCCATGAACAACATCAAATACTTGGGGTATGTAATTGACAATGTAAGAATTCATTTCGAGCCATAAAATATACATATGCTCAAATATTGGTCCATTCCTTATATTATTCATGAACTAAGAATATTTCTTGGTTTGGCGAACTTTTACCAACGATTCATACTTGTCTTCAGCCACATATCCTGTCCACTTAATCAATTGACTAAAGGGAATGGAGGCACTGTTTACAAGTGGAACCCAAAACAAAAACAAGATTTTGAGTATCTTAAACATCAACTCTATACTACACCAGTACTTGTGTTACCTGATTTGCATCATCCATTCGAGATTGGACAAGCACCTCAGACTATGCCTTGGGAGTGGTGATCATGTAGTCTGGTCACCCGGGTTTTTCATTTAGAAACCTTTAGTGACACTATTAGGAGGTATTCGACTTACGAAAATGAGATTTACGCCATTGTTCAAGCACTCAATCAATGGAAAAAATATTTCCTTTGCAAGGAAATGGTCGTTCATACTGACCATAAGCCCCTTTAGTTCGCTCCATCCCACTCCAAGTTGCACAAAAATTGAAAGATCAAGTGTATTAATTACCTGCAACAATTCCAATTGGTAATTAAATATCTAAAAGAAAAATCTAATGCTACAATTGATTGTCTAAGTCGACCAACCATTGCTCTCCTTCTTATAGTGATGAGTATGCAGGGATATGACACCACCACTTGGCCTTAGTTGTATTAAGTAGACAACGAATTTTCATCTGTCTATTGACAAATTTAGACCGATAGTCGTTTTCCACCAACTATTTCCTTAAATGCACCTTGCTATACAAGCTCAAACAACTTTGTGTATCGACAGAAGCTCACTTGGGATGCACACTAAAACAAGACTAAATGACACTTTGGATTGGCGAAGACCCTAATCACTCTTTAGAAGTATTTGTACTAGCTTATGCTTAGATATGACATCAACAAGTACATCCGATCATCCATGGTTTGTGCCATTACTAAATCGCCTAACATATGACAAGGATTATATACACCCTTTCCAGTTCCTAATCGACCTTGGGAATATATCTCTATGGATTACTTGAACGGATACCCTATAAACAAGCATCAACATGACACAATATTGGTCATAGTGGATAGATTTTCCAAGATGGCCATTCTCATTCCTTTTAAGAAGATGATGACAACGAAACAAACTGATCAACTATTCTTTGAATATGTCTAGAAGCATTTCGTATTACCTACAATTGTTGTTTCCAGCAAAGATGCTGGGTTTGTTTGCATTTTATAGAAAACCATGTGGAAGAAAATTGACACACACAATTCTTTGTCGACAGTGTTCCATCCTTTGATGGATGAATAGATGGAAGTTGTGAATTCCTTGGTTGTACAATTGATCTGCATGTATAACCTTAAGCATCGTTGAATAGTAGATGAAATTCTCCCATACATTTAGCATAGTTACAATTGTGCTCAGCACAACATGACAAGCAAGAGTATGTTTGAAATCTGTTATGGATTTCAATCCTCGGCGCTTATCAACTTGATCAGTTCTTAGACACATCTGGACAACACTGATCACGGACAACGAGAAGTTGAGAAATCACTCAAGTTCAAGGATTAGATTTGTGACATTCGGAAACAAGCGTAGGAGATGTTATATCAAGTTAATGAAAAAGCTAAGTTTTGACACGACAAGCATCATATTCCTCAATCTTTTCAAGATGGGGATCAGGTCTAGATACACCTCAAGAAATATTGGCTCACTGGTCAATATAAGAAGATAAATCCTCAACATTATAGTCCATACACAGTTCTTGAGCAGATTGGCGAAAAATGCTTTCAAGCTCGACATTTATTCATACCTAGGTTTGCATCCATGTCTTTAATGTGGATCTACTTCAACCATATCATGCACAATTTAAAGAACAAATAGAATTGCATACAATAGAACCTAAAGACATACATCTAGATGTTCAGGAGACTCTTCCTTGTGACACAATTGTGGGATGAAGAGTATGCCATAGAAGGATCCAAGCAATTCCCTTGTTTCAAGTAGCTAAAGCAAGACAAATCCCAACCCAAGGAAAGTAGTATTTTGTTGATGAACTTATCAAGAAGTTTCCTCATCTACTTGAGTAAACAATGGGTACCATTTATTCTTAAGGAGGGGGGAATGATCCATCTAGGAATTTGATTGGCTTGTTTGACTAGTTGTCCTAGTCCTAGTCGACTTCTCACATCACTTGTCAAAGACAACGACCGGCAACTACCAGAACCAACAACAACATAACTCATCGAATATTGGTGACTCTAGAATGTTTCGTCAACACCAACTATTGCATCTGTTGGAACCAACCTAATCATAACTCATTGAGATAGACGACTTCAACATGCATCGTCGACACCGACCATGCCATACCGACTCCGATAGGCTGTCACTTTGTCTACCATTTGATTGTGATGGTTGCTCTTCTGCAATCGTTACAACTTCTCTTGTAACTGAACATAATGGGAAGGCATCCAAGCGTTCCAACACACTCTATATAAAATTGTACATTAATGTATTATAGAGGGGGTGATGCATGTACCATAGTACACATATAAGTAATAAAAGAACTTTGTTTTGAATACTTTCATTTTGTCTATAAACATATTCTTATTGTTTGATTGCTTTGATTTGTCAACATAGTCTAAATTGCTTCCACCATAACAAAACTTGACTCATTTAGCCAAACCTGTTGTCTCCTGTTGAACACCTAGGTGATGTGGATCATGTAACAATTCCTAGTGAGATATATTATGGTTTTTCTTTCTCCTTTTTCTTGCCACTTAACAAAAATAAAACAAAAAAAGTAAGATTAGAAGATGATGTACTATACTTATATTCATGAAACATATGATTATAACACGTGGAATCGTTTTGCTTATTTGAAACTTAGGAGTCCCTCACTATTTGAAAATAGAAACCATTGATCCTAGTCAAGCCTATTTGGTATATTTGCATTCTGGTTTCCATAATAATGTGCATCATAGTCATGTGTTTTCTAGTAACTCAAATAAATGGGGATGAATTTTATCATGAAACATAACTTTGTACTAGTAGATGAAGTTGTTATTTAAAACACTACACACATGTATTGATACAATTATTCATAGCCTAAATGTAGTAGTGTGATTGTCACTCATATTTGTAATAGTCTATAATTATGCTTTTGGTATAGTTGGAACTACTCTCCAACATACAAAGTAATAGGAATGCCTTCCTTTGTGTATGACTTTTTTAAAGATTTTTTTCTTGTATCTCTTTTTTCTTCACTTCATTCAATGTCTAAGCCTTAGTCCTTATAATATTTTGAGATTACCTTGAAAATTCATATAATTTCCTAAGTATAACTTTTCTAAAGTATTTTAAGGGAATTTCTACGCATTCCACATATTTTTTTCCATGCTGGATGTAAAATTATTTGTGTGCCCTTTCTTATTTGTTCTTCACATCTTGCTTCAATTTTTGAGTTATGTCGAGAAGGTCACAATCTTGTGCAATTTTTTTCATGCAACCTTCCTTCACATGTCACATTGCACCCCCTTGCAGATGTAGAATTCTTTCACCATCCTTCTTTTCATCACTTACCACGCTTCGCACCCAATTCCTGTGTTTCCCATCTTGCATGTATTTTTGCATGTGGATGTGAAGAGCCTATTTCTCTCACACATCTCTTGAATCCTGTCTTCGACCTTTGCTTCAATATTTGGATGTGGTCTTGGAGAGTCATGTGATCCACTTGTTCCTTTGTATCCTCACTTCCCCCTTTTATGTTTAATGTTCACAATATAAATGGTGTTCCTTGAAGCTGTCAAATGGACACATCATTATAAAAAACATTGGTGAGAAAAGAACGTTGTTTATGTCTTTAATGTTAATAAAGTTCATTTAACATGAGATGTGTTGACCTCAAAACTATCAATAAAATTTTAAACTTACAAATGAATTTGTCCCTATTTGGAACATATAGAGGATTGCGATAGGAGAAATATATGGTACAAAAAGGGAATATTTAGCCATTTTTGGACACAGCATCAACTTGTTGTCTTAATAAGATTAAAAATTCTATTAGAATATAGAATACAAACCATATTTCAGGCCAGAGGACGATGAAAGAACCAAAAATAAAATCTAGACTTCTAGGATGGATAAGGATAGTTGCTTACGGCCAAAAGTTTTATTATTATTATTTTTATATAGGGAATTAGTAATTTTGTGTGACAAGAGGTTTGATTTGAATCACATACAATTATAAACATAAAGGAGGAGAGGAAGATATAGTTCCTGTTACTACCTTTAATTTTAGAAGAATGCTCCATCTCCTTGAACCAATGAGAACCTTCAGGTTTCTTAAAAATGATGCTTTTCTGGATCACATGGAGGAGGTATTGAGTTTTTGAGATTATATATTGTACAACTTATAACAATCAATTATGTGACTTACCAAATTGAATTATGTGACTTGACTAAGTATTACCAGTAATTGCCCTAGATTTTTGCCTCAATAATTGGACAAAAAACAACCCAATCTCCTAGATATGTGCTTTATGTCATGCATTGCATTGTGTGAAAAAATACCATCTTCGATTGGGAAGAAATGATCTCTAGCAAGGTTTCCCACCAATTATAAAAATTTATCAAGACTAAAAGTTT
Source organism: Pseudotsuga menziesii (assembly GCA_001517045.1). NCBI lineage: Eukaryota > Viridiplantae > Streptophyta > Pinopsida > Pinales > Pinaceae > Pseudotsuga > Pseudotsuga menziesii. The sequence continues at coordinate 36,392 of LPNX011109720.1, forward strand.
CTCCAATGAATACATCATACTTGATTTTCACACTGGTTTTATGTAATACCTTCAAAAATTTCCCTTAAGAAAATATATTGATTATAAAGTGGGCTCGATGCAATGTTGGTACCTGACATTATTGAAGCATAAGGCCCCAATTCACTTTTATAAAGTCTAAAATTAGTTTGTGGGAATATTTAGATAGATGTTAACAAGGAGGGAGCCAAAGAGGTTAACTCTTGGTTAACTCTTGAAGCCATAAATTTCCTTACAGTGAGGGGAAAGAAATTTTGCAATGAAAATTATACATATATGAGACTATACATTTGAAGTGAAACCTTATCTCCTCTCAAAGTTTGTTTGTGACTAATTATTTACAAATAATATGAAAGATGGTCAATTTTCTTTGATATAAATAAAAAGTAGTTTATATCCACCCCTTTTAAAGTTATAGGGTTTTATGTTAAGAGTATCACAAATTTGGACGAAATTTCTTAGGTTTCCATTATTGATGTAAATAAGGTTGAGGATATGAAGGGTTTTGACTCTGAAGGATATTTCAAAAGAAATGTAACTTTAATTTACTATTGTACTTGTTTACTCGAGGAAGAAGAATATATAGAAGGTGCAGGAGACAATGAACATTGTGATTTGGAATCCAGTAAAGGTCCTAAATTTATTTTCCCCACACACAACCCCTTTCCCCATGATATGCATACCTTGGTAAATTCGAATACCAATAAAAAATGAATATTCTTCAAGAAAAGAAAAGAAGAAGAATAAGATATTGATGAGTCCAACCATTTAGAAAAATATGGAGGTAAGTCTGGAGCTAGTGGTAGAGGAGTGTAATTTTCTTTGTCTACTAGGAATACATCATCTCACCCTTGATTTACATCATCTAACCCTTGATTATTTTTAATACCACCCAGTGTAAATGGGAGAAAGGTCACATATGAATAGGTTTTTATGATGGTGATGGGGATGCTCCCCATAAAAATAAATAGGAAATTGGACATGCCACTACCTCTACCCAAAAAACAGGTCCTCAAATGATGAAAAGGGTGGACAATTTGAATTATAGGGGAATGATGTCAATAACATGGAAGTCAATGAATCTAATAATTTCCCAGATTGGACAATCATGCAAATTGAGGAAAATAAATTGATAGTTGGAGAGATGTTGTAGGATGAATTGCCTACTTTTGAAGATAATTTTGTTACCCTATACCATGGTAGTTATAATAAAGATTATAAAAAACTCCAAATAAGTTATTAAGTTCAAAGTTAAAAAAAATTAGTTTTAAAAAGCTAGGTTGTTGTTGTAAACACCGATCGATGGATTAGGACCCCTTAGAGCTTTAAAAATATACCAAACAATGGGAAATATATTTAAATATTTTGTAAATGAGTAGTAGTGGGAGATTATTAGGTTGAAGAAGAGGATTGTTGAGCTACAACTTACTTTGAACCCCGTTGGGTTATTGGCACAACCACTTACTATTATAGATCTCGATGCTAATATAAAGATGCACCTGGAAAACCATAAAAGGCTAAAGGAGCTCAAGAGATATTGTTGGGAGATTGAAAGGTTGTCACTGCTAATATTGAAGAAATATTTGTTTTATTATTTGAATTGTGGGGAATAACAAATAGAGATTTTATACTAGGGAAAATTTTAAGGATCCATACTTATTTAAAAGTGTATAAACCTTGATGAATCTTACCAATTCTTAAAATGCCAACTACAAAATATTTGGCGATATTTTTCTAAAAATATTTCAATTTCTAAGGATTTTATATAGTTTATATAATAACTTGGTGATTTTTAGAGTGAAAAAATTTCACCCCATCAATATAGTTCGAACCAATGTTTCAAAAAATGCAAATGACAAATCCTTTTTGGGAAAAAACATGGAAAATAGCCCATGGGCTACATTTCGCCCCTAAAATTTTACTTTTTTGTTGTTGGAAGGATCCATTTTCTAAAGGGATTCCTCAATGCTTAGTTGGAAGAAGACATGTATTTCAGTGAAATATTTTATTGCACATTTATTAGAAAGCTCACTGACTTGATTGAACACAAAAGGAAGAAAGATAACCTGCCATTAAATAACATATGAAGCAAATATGACATGGATGGGAGTCTAGAATCGACATATTGAAACAATTGATCGCTACTTAGTGAAATACGGAAACAAAGGATGAGTTTGTTATTCTTCAAAACAATCAATGTTGTGGAAGAACTAGAGGGACCTAGATTCACAAGAAAATGCAAGCTTGTTACAAAGAAAGAGATGGAAGAAGACAAAAGCAACTCTGGGTTCAAAAATTTATATTTTAATTAGTTTTCTTAAGATTGAAATAAGAAAGTGGCTGATATAATGTGTTATTCATAACACAAAGCATGGTTTCATTGCATGTTACATGGATAGTGTTCAGGTACATAGGGTACTCCCAAAAGAACGAACACCTTTAGCAATCGCTTCACACAAATAGATCATAGATCAACACACTGATGTTTGTCATGTGGTTAAAACCCTCAAGAGGGAAACAGTCCATGGCCCTAGCCAAATAGCTACTTGGAGCAATTTATTATGCAAAAGAAATAAAGTTACATATGAGATTCTCATAATCGATCAACTAGCCAAGGACCCTCTATGCTCTTTAAATAGAGATCATAGACCAATCGGGTGTTAAGCTACGGATCAATGGTAGGTATGATCTAAGAGAAGTTGAACCGTCAGATCACTCTATGTCTAGAACATATCGTGACTGCCGGATTAGAATATTTACAAATGCATACTAATGCATACTAAAGAAACACACTTTTACCTAATGGATATATTACACAAGTTGATCTTAACTAACTCCTAAGTGTCTAAATATCCTAACATCCCCCCTTAAGAACAACTTGGGATAGGATTGAAGGATTTACAAAAGCGACACTATTAGGAGAAGGAAGGAGGCATTAGAGCCTATCCCCCCTTAAGGACACATTCCTGAACTCCTAACATAGACCGAAGTTTAGAAAACTTCGCTTTTGTAAGAGACTTGGTGAAGATGTCTGCAACTTGATCATTTGTAGGGAAATAGAGCACTTCAATAACACGATCATGAACAAGATTTATGATGAAGTGCATGTGTAGCTCAGTGTGTTTGCTGTGCTGATGTAGAACTGGATCTTTGGCAAGCTTGATGGCACTTTGATTGTCGCACCAAAGTGGAGTAGGTTGCTGCTGCTCGAATCCAAACTTTGAAAGGATCTGTCGAAGCCATAAAGCTTCCTGACTGGCATTAACTGTGGCTCGATATTCTACTTATGTTGAAGAAAGAGCAAGAGCTTGTTGTTTCTTACAAGCCCAAGTGATAGGTCCAGATCCCATACTGAAAGCATAACCTGCAGTAGAATTTCAATCATCAGGATCGCCGACACAATCTGAATCAGTGAAACCAACGAACAAAGGTTCCCCCCCTATACTGTAATGAATCCTAAACTGAATTGTACCTCAAATATATTGAAGTATTCTTTTTGTTTCTTTCTAGTGAATTTCATGAGGAGTTTGCATATAACGAGCAACACGACCAACGACAAAGGAAAGGTCAGGACGGGAATGAGTCAAGTATAAAATACTATCAACAAGCTGACGATACAAGGTGGCATCTACTTTAGGGGAAGTACAAGTGGCAGAAATTTTGACTCCAGAATGGAATGGAGAAGGTGTTGGTTTACAATATTCCATGTGGAAGCGACGAAGAAGGTCACAAGCATACTTAGACTGGGAAAAAAGATTCCTTCTTTGGTTTGAAAGACTTGGAGACCAATAAAATAATGCAAATGTCCTAAGTTTGACATTTTGAAATTTTGCTTAAGACTGGATTTCACATGGGTTATAAGTTTAGGGTCACTACCAGTAAGGATAAGATCATCAACATAAAGAAAAAGTATGATGAGATGGTTTCCTACTTTCTTGGTATAGACATTGAGGTTAGAATGGCATCTAGAAAAACCAGTGTCAAGGAGAAAGCTATCCATTTTGGCATACCAAGCTCTAGGAGCTTGCTTAAGGCCATATAAGGATTTCTTAAGGAGACAAAAAAGGCTAGAGTTATTCTGAACATATCTAGGAGGTTGTTCCATGTAAATTTCCTCATGTAAATCACCATGTAAGAAGGCATACTTGACATCCATTTGATGTAATTTCCAGTTATGTAAGGTTGCAAGGGAAAGAACAAGGCGGACAGAGTTCATTTTTGCTACAAGGGCAAAGGTTTCATTGTAGTCAATCCCTTCAACTTGGGAAAAACCTTTGGAAACTAACCTTTCCTTAAGTATTTCAACACTTCCATTTGATGCATACTTAGTTTTGTAGACCCATTTACATCTTACAAGTTTTCTTCCTTTTGGAAGAGGAACAAGATCCCAAGTATCGTTTGCCATTAAGGAACGATATTCTTCATCCATAGCTACATCCCAATCTGGATTTCCTGAAGCTTTTGCAAAAGTTTCTGGATCATGATTCTTGGAAACTTGAGCCAAAAGAGAAGAGGCTCATTGAAACTGAGAACGTGTTCAATGTTGATCTCTAGGATCACCAGCAAGATCACCAACTACTTCACATGTTGAACGGACCCATCGAGGAAGTATTGGTGCTGGTGCAATTGGAGGAACATGAGCAGGAGGAGGTGGATTTTCATCCTCACTGTCATCATCATAAAGTGGAGTTGGAAACCTGTCAAGGAAGCTGGAAGAAGAAGAAGAAGAAGGCACAATCGCCGAATTAGGCTCGCAGGCCAAAGATGGCACACTCGCCAAGTTTGGCTCGTAGGCCAAGAGATTTTCATCAAATTTAACATCTATTCTAATGATTATATCATGAGAATGTGGGTGAAGAAGTCTATAACCTTTTACATCTTCAGAATATCCAACAAATATGCACTTTTCACTTTTAGGCTGCAATGCTTTCTGTTCTTCATCTGAAATGTGAGCCCATGCTTCACAACCAAACACACGAAAGTGACTTACATCTGGTTTAAATTTACTCCATGCTTCTTCCAGTGTTATACCCTATAAAAATTTAGTGGGTGTGCGATTAACTATGTAATTTGCATAATTTATGGCCTCAGCCCAATATTGAAGACTTAGTCCTTTAGATTGGATCATACAATTAGCCATTTCTTTTAAAGTGCGGTTCTTCCGTTCAGCTACACCATTTTGTTGTGGTGTATATGGAACAGTGTGTTGTTGTTGGATTCCTTGTTTAGTGCAAAAAGTAGTGAACTTGTTGTTAACATATTCTCCTCCATTGTGAGATCTTAACTTAATAATTTGATGACCAGATTGTTTTTCAACAAGGGCCTTGTAGGCCAAGAACATGTTAAATACTTCGCTCTTAAGTTTTAGGAAGTAAACCCAAGTGCGTCTGGAGTAGTCATCAATGAAGGTTAAGAAATATTTGAAACCAGAAAATGAAGCAAATGGAAGAGGGCCACACAAGTCACTATGCACAAGCTCCAAGGGAACCGAGGCATGCCAAGAGGCATGTTTGTCAAAACTGTCCCAATGATGTTTTTCGAGTACATAATCGGAACAAACACCATCCTTGAAAGATACCAGCGGAAGACCAGTCACCATATTGTCTTTACATATTTGTTGCAATGAGCGATAATTTAAGTAACCAAATCGCTCATGCCAAAGTTTGCTCAAGTTATCACTATGAGCAACAAAAACTGAAGGAAAATGTGATGACCCAAAGTTGTTAAATTTGTACAACTTGGTAATA
>LPNX011109724.1:0-42104 GCA_001517045.1 Pseudotsuga menziesii
AAATGCATACTAATGCATACTAAAGAAACACACTTTTACCTAACGGATATCTTACACAAGTTGATCTTAACTAACTCCTAAGTGTCTAAATATCCTAACAAATGGATAGGTGGGGTTGGTAGAAGAGATGTCACCTACATCTTAAGTTCCACTACCCTCCAACTCTAGTCAAGCACACTTCATCTCCATTCAACTCCAATCAACTCCACCTCTCTCTACCACTCAAGTATGTGCCCCTCTTGGCCAGTCTGGCTATAAATAAAGCATGTACTCTCTCATTCAAGCTAGTTAGAGTTGTTTGAGAAAGGATTTCTATTGTTTTAATATTGTATTGATCATTCATTGTTGGAATAAAGAAGCTTTGGAGGCTAAATTGTGTAGTGCTTTCATGTGTGGAGTACCATTATCATGCTGCTATTGAGGTGATCTGCTATTTTTTCAATTTTTGCTCTCAACTTTTGTATGCCTGAATGATTCTTTGAATCATAGGAATAGATCATTGTAAGTAAGGTTACTTACTTCTATTTTGTTATGTATGCTTAAGGGGTTAAGATTTACATGTTAAATGAGATTATTTTCCATGTTATGTTATCTCTTTGCATATGTATATCTAGATCTAATGAGGTTGTCTGCAAGATTATTCTTCTAGCTTTTAGGTTGCTATGATTGGAAGAGTTGTGGATCTAGTTTGACTCCACTGAATTTCCAACGAAATTGCAAAGATATTGTCCCTCTGCACTCCACTAACAAGTTTCCTCGGCAGATCTTTCCAGCAACAAGCACTCTCTCTCCTCTTCCTCCAAATTAAAATTTCTCAATTTGGTTACTTTTTATTATCTTATTGTTTAAATCTATTTAATTGCAAAGTAAAATTGTTCATGATCTAACCAATAGGATCTCATTAGCTTAGATCTCAGTTATTACATACAAGTTTCCATTTTTTTAGTTAAAGAGATCTAGCTTAGGTCACCTTTTCTTGTTAAAGGTTGTCTTGTTTCAAGGTTTAAAAAGATAAATTTAGCATCTAAGTGCACATTGCATTGGCTTCCCAAAAGGCAAGCCAAGACCCCAAGGAAAGCTTTCCTTGGTTACTTTCTTGCATTTTTTCGTAGTTTAACTTAGCAATTTTTTACTATATTTTTGTGGGTTGTCAAAGACACTTCCAAAGTGTTTAAGGGCACTTTTGACTAACATATGCTTGTTGGTTTTTAGCAGGTCCGCCAAAAAAAAAGAAGGAAACTCTGCCCAAAATCCCATTTGGGCCTTCTGGAGCTTCCCAGGGGCGCCCCTACTTCTGTGGTTCCTTTTCTCACATTTTGTAAGCCTTTGGATCCCAGATAACAAGGACCAGAGTGCACTTCTCATAAAGCATTGTAACCACAATTAATAAAAAGATCTTGAGTAGGCTCTTGAGAGCCCACTCCCCATCCCCCCAGGGCAGATCCGCGTCTTTGTCATTTTTTATTATGTTCTTGCTTTGCTTTAGTTTAGTTCTTTCGTGCAGGATAGTATACTTTGATAAATGTTGCAATTTGTTATATCATTCCATATCTCACTTTAAATCAAAGTAATACTAATACTTACCCCACGATTTCCCAAGTTAACCAAAAGAGAAAAGAGATGTGTGGTAGATTTAATTAGACAACTTGTTCTTTCTTTCAGTACTTCAGTTTTATTTCAGTTTGCATGCTAAAATTTACCCCTCTTCACTTTCCCGATTGGGGTTCACTTGAACCAAAAAAGACTCGTGGAGGTTAAGTTTTATTTTTAACAAACAAAACGAAGTCTTTAAAATCTTTAAAATCAACAAGACTCTATTGTGTATGCTCTACATCGCTGTGGTTCAATCGAACAATTAGTTGCATGAAAAGCAGTGTGGGTGACTAGTCTAATTAGTTTCACATCTCAAATAAACCTCCCCAGGCAAAAATCCAATGCCTCGATTTGATCCGTTGCGGTGGACAAATCCATAAAGGAAGCGGGAACAGCTAGGTAGTGACCTCGAAACACCGCCAGGCTACACTCTTGTTGGTGTAGTGTTGGGCACGTCTCAGAGACTCCAACCCAGCCCACATATTCCTTGCGTGAATCCGCATCCGATAAGGGTTTTGGACATACTCCTCATACCTTTGGGTATATTTGGAATTCCCTCCCCCCTTAATTTAATCTACTCATCTGCAATATTAATCTAAAACTGACCAAGAGCACTTGCAACACATTTTCTCAGCAATACAACACTCTCTTATCTATGGACTACATTTTTGGCACTGGTATTTACATTATACAATCATATGCTTTTGTATGCTTTATATATCAATGTATCATGTGTTGATCTGTATGATGTGTTTTAAACATATTTTGTTGCAATATCTTGTTCAAATGTTTTTTTTCATCAAACTCTTAAGTAACTCAATCATCATCACACTAAGCCTTAAAATCCTTAGAAACTAATAGGGTCTACCCCCCTTGGCTTCGATAAGGAGTTGGCCTAAACGAAGGAGTCAAGAACAAGGTGACAACCTTGACTCGAGACTTGACCCCAAGGACACACCGAGTGGCTTGAATATTTTTTCCACGTTTTTCCCCCAGTTGTGTGAAAGGTGGCAACATTTTCTGGCGTCGTTGTCGAGGACAAAAATCATTTCTCCTTCTAATAAAATCTACAACTTTGCTTTTAGATTGGAGTTTGAAGCATCAAACAATGTTGTTGAATATGTGGCATTGTTTCTAGGATTAGAAACTGCTAAAGACATGGGCATAAAAATGTTAAACATAAAAGGTGATTCAGACTTAGTCATCCTCCAACTTAAGAACCAATATCAGTGTAAGAGTGATAAACTAAGGAAGCATAGGAATGCTATATGGGACACCATGGACTGGTTTGATGCACTTAATCTTCAAAAAATCCCTAGGGAAATGAATGGGTTAGCAGATAAGTTAGCAGTAGCAGCATCCACCCTCCAACCTTCAAATGAGATGATTAGTGGAAATGGTAAAACGGAAATTAATTTTAGGCCTTCAATTCCTGATAATGTAGATCATTGGCAGGTGTATAATGATGACAAACAACTCTTAAGATTCATCCATAATCTCCAGGAATTTGAGGATTGTAAGATCAGTTACTAACAGGAAGATAAAGAGTATCAAGAATATGAGGATGATAATGTAAGGAATCACATTCTGAGTAGCCTTATAGCTTTTGAGAAATTGTTTGACAGACAGGATCGACATAAAAATAAAAAAGAATCAATAAAGATTGGGGATTATGTGGAAATAAACATAGGTACATATAAAGACCCCAAGTTAATAAAAATTGAAAAGGGTACCTCGGAAAAGGAAAGGAATAGCTTAATCAATCTAATCAAAGAATGTAGAGATGTTTTAGCCTTTAGCTATGATGAGCTTAAAGCTTATCGGGAAGATGTGTTTCAACACACTATTCCCCTTAAAGAAGAGGCTAAAGAGGTCAAATCTTTCCAATAAAAGCTTAGGCAAATGAATCCTAAGTTGGCCCCTATTGTTCAGAAAGAGTTATAGAAGATGTTAGCAGCAAGGATAATAGCACCTACAAGACATTCGTCGTGATGCTCCAACTTAGTGGTTGTTAGAAAGAAGAATGGGTCAATTAGAATATGTATAGATTTCAAGAATCTAAATGCATCATGCCTAAAAGATAATTACTTGTTACCCGACATGGAAACATTGCTTCAGAGAGTAGCAGGTTCAAGAATGATGTCCATGTTGGATGGTTTCTTCAGATAACCAAGTGTTGGTGAATAAAGAAGATCAACATAAAACAACATTCATCACACCTTAGGGAACTTGCAAGTTTTTAAGAATGCCTTTTGGCTTATTAAATGCAGGTGCCACTTTCCAGAGAGCCATGGACTTTGCCTTTAAAGAACTCATAGGTAATGTGATTGAAATTTATCAAGATGACATAACTGTTTTTTCGAAGGAAATATCTGACCACATAAGTCATCTTAGGCAGGTGTTCATAAGATGTCGTAAATATGGCATCTCCTTAAATCCTGCCAAGTCAATCTTTGGGTTTGATGAGGGTAAGTTGTTGGGACACATTATCTCAAAAGATGGGGTCAAGATTGATCCTAAGAGAGTAGAAGCCATTAAGAAGGTCTCGTTTCCTCAGAATGTAAAAGCTCTCTAGTCCTTTAATGGTCAGATCAATTTCATAAGGATATTTATCCCAAATTTAGCAGATCTAATGAAACCCTTACAAAAATTGCTAAAAAAGGATGCTAAATTTGTGTGGACAGAAGAGGGGAAAGATGCCTTCAAAAATATCAAAGATGTTATATCTAAATCACCTGTCTTAATCAGTCTGAATTATTCCAAAAGTTTCAAATTTTCTCTTTCGCCTTGGAAGACACCATTGCTGGTGTTTTACTTCAGAAAAATAGTGAAGGACAAGAGCAACCTATAGCCTTTATGAGTAGAGCCTTGCAACATTTAGAGTTGAAGTATACTACCATGGAAAAGCAAGCTTACGCTTTTATCAAGTCCCTTAAGCACTTTAGAACTTATGTCAGATACTCCAAAATTATTGGGTATGTACCCCATGCAGCTGTCAAAGGTATCATGTCTCGACAGGATTGTCTAGGTTCAAGGGTAAATGAGTTTCAAAGATTCAGGAATATGACTTAGAAATAAAACCCACTAAGATGATTAAGGGACAGGGGCTTGCAAAGATGTTGACTCAAGGGAATGAGAAAGCCTTAGGAATGATTTGTCAGAATAATAGTCCAGAACAAAGTGTATCAGACGAGCTTCAGAGATTAGAGCAACAACTTTGGTATTCAGACATCATCTTCTTCCTTCATAACCTTACATGCCCTGATCACCTGCTTGGCCATAAAAGAAGAGCATTAAGGTTAAAAGCAACTAAGTATTTAAAACAAAAAATAATTTGGGTTGGAGAAACCTGGACGGCTTAGTACTTAGATGTGTTGATGAACCAAAGTCAAAAAGACTCATGGTTGAGTTTCATGCAGGATTTTGTGGTGGTCATTTTGCAGCAAGAACAACCGCCCATAAAATCATAGGAGCAGGTTACTATTGGGCCTTGGCCAAACCTTCTTCCAGACGTGCATAAGTTTTTCAGGATTTGCCCTCAATGTCAGTTGTTCACTAGGAAGCAGAAAATGAAAGCTTTGCCCTTAAAGCCAATAGTGGTCCAAGCCCCTTTCCAGCAGTGGGGGTTTGATTTCATCGGTAAGTTTAAAGACAATTCAAGCAATGGTTATTCTTGGATATTTACCGCCACAGATTATTTCACCAAGTTGGTAGAGGCAATACCCACCAAGAAGGAAACCGATGTTGTAGTCATGGATTTCCTAGAAGATAGGATTATCACAAGATTCGGTGTGCCAACCAGAACTATCACAGATAATTGCTCATGTTTTAGTTCTTCAAAAATGTCATCCTTTTGTTTCAAATATGGCAGTCTTATCACACTCATCCAACTATTATCCTCAAGGAAATGGTCTAGCTGAGTCAAGTAATAAAAACTTACTGACCATAATCAAGAAAACAGTTGGTGATAATAAGAAAGCATGGGATAGCAAGATTAAGTATTTATGGGCTGATAGGATCACAAAAAAGAGTTCAACCAAAAAAAGCCCTTTCGAGCTTGTCTATGGCCTAAATGTCACCTTACCAATCCATTTAAAGCTTCCAATGTATCAGCTTCTCTAGAACTTTAGCTTAGATAAGGATGCCATTCAGAACAGAGTTAATCAGTTAATTGAGTTAGATGAGAACAGAAGGAAGTCCCTTGACCAGAGTATCCGAAATTCAGATAAAATCAAGAGGAGTTTTGATAAGTCTACTAGATCCAGATCCTTTCAAGTAGGTGACAGTTTTATTATGGGACAAACGAAGGGAAAAAACGGGAAAGCATGGAAAATTTGACAGCCTATGGATGGAACATTACATCATTTGCGAAGTAGCAGGCACCAATTCCTTCTATCTGAATGACCTGGAAGGGGAAAGATTAAACCTTCCAGTAAACGATTTTTTGCTCAAGATGTTTTTCAACGAGACGGTTTGATGTCTTTGTTGGCATCGGTGGTATCAAGGCCTTTTCCTAAACTTATCCTTGCATGTATTTTATTCATGTATCATCTTGTTGTACTATAGATGTTGTATCATAGTGTTTTTGTTACTAACCTTGAAGGTCTTTATTGTATAATAGTTTTTCCAAATTTTGTAAAGTAGTATTTCTTTTTGTACATTATATTGTATATTAAATTTGTACAGTAACTTAGTTTCCTAGTTGGTTTCCTTTTATATATATGTTACTGATGGACTTTAAGACCCAGAGATTCTGGAGTTCTCACGTCCTCTTTTTTATTAGAAGATCAGTCAAAGCACGTGTCCCTAGATGGAGCCAGATGTTACCTACTAAGTCATACTTGGTTGGTGGTATCAAGAGAGCCGGATGAGACAAACAAACATCATTGTTCATTCTTCAAAGTTCAGAAGTCAACCAGGCTTCTTCTGGGAAAAAATTTGAAAATTTTCGTGTACCACATGTTCATACCCCCTTGGGGGAGTTGTAACAAAATGTTCTAACATGGTAGTGTTGCCACATATATAGTAGTTGGGCTACTATTATTCCTGAGCAGTACTGAGCAGTTTTGTGAGCCAGTCCTTTATTATGAGATTAGCAGATGATGAGCCAACAGTTGATGATCTCACACTTTCAACAGATCCAGAGTATCCAGATTGACCAATCCTATGCCATGACTAAGCCTCATGACCCCATATTTGATGACCGAGTTAGTCATTCTTATGACCCAGAGCATAGATTGATGTAGTGCCTATGTGTAGTAGTAGCAATTGTCCCAGTGATTTTCAGATTGTTTCCAGGTCCAGTGCAAGTATATGACCCAAGTGAAATTATAGTTTGTGCATATGGATTTTGATGTTGTTTTGTTACCTATTTTAGTAGTGAGACTCAGTTGATATGGATTATGTGTTGGCAATACTTTATCTTGGTTTACTTGAAATCTAAACTATTAATGATCTAGTAGTTTTGACTGGAGAGTTCCTTTGTATACTCACTGACCTTGTCCTACTCCTAGTATGGATTTAGTCTTTTCCCCTCAAGGACATAGCTTGCTAGTTTTGGCATCACCTCCATTGTCTCCATCCATCAGTTTCCTTCCCATTATCATTGACTATCCTGACTTGTCATTTGAATAGTGACATCTGGGATTTCCCCCACCTTCACCTCTATGTTGGAATAGGTCTCCATGTAAAAAAATTGTGTCTCGGTGTTGGTTTATGTGATTTTTGTCACAGGGAATGTCTACCTCTAGGACTTGAAAACAAGTAGTCTTACCAAAGAAAGTGTCTTTAGATATGAAGGCATCGAAGCTTAAACTTATTCTCAATAGATGACCTGCCAACAAAATAAAAGTGTCTTTAGACACTACTGGAAATGAAAAATAAAAAACTAGTCAGTTTCCAAGAGATGAGCACTCATCCATTCTATGGTGTAAGGTTCATGTATCCCCATAGGGTATCAGAGAGGAAAGCCCAAGAAGGTTGAGCCTTGGTCATTTTCTGGAAGCCCGGAAAGATTTCCAGGGCACCTACTCTTGGAGGATGGCAAAGTTACAAATGAAAAATAAAGTTGATGGCTATAGGATGAACACTCATTGGCTCATCTACCCCCACAGGGAAGCAGGGAGAGACTAGCCCAAGAAGGTCATGTCTTTGTCATTATCTGGAGGCCCAGAAGGTTTACCAGGGAACTTGCATTTAGAGGTCAACTAGTGAAACAAATGTTGAGCAATTTAAATCTTAAAAGGTTGCTTGTCTAGAGTCTAGTGGAGAATTCTCATCATTCCACCCATTTGTGAGACACCGCCATGCCATAGTGTTCACTTATGTGTTGTGTGGATCCCCTGTTCCTTTATCCCAAGTGCTTATAGTGTTAAGTTATCAAGTCATCCCTTAGCCTTACCTATTGTTTTTTATCCCTTCACCCTTGACTAGCAAAAGGGCTAAATCTATAAATGAGTATACATTGGAGGTTCTTGTTTTGAAGCAACTGATCATTTTAATTTGGATTATTATTATATTTATTATGCTTATACTTGCCAACTAAATCTAATCATACTAGAAGTGTCACTACTAACATAGATAATTGAGCATGCATGTCCACTTGTACTTTCCAGTATCAAAGTTTGGCACTTGGGTCATCATTTGATCAGTTTTGACTTGGTCAATTCAGTATTGGCCAGGCCATGAGCAAGATCAAGGATGAGTTATAGACCGACATTGGTGGTTGATGATATATCGTCTATAGGTGTCCATTAGACATATTCATGCTTCAGATGGTGATTTATTATGATGACTTGTGTTACTCTAATGATTATTAGCATTTACAGGATTTATTATTTTTATTGTTCTGACATGGATAGGGCCTCTGATGTACTTTTGTGATGGACTTATGGGGCATGAGTACTCATTCCTAGTGGATTTGGACATTCCGAGTCCATTGGTGCCGTTGGTTTTCAGTTTCAGGCGGGTACATGACAGATATGGGTCTGGGCTTTCTTGCATCAGATTTTCCTAGGAAAAATAAAAATAAATCACAATGAAGAAAAATTAAGTTCTCCTAGGGCATTATAGGGATTCTTGGGGTGCAGCAAGTCGTTTGTACCATACTACCATGCTCCCGGATCCATCCGTTTAGTCATTTGACGTTGATTTTTAGTCCCTTGTGAGATATTGGTTGTTTTATGTTCCCGAGGCAGCATTTTAATAATTAAAAAAGACTAATGAGGAAATTGATTTGGGAGATTGAGGTAAAAGATTGGCATGGAATTGGTCTGAGGCAGAGTATTTGGGTCATCTTCATCATCCAGCATCAACATTGTTACCAACTATTTTCTACAATAGTTGAACTTGCTATTGAGCCGCCAGTTATCGAGCATGATGAATGCTCATCTCCAAAGTTCAGAAGTTCAGTGTGTTCCAGAGTTAGCCAGTTTTTTGCTGAACTTTTATTTTTTGTAAAATACATGTTCATACCCCCTTGGGGAAAATGTAAAAAATGTCCTAGCATTTAAATTTTTATAAAAGGCTCGGCTTCCCAGACTTGGGCATCAAGCCGACTAGCCCAGAGTGTTTTTTCCCTTGGTTATTATTGGCTGTTGAACAAACGACTAATAAATTCTGAGTTTTTCACTCGCTCCTCCAAAGTTGGAGTAGTTGTCTTGATGTTTCGGCCTTGGGAGGTTATTAGGGCCTTCGTGTCAATGTTTTTTGCCATGCTAGGCATTCTGAATGAGTCATATGAACATGTACTAGGTCCCCCTAGAGTTTCGTCTGATTCCAAGAAAAAATAATTTTCTCCATTTTTTAACGGTTTAAATGAGAAATTTAAAAAAGTAATGAAAGTGTGATACAAAGTCCGTTTTCAGCATGGTTGGGCTCATTTTCAAGCCCGGAGCAGCATCTTCATCCCAGGGGTCACTTTCACCATCAGCCGGCCAGCCTAAGCACCCCGAAAGTCATCAATCGGCTAATTGAGCACCAGAATAGCATTTAAATGCTAAAATTGGATAAAATGCACCAAAAGTCAAATGGTTGAAAAGTCAAAATTAATGTTTTATTAGTGGAGGGTGACATGGCATGTGGGTCATAATAGTCTTACGACCCTCTTTAAGTTACAGGGGCATGAATAAACTTTGGTTTAAAGTTTGAAGTTTAAATTAATATGCATCAAGAAGGTGACGTGAGGATATGAAATCATGCATGCGATGGGGATGTGGGTGGACCCCTCCCATGCATTGAATTAAAGAATTAAACCATAGTGTTCGTGGATGGTTGCAAATTAGTTCAAAGGAAGGGTTACGTGAGGAAGGACTCACGCTTATGTGGAGAAACTGGATATTAAATAAACCATGGTAACGTCACATAGAGAATGGGATACTTTGGAATCATTCCAACGTGAGCATGGAGTGACCTCATCGCATCATGCGATCTCATATATTCGTGCACCTCTATCCTATGTCTCGCATCACGACATTCGCATGGTTTTTGATTGGCATGAAGATCACTGGCGTTTGGAGCTTTGGATTGGCAGTTGAGATTGGCGACTTGATTGAAGGATGAGCCGAGTAGGATCCACATCTATTGTCTTTGGCGTGATTGCCTTCAAAGTTGGTCGCACTCTGTATCAACTTTTGGCATACATGTTGCATGTTTGGCATCTCCAAGGTAAGCGTGGAGAGATCTCAGGAGGGTAGGCGCATCTCATGAGAGGTGGTGCCTACTTCACCACCTCAGCTGGAGATCGACTCAAGCTATCACCCATCTTCTATTCATTTCAACCTCGGTCACAGTGAGCGTGATCTCAGGTTCATTAATGCCTCCCATGGGGCTTGGTATTTTGTATAAATAGAGGTGCTTTGCACTCTCTTCTGAATGGAGATTTTGGGCATGAACACCCTACCAAAATTATTGTAATATTTGTTTGAAGATGGAATAAAGTTGTGACTT
Organism: Pseudotsuga menziesii; assembly: GCA_001517045.1. Taxonomy (NCBI): domain Eukaryota; kingdom Viridiplantae; phylum Streptophyta; class Pinopsida; order Pinales; family Pinaceae; genus Pseudotsuga; species Pseudotsuga menziesii. Next base: position 10,540 of record LPNX011109724.1, read on the forward strand.
TGAACGTCCGTGCACGAGTTATTGGAGTTGTGGGTTCACATTGTCTTTGGTGATATCTCTCTCACCTTGCTTTTTCAATTATTAAATCATTCTTCATTATATACTCTTGAAGGGCTAACAATCTACTTTATGAGTATTTTGTTCGGATTTGATATTGTTTGTAAGGGTTTTGTAGGGATTGTTGCCCACCTATTTCGACTAGGTGGCAACCTCATGTACATGAAGATGTACATAATTGTACAAATTGTACCTTGGAAAAATCTGAGGATTTTTTCACTTCAGCAGGGCAATTGCCCCTTTGTAAAACGAAATGTCCGCTCCCCTGCGTGGGAAAATTAATGTAATTTTATGTACTAGTATGGATCATATGATATGGATGCCACACCATGGAACTGGTTGTTAGGGAAGTCCCCTCATCGAGTGTTTTTTCTCTTTCCAATTAATCTTGTTGTTTAAACGATTTTAATTGGTTTGGTTTTTCACTCAAAATCCTCCAAAGTGGTGACAGGCGTTCTAACAATCAAGTCCATGAGGTGGCTAAGGCTTCAAAATGTTATTCATGACCATGCTAGGCATTTGTATAGAGTCTTGCAGAATTTCGTTATGTTGTTGTATTTTATTTATTTTTTCGAGTTAATTAATTTCACCCCTTGGTGGTTGATTAACTCAGTTTTGATGTAATAATGTAATTGCTCAAGCACTGGCATTTTGTAATAGGGGCTATGAATGCAAGGTAAATGGCTATGAAACCCCCTAAGTCACTGCTTCGAGTCCCATGTCATTCAGACAAGTGATTGAAGAGATAGACCAATTTTGGTCAGGAGGGGTCTATCTTCCCTAGGGAATTATTTAATTTCCCTAAGTCAAAAATTCATATTTATTTGATTTTGAAGTAAAAAATCAAATAATGCCATGGTAATTTTGTTTGGGGGTTGCTAAGCCTAGGAAAATTTATTCTAAAATTTTTTCCACCCCCCCCCATGGCCAAGATATAATTTTTTCAAGTTTATTTTTAATTTTTCCTAAGTCAAAATTGGAAAAATTTAAAAATTAAATTGAAAAATTAAATCTAAGGTGAAATATTTTTAGCCTAAGTCTAAAGGATAAATGTTTATTTTGGGGCAAGTGGCTAAAGTCAAAGCCAAGTTTAAAACCACCAAATGAGGAGGCGCTAGCCTTGGGAGATCAAAACGTGGTGTTTAAACCCTCACTAAATGAAGGGGGCGCATGCATGTAAAAGGGCCCACTCTAAATAGAGGAGGCGTCACCATTATAAAGGAGGCGTCACCATTTTAGTGGGGCGCTACATGGATAGTGGGGCGTCAATGTATAGAGAGGGCGCTACCCATCTAAGGAGGCGCTAGTATAGAGGGGGCGCTAGCTCATAAAGGAGGGCGCCCACGTTTGGAGGAGGCCACCATAAATAGAGGAAGCGCTATACTTGGAGGAGGGCGCCTAGGTTGGGCCCACAATAAAACCCTAAAAGCAATCTCAAAGGGGCGTTTTTGGTCAATACCCTAGATCTAAGGGTGGAGAATGCTTAAGACATAGATCAGGCACCTAAGCCATGGATTGAAAAGTAATCTAAGGGTGTAGAATGATTGAGAAGGATGCAAAGTCAAATACCTAGATCTAGTGGTGGAGATCTAATCTAGATCTAGATCTAATCTTGGCCATTGATCTTCAAGGGGTTGGGGTTGCTCCTCAACTACATAATGAGGGTCTCACTCCCTCATTGGGGAACTTCTCTCATACTATTGTTATGCTGCTGAAATTACTCCATATTCTCCTCTCATATTCTCTCAAGCTTCTTTGGCTATTGTAATGTTCTTGCCCTAGTTGGGCTTAATACAACTAATCTTTGGAGGAATTCTTGGTGTCTCTCTTCTACATTTCATGCATCCTTTGTGAGGTAACTTGCTTTATACATTTATTTGATTTGCATTTGTATTAGCTTAGATAGCTCTCCACAAAGTATTTTGTAGAGAGATTTGCAAGTAGAAGTATTTCTGCTTCCATTTGTGGGTTTTCAATAGGATTTATCAAAGTATTTTGGTAGATTTATTGGGTACTCACCTCTTTGCTTACATTTTACAGCTCTCATAAGTTTATTTGCAGGGATCTAGAATAAAGGAGCATCTTTCTCCATTGGTTATAATTATGTTTTCTATTTTCGCACTTTTGCTTACGAGGGTTTTAAAACTCAGTTTTTATCATTGTATAGTGATAAAAACCTTGGTTTTAAGGCCCCAACCCTTAGTATATTAGTTCAATACTTCAGATCTATTGTTTTAATATCATTTAGGTGGCTGGAAACTCAGTTTTCAGCCCTCTAAACATCATATTTCTGTTATCTTTTCACTCAGATTTTTGCCCTTTTTGGGGGATTTTTGGGACTAATTTTTCTAACAATTTTTCTTTGAGTTTTCTGTGATTTCCAGCAAGTAAAGCTTGCTGGTTTGTGACAGGTTTTACACAGGTGAAGGGGAGGTGCTGCCCAAATTGGCCCAGAAATACCCCAACCTTCAATCGGTTCCAAAAGGGGTTCAAACCCTCACTCTTCTCTCCATTCTTTCTGATATTTGTAAACCCCAATGAGAAGTTCTCTTGGGGTATTCTACAAAAGTTCATAAAGCATTTTGTAATCTATATGTAAATAGATTAGGAAGTAGAGTAGGAAGTAGATAACTAGTTTTATTTCTGTTTACCCACCTATCTCTGTTACAGACCACCATCTCTGTAACAGAGATTGAAGTGAGGTTATTTTAGTCTCTTTTACTTCTGTTTCTCACCTATCTCTGTTGCAGACCACCATCTCTGTAACAGAGATTGTTGTGTGGTTAGGCATTGCTTTAGCTAATAGCATTTCCCTTTCAAAGTAGTTTAATTTTATTTTCTGTCAAAAAAGGGGTAACCATACAACCCACTAATCCGGTGTATCCTCTGCCCACTTGTCATCTCCCTTTAGGGACTTCAAGTTGGGTATGAAAAGCAGGAGAAGTGGGGGCTTAGTTAAATTAAAACAACACTCTTTTTTCTGCTACAAACTCTCATACTTTATTTTTCAGTCCAAGATCAAGTACTGGCACCTCCCATAAGGGACACCGCTTGGTTGATCTTGTTGATAATTTAAAATTAACCTTGCATGCCAATCACCAAGATTAAAATTTACCCTCTAAAATTAACCAACAACCACTTCACTAGCCCCTGTTCCTCTACTCGGTTATCACCCTTCAGGGTACTCACGAGATACGACAGGGGATAGAGTAGTTTTAGTTTAATAGGCATCCATCTAGCTGTTTTTCCTGTTGATTAAAAACAGTGCCCTCGAAGGTGACTTGGGGTAGAAGACCGTGGGGGGTCTCTAGGCGTTATACGTCCCCCTTGTTGAGCACCAGGGCATTGGGGTTTGACCTGTGAGCTACAGGTGGGCTTTGCTCCCACTTTGTTGAGCGCAACAGCACTCCCTCTTTGACTTGAGAAATACTGGATTGGGGTAGTCACACCACCAGTTCGAAAACTAAACTTCAAGAGGAAAAACTTTAATAAAATCTACCTAAAACGAACCAAGAGACATTGCAAAACGTCCTACAAACACAGGTCGCTGCTATTTGTCTTTGCCTTGTTGTTCAAGGTTTTTATTGCAAGCACTTTCACATTTTATTTCACTGCAAGCTTTTCACTTTTCAATTGCAAGTATTTCCTTTCACTTTCGCAAACTCTTGTGGTGGCATCTTTAATTCATTTGATTAAGTAATCATATTGTTTAGTAATCTGAAGATCTTGTGTAACACAATTGATTCACTTTGTTTCAACAATTTTTTGGGTAATAGCTTAATAATTGTTCCATTTATGCAATTTGTTCATAACATCTAACTGTGGGTTAATTAATCTAGGTTTCAATTTTATTTGTAAATTTGTAAAGTTGTAATTTATCCTTAGATTCCATTTGTTAATAAGCACTAGTCTTCATTTATCTCAAGGTCTGCTTGTCATTAAAAGGAAATCTTTGCATTTGCGTGATGCTTGTCATTCCTTAGATAGTATAAAGTCCTAGCCTCACAATCTTAATAAAAGGTTCCTTTAACTAATAGTTAATAAATTTGGAACTCAGTCTTCCGTAGGGACTACCCCCCTTGGCTCTGTTGGGATCTTGCCTAAACGGAGGAGTTGTGGACTGTGGTGACAGTGGTCCCCAGCTCTCGCTTGCCCCCAAGGACACACATAGCAGGTTGTGACTTTCCTGTGTCTTAAAGTGTGAATTAGGCAGCAACAGGGATCATTAGGGGTGAAAAACAAGCTTGAGATCAAGCTTTTCTTCATGAACTAGGTTTTTTCCATCTAACTCCTTCATCTTGCAGGTCTTTCTAAGCACTTCCCAATCCAAGAAAGAGACATAGCTGTCAGAGCTTCTCCTTCCCTCCATTAACAAAGTTTCAAAAAACACATTTGGTTACCTGGATCTACGAACTTCCCTCTTCCAGTTCTCTTGTTTGCTCCTTGATCTTCTCGATTTCTTGCTTGCTAGCCTCTTCTTTCTTACCTTGTTTGGCTTGTCCTCCTCTTCTCTGTTCGCTGCCTCGTTTTTCAGTCCTCTTCCTTACTATTCGCTGCCCCATTTTTACTGTTTCTTTGCTTCTCTTTTCACCTTTTTCACTGCCCTATTTTTCACTTTTGTTGGCTGCCCTTTTTCGTCGTTGTTTTCAGCCTCTTCCTTCACTTTTTTGCAGCATTCTTTACTGCTGTTTGCTCCCCCTTTTTTTCTTCTTTTCCTCATTCATTTCAGCCTTCTTCTTGCTCCCTTTTTGCTCCATTTTACCATCTCTTCTTTCCCACTTTGCATGTAGTTTCATTTTCGAAAAAATTGGAAGTTCAAAACTTGCATCTAAAAGTTGATTTGGCATGTAGACTAGTTTGCTCCCTTGCATATAGATCTCAATTTTCAAAGTCTAGAACTTGCATTAGGTTAGCTAGTTCCAATTTATTTCTTTGATTTGATTGACAATAACGGGTCTATGAGCTTTGTTGTGCCTTAGGTGATTAAAGAAGAAATCTATAAAGGACAAGAAGCAAGAAAACTTGAAGGAGAAACCAAGAAGAAGTTGTGAACCATCACCCTCCTTTTGTAAAAGCCATTAAGGCTTCTTCTATTTTAACTTTTCAACTTTTTTTTTAAAGGTTGAAAATCCAAAAGATTGTAACAGTTTAATAAACGTTTCGTGAGCGAAGTCTTTAATCCCTCACACCCGACTTGGCCCATTTGGGGAAGTCTTGCATTGTCCTTTGAGTAGTTTGCTTTCTCTTAGCTTAGTTTATTTCTGCTAGTAGCTTAGTTTCATTTCGCTATGTCATTGTTTCGTTGTTTTACAATTTGTTGAGCTATCATGTGGTTTCAATTTACAAGCTGATTGTCTTATAAAAAGAACCAAAGTCTCTTGAACTTGCAATAACCCAAGTCAAGAGCACTCTCTGTCAAAGAGCATCCCCACTGCATTATCCTTGCATTAAGCATATAGATTAATTAAAGTCTCTTGAACTTCTGTCATAAGACAAAGTCAATAGCACTCTCTGTCGAAGAGTTGAACTGTGTGCTCATAATAATAAAATCATTCCAACTCACATTTCCCCATTTAAAATTTACTTCGTTGCTATCCCTCACCTAGTATGCTCTGCCGACCCTGAAAAGTTGGACTCGTACTCAGAACGGTGATTGGATTTGTTAATCTTGCAAGTGATAACATAATAAAATCTTCACCCCCACAACCAACGCACCGACGTTGTCAAAAGCATACAAGTTGTTCTCAATAAGGGAGCCAGAACCCCCCATTGTCTAAGTTTCCCGGCTTACTGGTTAATTTCTCCGAACACCTGGCCCAGGATACTGGACGGGCCGACAAGTCTCAAACAGAACGACTTAGAATACTTTTCTGGTTGGACTTTGATACCTTGTTCTCTCAGCCATAATAATCCAAGATCACTAAAACTTGATAAAATTTACAAAGAGCATTTGCAAAAGGATCGCGCAAACATTGAACTCTTGTATCAAGCATCACAGCACTACAATTTGTGACTCCATATCCATTGGATAAGACACTGGTCTATTATTATTTTCATATCTCAAGTGTATTGTTCAATATCTTATCATTATGGATGTTTTTGTTTAATTCAATCAGTGTTGTGTTTTATTTAAATGTCGCAAGCATATCTTTATAATTTTCTAAAAGTTAAAACTGTGATCTTCCCATCAGAAAACTCCTAAACAACACCCATAACCAAAAAACATTTAAAACATTGAGCCACAGAAACTCTTTGTTAGGGACTACCCCCCTTGGCTTCGTTAGGAGTTAGCCTAAACGGAGGAGCTAGGAGTAGGTGACAATACCTGGCTCTGTGCTTGCCCCCAAGGCCATACCTCTCCCACTTTCTCAAGTGAGGAGACAACTTTCATTAGATTTCTGCTGTTGGTGTGCATTCGACGGACAAAATCTTTTGGCGTCGTTGTCGGGGACAAATCTTTTTGTTCCTGGACGACCTTTATTTCTTTTAGTTTTTTACCTTTTTGCCCTTTTTTGGTAGATCTGTAATCCAATCACTCTCAGAAATTAGACTTGAATCCACCTGGCGACTCCATTGTCAGTAAACACCTGAAGGTATTCAACTAGAAGAAACTCTGAAGGTTTGCTCAATTTTATCCCTGAGCCTAAAATAGTTTATAGGAGGAGACTGAACAAACTAGCTACTCGTAGGATCCTTGAAGATCTTGGATCTCAGTCTATTTCAGACATCCATCTTTTATTTCAAGAAAACTTAGAAAATTTTGAAAATAATAATTGTTTCCTTTCCACGATGGTTGAGTTTTTTACTCAACTCAACTTCACTCAGATAGCAGGTCAACCCCATGACGTTCCTGAGAAGGCTATTGATAAACTCAGGACTTTTAATGGCACTGATGCCTCTACCTCTGTTGAGCAGCATATCAGAAACTTTTCCAGACACTATGGTTCCTATGTCAGAGGTACTGACAAACATGAAGATGTTTACATGACCCTTTTTGCTCTATCTTTGGATGATAAAGCTGGAAACTGGTATGACAACTTGCCGAACAACTCTTTCGCTACCATAGCAGCCTTCAAGGCTGCTTTCCTCGGAAAATTTGGCAGCAAAAAAGAACCTAGACATCTAGTGGCAGCCTTGACTAGTCATTAGAGGAAATTTGAGGTCTAAAATGGGCCTCCTAAGGAAAATGATAAAATAATAGTTAAAATAATAAAATAATAGTTATTAATTTTGGAGGAACAATGAAAAAAACTACTTTTTGTATTCGTATTTTTGACATATCTCCTTGTGTTTTTACTCAAATTCTGAGCGGGAAATCTCGTTGGATGCGAAATTTAATTCCGCATCCAACGAGCACCCACACTACATACTTTTGAGGGACCTCGCTACCCCAAAAACAAGAAATACCTGAAAAAACATGATGATGATACTTTTGAGGGACCCCGCTACCCCAAAACAAGAAATTCCTGAAAAAACGTGATGATGATACTTTTGAGGGACCCCACTACCCCAAAAACAAGATGATGTCATCATCACGTTTTTCAGATATTTCTTGTTTTTGGGGTAGCGGGGTCCCTCAAAAGTATGCAGTGTGGGTGCTCATCATCACGTATTTTTAGGTATTTCTTGTTTTTGGGGTAGCGGAGTCCCTCAAAAGTATGTAGTGTGGGTGTTCATTGGATGCGGAATTAAATCCTGCATCCAACGAGCTCTCCCGCTTGAAATTTGAGTAAAAACACAGGGAGATATGTCAAAAATACGAAAAAAAAGTAGTTTTCTTTTATGACAAATATGTTAATTCAATCATTATGGTTGACTCATTTTATTGAAATTCTATTGGTTCTTGAATTCCATCTCACAAAATATATTGTTGGCGCATTTTCTTAAAAGGCCCATTTAGACCCCAAATTTCCTCTAATGATAAAGAAATCAGATATCGAAACCATGGATGAATTCAACAATAGGTTCACAGAGTTATCAAATTCCATCCCTGCTACTTATGCTTCTCCTGCAGCTTCCATTTTGGATTTTTACATAGAAGCATTAAGTGGCAAAATCCAGTATCAGATAAGAGACAAAGAGCCCACCACATTGCTTGAAGCTCAAGGTTTGGCTATCAAAATTGATAAAAACATGCAGTCTTTAGGAGAGTCAAACATTTAGGGTTACTCTAGATCATCAACTCCTTTGAAAACTGTGGAACCTAAAAGAAAAGAGCCATCAAACAAGGCATATGAAAAGAAGCTCATGGACCTAACAGAAAAAATGCAAGACATGGAAAGGAAGTACTTAGCACAAATTAAAGAGGTTCAAAATCAGGTCATAATTGTTGAAAGAACTCAACCTCCACCACCTCCTAGAACCTTCCCTGCAAGACCAACATGGCAGAGAAAGAATCCCAACCATGAGCAAAGGCCTCCTCATCAGTTAGAGCCTACTAATATGGTTGAACCTTACAAACCATTTTGTAGGGCATGCAGAGATTTCCATGAGGAATCTGGTTGTCATTATGCATGTTATGTTCAGGAACAAGGTTATCCTAAGAGTTGTGGTCCCAACACATCTGCAAGCGAACCTGACTTTATCAACAATGTAGGAGACATCTACAACAATCATAGGGATAGTTGAAATCAAGCCAACCAATTTCATCAGAGGGTTGATCATTTAACTGAATATTATGGGGAAATGCCTTCAAATAGCAACAAAGTTCAGAACTTTAAAGGCGTGACATATCAAAGAAGACCAAAGGAAGGACCATCTACCCAAACTGCTTCAAAGATAACAATTCCTAACATCTCTCTACAAATTAATGATGAAAATGAATCTGTTGCTCTAACTTTTGATTTAGGTAATTGGTTGGCAAACTCCAAAGTTTCGGTTCCCGTACTTGAGTTATGTAAAATTCCTGGATAGAAAGAGAAACTGTTAAAAATGTTAGAGCCTCAAACTGATGATGTTCCCCTCCCCACCTCAAAAATTGTTGCACCTGAATGACCTGCAACTCCCAAGAAAGTAACTTTTGCCAATACAATAGAACAACCTTCACCAAGTCAAGAAAATGTCAATGGAGATCCTCCTGTATTCTTGCATACTAGGAACCTAAGAAAAGAAGATCATCCACCCTTCTACATATTATTGATGATAGGTGATCTTGTCCTGCACAACTGTATGCTAGATTCAGGGTCAAGATCCAATCTTATGACTAAAAAGGTCATGCAACAACTTGGACTTAGAAGTTAGAACCACACACCGCTACCAAAATGTATGTGCCATGGATTCTAGACTTGTCAAAGTTGAAGGTATCATTAGAGGAAATTTGGGGTCTAAAATGGGCCTCTTAAGGAAAATAATAAAAAAAGCCACATCACACTACAAATATGCCATGTCAGATTAAATTTAATGAAAATCTAATGAAAGTCAACCTAAATCGTCTCATTAATGGTAGTTGACAACTATATTGAGTTAATGTAGAGTTAAGAGATATTGGTTAAAATTATTAATGAAATATTTAAATTCTTGTGCAAACATAATAAATGATAGGAAACTTTTGAATTTTATATTATTATTTTTTTAAATGAATAGACCACTACTTTTTATATATTTAATACAAGTAAAACTCAAATATATTCATTTATAATGAAAAATATAATTATAATAGTATTAAAAAAATTTAAAAAATCACTATTATTCTTTAATATAAATTTTATATTAATTCATATAAAAAATATTACATAACATAAAATAAAAAACAGTAAACTATGTATATTCATATTATTTTTTATATTAATATAAAAAAAAATTGTGGTTTAGTGGGTAGATAGGTAAGAGAGAAAAAAAGTAAAATAAAATTTTATTATAATTTTAGTAACATTAAAAATAGTTTTTATTTTTTATTTTGTTAGTATTTAAATGTTTTATTTATTTTTGGATGTAATAATTAAATATATTTATTTTTTAAATATTATTTAATAATATTAAAAATACTAAATATCTTTTATTTAGTATTTCAAGATAAGTATATTTAAAATTAAATATTATTTAGTTTTCTTTTTAAAAAATTGATTAATAAATGTTTCTAGTATTTCAAAATGCTTCCACTACAATTTTAATTAATGCGAAGGTTATGTTTTAGAGGAGTTGAAAGTAGTGATCAAATAAAATATTCTATATTTATTAGTTAAAATTTATTTATCTTATTTCGAGGTGATCTTTTCAAGAACTTGACCAAGGTGAGGTTGATATGGAGTTAGCTATTGTCAAATAAAAATATGACACATAAGCATTATGTGTCCAACTCAACCATAGTGGTTGACCAAAGATATTGAAATTCTATTGGTTTAAAAATTCAACTCAATCCAGCTCATCCACGGCATAGTTTTTTATAAGGCCCATTTTAGACCCCAAATTTCCTCTAATGGATTGAAAAGCAACATGTGAGATTAACCAAGTATCTGAACATCCATGTTACCATGGATATCCTCATCATAGATGTGCCGGATAAATGGGGCATGCTATTATCTAGAAGGTTTGGTGCTACTTTGGGGGGATCTATTCAAATGGACTGGACATATGCCATTGTACCTGCATCAGAAGATTCATTGATCAAGTTACATACTGAGAAAGAACGAAGATATCATGTAGAAAACCCGGAGAGACCGTCAAAATGAGTATATCGATTACCCTAGTGGACTAGGGATATACCAGATCAACTCTACCTTCTTGGAACCTATCCAAGAAGAAATTAAAAATGAAAATTTAATGAATTGTGGAAGATGAACTTTGATGGAGCTTACTCTAGAGTTGGTAAGGGGGTTGGTGGTCATTATGTCACCGCAGGGTAAGGTTTTCAACTTTGCTTTCAGATTGGAATTTGAAGCAACCAACAATGTGGCAGAATACGAGGCACTTCTACTAGGCATCGAGATTGCCAAGGACATGGGAATCAAATTGCTTAGTATTAAGGGGGATTCTGCCCTAATTGTCCAACAAGTTAAGGGTCAGTTTGCCTGTAAATGTCAAAGGTTAAAGAAGTATAGAAATGCAATCTAGGATACAATGGAATTTTTTGATGCCCTTAATATAGAAGCAATCCCTAGAAATCAGAATAGTGCCGCCGACAGACTAGTAGTTTCAGCTTCAACACTTCAGCCATCAGATGAGATGTTAGAAGGGGATTGTCCTTTGGAAATCAACTTTAGACCTTCAATTCCTGATAATATTGAACATTGGCAGGTTTTCCAAGATGTTGAACAAATATTGAAATTTATTAATCATATTGATGAATTTTCCAATTATAAAGCCAATGAACATGAGGAAGGTAAAGAATATCAGGATGAGGGTAACTGCTTCAATCCTGTGACACGTGGCTTTGTCACCTTAGAGAACATCTTTGACAAACAGGATAGAAGAAAGAGTAGTGTTGAACAAATGAAGCCGGGTGAGTACATAGAAATCAACATTGGAACAGAAACAGAACCAAGAGTAATAAAAATTAGAAAAGGTACCTCTGAAAAGGAAAAGAACAGCCTTATAAACTTGGTAAAAGAATATAGGGATGTTTTTGCCTCCACTTATGACGAACTTAAAGCATATAGGGAAGATGTTTTTCAGCACACCATTCCCTTGAAAGCTGAATGTCAAAAAGGAAAGCCTTTCCAACAAAAACTTAAGCAAATAAATCCTAAGTTGGCACCCATTGTAAAGGAGGAGCTAGAAAAGATGTTGGCAGCAGGAATAATAGCTCGTACGAGACATTCAACGTGGTGTTCTAGCTTAGTGGTAGTTAGAAAAAAGAACGGGAGTTTAAGGATATGTATAGATTTCAGAAATCTAAACATAGCATGTCAGAAGGACAATTACCCCCTCCCCAACATGGAGACCCTCCTCCAACGGGTCACTAGATCAAGCATGATGTCAATGCTTGATGGTTTTCAAGATATAACCAAGTTGTCATCCAAGAAGAGGATAGACACAAAACCATTTTCACAACTCCTTGGGGCACTTTTGAATATCTGAGAATGCCCTTTGGCCTTTTAAATGCTGGAGCTACCTTCCAAAGGGCCATGGATTATGCCTTCAAGGAGTTGATTGGCAAAATCATTGAGATCTACCAAGATGATCTCACTGTATTTTCGAAAGAAAGATCCAGCCATGTTGGTCATCTCAGGCAGGTTTTTGAAAGATGTAGGAAATATTGCATTTCCTTGAATCCAGCTAAGTGAGTCTTGGGTATTGAAGAAGGAAAGCTTTTAGGTCACATTATCAACAAAGACGAGGTCAAAATTGACCCTGAGAGGATAGAACCTATACAAAAGATTCCTCTTCCCAGAAATGTTAAGGGTCTCCAATCATTTAATGGTCACATTAACTTCATAAGGAGATTCATTGCTAACCTAGCTGAACTTATGAAACCTATGTAGGCTCTCCTAAAGAAAAATGATAAATTCATGTGGACAAATGAAGGAAGGAATGCTTTCGACACTATTAAAGATGCCATCACTAGGTCTCCTGTCTTAGTCAGCCCAGATTACACGAAAGATTTCATGATCTTTTCTTTTGCTTCAAAAGACACTATTGCCGGTGTGTTGCTCCAGAAGAACTTTGAAGAGTTCGAGCAACCTATAGCTTTCATGAGTAGAGCCTTACAAAAATATGAGTTGAAATATACCATCATGGAAAAGCAAGCTTATGCCTTGGTCAAATCTTTAAAGCATTTCAGAGCTTATATGGGATACTCTAAAGTCATTGGATATGTCCCCATGCCGCAGTAAAGGACATCCTGTCTCAACAGGATTTCTTAGGAATAAGGGGCACATGGGTGTCCAAAATCCAAGAGTATGACCTTGAAATAAATCCTACCAAGTTAATCAAAGGACAAGGACTTGCTAAAATGCCCACTCAAAAGAATGAAGAAGCCATTGAAATGATTGCCGAAAACAATATTCCTCAACCGGCCATGACCCCTACACTTCAAGAGCTTGACAACCATTGGTATTCCAACATCATTTTCTTCCAGCTCCATTTCACTTGCCCTGATCACCTTGTTGTCCGTCGAATGCACACCAACAGCAGAAATCTAATGAAAGTTGTCTCCTCACTTGAGAAAGTGGGAGAGGTGTGGCCTTGGGGGCAAGCACAAGGCCAGGTACTGTCACCTACTCCTAGCTCCTTTGTTTAGGCTAACTCCTAACGAAGCCAAGGGGGGTCGTCCCTAACAAAGAGTTTTCTATGGCTCAATGTGTTTAAGTGTTTTTGATGTTATGATGTGGATGGGTGTTTTTTAGGAGTTTTGGAATGATTACAACTTTATAATAAAATGAGCAATCCATGTTGCCATTACAAAACACAAGATTTGAGACGAACAATACAAAGATGACTTGGAAATTAAAGGCATCCACAGATAGATAATGATTTAAGAAAACATTAGGGACAAATGGTCCAGATTAAGGCGATGCATGGAAGTTTAAGACCAGTGCCAATATGGAGTTAGAACGTGCTTGTGAATGCTGGAATACAAGTCTCAATAGTAGTGTTTGTGAGATCGTTTTGCAATTGTTCTTGGTTTATTTTATTGTAAATTTTAAAGATGATCTTACTTAAGGTGCCTAGGAAACCTAACCGAAAATACTTTCAGTGGCTCCGTTCGAAGACATGACGGACCTGTCTAGAATCACAAGCTAGGTGTTCAGAGAATTTAACCAGCGAGTGTCCAGATTGGATTGCCCGGTGCCCACACTTGGAATTTGCCCACTACCTGAGTATTTATCGAGATAACGCCGATGCGTTGGTTATGGGGTGAAAGTTTTATTATGTTATCACTTGCAAGATTAACAAATCCGATCACCGTTCTGAGTACGAGTCCAACTTTTCAGGGTCGGTAGAGCATACTAGGTGAGGGATAGCAACGAGGTAAATTTTAAATGGGGAAATGTGAGTTGGAAAGATTTTATTATTATGAGCACACAGTTCAACTCTCCGACAGAGAGTGCTCTTAACTCTGTCTTATGACAGAAGTTCAAGAGACTTTAATTAATCTATATGCTTGATGCAAAGATAATGCAGTGGGAATGCTCTCCAACGGAGAGTGCTCTTGACTTGGGTTATTGCAATTTCAAGAGACTTTGGTTCTTTTTATAAGACAATCAGCTTGTAAATTGAAACCACATGATAGCTCAACAAATTGTAAAACAACGAAACAATGTCATAGCAAAAAATGATAAACCACTTGTAAATGAAATAAATGAGAAACTAGTGTTCTACAACAACAAGAAACTAATCTAGCAAAGAGAAGTCAAAAATGACTTCAAAACACACTGTCCCCGAAATTTCCAGCTAGCTGGTCATACGCAAGAAGACAATGGGGAAAGAGAGGTAGCACACAATGTCAATGCGGCACTTGGGATGAAATCCCAAGGTACTTCTCAGGTCAAGACTGAAACAAATAAAAAGTTCTAAGTACAGAATTAAACTACTCTAAGCATGCAAAGTAAATCTGAGCTAAGAGCACAAGACACTCTTCCCCAAATGGGGAAGAAGAAACCAAAAGATGGGAGGCCTTATCCCACTTTGCCCTTTTATTAAGAGAGTACAATATTTAGGATTTTCAACCTTAGAGAAATAAAAAGAACTTGAAAAGGCAAATGGAACAAGCCTCAATGGTTGTTTTACAAAAGGAGAGTAATTTGGAAAATTTTGTCTTCTTTAATTCAAATCCCAAGTATTTGGATCTTCTTGGTTTTGGTACTCAGTTTCTACTCTTCTCTTTGGTTTTTGTTCTTCTTTGGCTCAATCTTCAAATCCTTCTCTTAGGATTGTTTCTTTTAGTACCTGCACACAACACAAATCAACTCAAAGCACCCATCAACTGTTAATTAAAACAAAATAAAAAAAGAAACTACTTCTAAGAAAGAGATATACAAAAATAAAACTAAGTGCGAGGTCTAATTTATGATATGAAAACAGCAGTATAGAATGCTGCAAAAAAATGAGGGAAGAGGCTGACAACAACGACGAAAGAGGGCAGCCAACAAAAAGGATAGTTGGATGCAACAAAAGTGAAAAATAGGGCAGCAAAAAAGGTGAAAAGAGAGGCAAACAAACAATGAAAATGGTGCAGCGAACAGTAAGGAAGAGGACTGAAAAATGGGGCAGCGAACAGAGAAGAGGAGGACAAGCCAAACAAGGCAAGAAAGAAGAGGTTAGCAAGCAAGAAATCGAGAAGATCAAGGAGCAAACAAGAGAACTGAAAGAGGGAAGTTCGTAGATCCAGGTAACCAAATGTGTTTTTTGAAACTTTGTTGATGGACGGAAGGAGAACCTTTGACAACTATGTCTCTTTCTTGGATTGGAAAGTGCTTAGAAAGACCTGCAAGATGAGGGAGTTAGATGGAAAAAACCACTGGTTCATGAAGAAGAGCTTGATCTCAAGTTTGTTCTTCACCCCTAATGATCCCTGCAAAACCCTTACAAACAACATCAAATCCGAACAATATACTCATAAACTAGATTGTTAGCCCTTCTAGAGTATATAATGAAGAATGATTTAGTAATTGTGATAGGTATAACTCCCGATTCGATTCTATTCATGGCTAATGCATACATTTATATATTACAAGTGGTGGTTGAGCTTCATCAACCTTTTCACCTTCCTATGTAACTGTTCAGCTTCCTACATAACTATTTATTTATTTATTTACAATATATAATCCCGATAGATTATATTCTAACAAATTGAAAAGGCAAGGTGAGAGAGATATCACCAAAGACAATGTGAATCCACAACTCCAATAACTCGTGCATGGACCTCCAAAGTCAAAACTTTATTCCAACTTCAAACAAATATTACAATAATTTTGCCAAAGTGTTCATGCCCAAAATCTCCATGAAGAAGAAAGTGCTAAGCACCTCTCTTTATACAAAAACAAACAACCTAAAACCTAACAAACTCGACATGCAAGGAGAGCCAATAGCATAAAATCGAATTCCAATCAAATCCCTGTTAATTCAGCTTGGAGTGCACACTCTAACAACAACCCGAGCATGCATTAAAGTGGATGGGGAGGTGGCCTCCACCTTGGCAAAGCTCCCCCCACCTTTCCTTTGGAACCATCACCCTTCAAATCAGAACCGGCCAAGTATAGATGCGTGAGATCCCTAAGATATGCGTGAGCTTTTGAAGGGTAAGTGAACTGAGCTGAAGTAGGTGTTAACTCGCCATTGGAAGGAGTCGAGCCATGTTTTGTAATAAATGTGACTCTTGCTAATGGGAGCCAAGCCCGTGAGGCGGCCATGAAATAAGGAAATCTCCCCACCTCCAATCAGAGCGAGCTCCATCCAAACCAACGCTAATCTCCATCATTCGCGAATTGTACGGCTGATTGCCAGCGTGGGTTCCAAGCTTTGACGTCACCATTACTCCATCACGATTTGCATGCATTAGGAAAAGTATGTTATATGCTATGGTTTAGTTTTAATATAGCTACTAAGTGGAAGGGTCCACCTTAATGCCATTCTTTCCATATCAGCGTGAGTGTCACTTCACACCACTTCCACATAAGCATGGGCATTTCATGGGCATTTCAAAGCTCACGTCACCATCTCATTAAATCGTGACTATACCATTTGCATGGTGTGGATTAAATCATGGTTTATAATTCTTTAATTTAAAATGGAGAGGGGTCCACTATAATACCACTCACCACTACTTGCTAGCGTTGATCCATCCCTTCACATCATACTTTTTTATGGAATAATTCAAACTTTGATTTTAAACCAAAGTCTAATGCTTGCCATGTCACCTCTTTTCTTAGCGAAGTCGTTTAACCATGGGGACCCATGCCAAGTCACTTTATCATTATTAAAATAATGATTTTTGACTTTTTAACTATTTTGACCAAGGTGCACTATGTCTACTTTTAGCATTAAAATGTTATTCTGGTGCTCAATTAGCCGATTGATGACTTTCGGGATGCTTCGGCTGGCCAACTGATGCTGAGAGTGGACCCTAGGGTAATGATGTTGCTCCAAGCTTGAAAATGAGCCCAACCATGCCAAAAACGGACTCCGGATGATTCATTTATTACATTTTGAAATTTTCCATTTAAACCATTAAAAAATGGCTTAAAAAACGGAAAAAAAATAATTTTTCCCGGAATCCAACGAAACTTTAGGGGGACCTAGTACATGTTCATACGACTCAATCGAAATGCCTAGCATAACAAAAAACACTAACACGAAGGCTCTAATAACCTCCCAAGTCCGAAACAACAAGACAACTACCCCAACTTTGGAGGAGCGAGTGAAAAACTCAGAAATTATTGGCCGTTTGTTCAGCAGCCAATAATAACCAAGGGAAAAAACACTCTGGGCTAGTCGGCTTGATGCCCAAGTCCGAGAAACCGAGCCTTTTATAAAAAATAAATGCTAGGACATTTTTTACAATCTCCCCAAGGGAGTATGAACATGTATTTACAAAAAGCTCCGAACAGAGTCCCAGGAAAAGGCTGGCGGACTTCTGAATTCTGATCATGAACAAGTGTACTTGTTCAATGCTCTGGCGACTCATCGAAAAATCCACTAAGTGCAAAATTAGTGTATAACACACCTCAAGGGTCACAAACGAAGGGCTTTAAGATTGAAAACCGCCAGGTATTGCCTTACCCAAGAGGGTTTGGGTTGGAGGAACCCAGATGGCATCATACTTAGGTGTGTTAATGAACAAGATTCCAAGAAAATCTTGATTGAGTTCCACTCAGGATTTTGTGGAGGCCATTTCGCAGCGAATACAACTGCCCACAAGATCCTGAGAGTAGGATACTATTGGCCCACTATCTTCGCAGATGTTCATAAACATGTCAAGTGTTGCCAAGAGTGTCAGCTTTTCACGGGGAAGCAGAAGTTGGCTGCACTTCCCCTTACACCTATTGTGGTCCTTGCACCCTTTCAGCAATGGGGGCTTGATTTATCGGCAAACTTAAGGATAACTCTAGAAATGGCTTTTGCTGGATTCTTACGGCAACCGATTATTTCACTAAGTGGGTAGAAGCCATACCTACTAAGAATGCCACTGAAAAGGTTGTTATGGATTTTACTAAGGAAAGAATAATTACCATATTCAGAATCCCCCTAAAAATAACAACCGATAATGCCAAGGCCTTCAGCTCGGGAGAAGTAAATGACTTCCGTTTTAAGTATGGCATTATCCTATCCCAGTCATCAGATTATTACCCACAAGGCAATGGACTTGCTGAGTCCACAAATAAAAACTTGATGACCATTCTTAAGAAAACTGTGGGTGACAATAAAAGAGCATGGAATAGCAAGATTAAGTATGTTGTGTGGGCAGATAGGATTACTAAGAGGAACTCAACTGGAAAATTACCTTTTGAGTTAGTATATGGACTCATAGCCACCCTCCCGGTCAGCATGCAGATTCCAATCTTCAAACTTTTGAGTGAGTATGGCACGGAAAGATTGGAAATGGAACAGGGGATCCATCAGATCATAGAGTTGGATGAAGCTAGAAGAGATGCCCTTGATCAGTCACTCGGACATCAAGAGAGTATGAAGGGCACCTTTGACAAGTCAACTAAGCCGAGATCTTTCCAAATGGGAGATACTGTTCTCTTAAGGGATAATAGAAGGGAGAAGCCTTGGAAGCATGGGAAGTTCGATAGCCTTTGGAAAGACCCATTCATCATCCATGATACTGCTGGCACCAATTCTTTTATGTTTAACACCATGGATGGAGAGACATTAAGCCTGCCCATGAATGGGCAACACCAGAAACCTTTTTATCGAAACAATCTCCAAGATGACCAAGGGGTCATCCCATGGCTTTTCTAAACCCATCCTTGTTGTATTTTTATGTAATTTATTTTTGTACCATATTTGATGTATCATATCCATGTAGAGTAAATTGTATCATAGCTTTTGTATATTAGCATTTTATCATATTTCATTTATATGCTGAAAAAGAAAAGATTTTATCTCATGCACTTTGATTTGAAAAAGCAAAAAATATTTTATGGTACTTCATCATGCCATTTTTTTATATCATATACATGGGACTAAGACACTTCTATTTACATACAGGAACCAGAGATTCTTGGATTCTTGGGCACTCTCTTTAATCAATAAATCAAGCGAGTACCTGTCCCATAGTTGGAGCCAGATGTTACCAACTATTTTGTACAATAGTTGAACTTCCTATTGAGCCGCCAGTTATCGAGCATGATGAATGCTCATCTCCAGAGTTCAGAAGTTCAGTGTGTTCCAGAGTTAGCCAGTTTTTGGCAGAACTTTTTATTTTTTGTAAAATACATGTTCATACCCCCTTGGGGAAAATGTAAAAAATGTTGTAGCATTTAAATTTTTATAAAAGGCTCAACTTCCCGGACTTGGGCATCAAGCCGATTAGCCCAGAGTGTTTTTTCCCTTGGTTATTATTGGTTGTTGAACAAACGATCAAAAATTTCTGAGTTTTTCACTCGCTCTTGCAAAGCTGGGGTAGTTGTCTTGATGTTTCGGCCTTGGGAGGTTATTAGGGCCTTCGTGTCAGTGTTTTTTGTCATGCTAGGCATTCTGATTGAGTCGTATGAACATGTACTAAGTCCCCATAGAGTTTCATCTGATTCCGAAAAAAAAAAAATTTCTTCATTTTTTAAGCCATTTTTAATGGTTTAAATGAGAAATTTCAAAATGTAATAAAAGTGTGATCCAAAGTCCATTTTTGGTATGGTTGGGCTCATTTTCAAGCCTGGAGTAGCATCTTCACCCCAGGGGTCACTTTCACCATCAGTCGGCCAGCCGAAGCATCCCGAAAGTCATCAATCGGCTAATTGAGCAACAGAATAGCATTTAAATGCTAAAATTGGATAAAATGCACCAAAAGTCAAATGGTTGAAAAGTCAAAATTAATGTTTTATTAGTGGAGGGTGACATGGCATGTGGGTCATTATAGTCTTACGACCCTCTTTAAGTTACATGGGCATGGATAAACTTTGGTTTAAAGTTTGAACTTTAAATTCATATGCATGAGGAAGGCGACGTGAGGATATGAAATCATGCATGCGATGGGGATGTGGGTGGACCCCTCCCATGCATTGAATTAAAGAATTAAACCATAGTGTTCGTGGATGGTTGCAAATTAGTTCAAAGGAAGGGTTACGTGAGGAAGGACTCACGCTTATGTGGAGAAACTGGATATTAAATAAACCATGATAACGACACATAGAGAATGGGATACTTTGGAATCATTCCAACGTGAGCATGGAGTGACCTCATGGCATAATGCGATCTCATATATTCGTGCACCTCTATCCTATGTCTCCCATCACGACATCCACATGGTTTTTGATTGGCGTGAAGATCATTGGCGTTTGGAGCTTTGGACTGGAAAGTTGAGATAGGCAACTTGATTGAAGGATGAGCCAAGTAGGATCCGCATCTATTGTCTTTGGCATGATTGCCTTCAAAGTTGGTCGCACTTTGTATCAACTTTTGGCATACGTGTTGCATGTTTGGCGTCTCCATGGTAGGCATGGAGAGATCTCAAGAGGGTAGGTGCATCTCATGAGAGGTGGTGCCTACTTCACCACCTCAGCTGGAGATCAACTCAAGCTGTCACCCATCTTCAATTCATTTCAAACTCAGTCACACTCAGCGTGATCTCTGGTTCATTAATGCCCCCCCTGGGGCTTGGTATTTTGTATAAATAGAGGTGCTTTGCACTCTCTTCTGAATGGAGATTTTGGGCATGAACACTCTGGCAAAATTATTGTAATATTTGTTTGAAGTTGGAATAAAGTTGTGACTTTGGAGGTCCGTGCACGAGTTATTGGAGTTGTGGATTCACATTGTCTTTGGTGATATTCTCTCACCTTGCTTTTCAATCATTAAATCATTCTTCATTATATACTCTAGAAGGGCTAACAATCTAGTTTATGAGTATTTTGTTCGGATTTGATATTGTTTGTAAGGGTTTTGCAGGGATCATTAAGGATGAAGAACAAGCTTGAGATCAAGCTTTTCTTCATGAACCAATGGTTTTTTCCATCTAACTCCTTCATCTTGCAGGTATTTCTAAGCACTTCCCAATCCAAGAAAGAAACATAGCTATCAGGGCTTCTCCTTCCCTCCATCAACAAAGTTTCAAAAAACACATTTGGTTACCTGGATCTACAAACTTCCCTCCTTCAGTTCTCTTGTTTGCTCCTTGATCTTCTCGATTTCTTACTTGCTAGCCTCTTCTTTCTTGTCTTGTTTGACTTGTCCCCCTCTTCTCTGTTCGCTTCCCCGTTTTTCAGTCCTCTTCCTTACTGTTCGCTGCCCCATTTTTACTGTTTCTTTGCCTCTCTTTTCACCTTTTTCACTGCCCTATTTTTCACTTTTGTTGCAGCCAACTATCCTTTTTGTTGGCTGACCTCTTTCATCGTTGTTTTCAGCCTCTTCCTTCACTTTTTTGCAGCATTCTTTACTGTTGCTCGCTTCCTCTTTTTTTCCTCTTTTCCTCATTCATTTCAGACTTCTTCTTGCTCCCTTTTTGCTCCATTATACCATATCTTCTTTCCCACTTTGCATGTCATTTTTTGCATTTAGTTTCATTTTCAAAAAAAAATTGAAGAAAAAATTGGAAGTTCAAAACTTGCATCTAGAAGTTGATTTGGCATATAGACTAGTTTGCTCCCTTGCATATAGATCTCAATTTTCAAAGTCTAGAACTTGCATTAGGTTAGCTAGTTCCAATTTATTTCTTTGATTTGATTGACAATAATGGGTCTATGAGCTTTGTTGTGCCTTAGGTGATCAAAGAAGAAATCTATTAAGGACAAGAAGCAAGAAAACTTGAAGGAGAAACCAAGAATAAGTTGTGAACCATCACTCTCCTTTTGTAAAAGCTATTAAGGCTTCTTCTATTTAAACTTTTCAAGTTTTTTTTTAAAGGTTGAAAATCCAAAAGATTGTAACAGTTTAATAAAAGTTTCATGAGTGCGGTCTTTAATCCCCCACACCCAACTTCCCCCATTTGGGGAAGTCTTGCATTGTCCTTTGAGTAGTTTGCTTTCTCTTAGCTTAGTTTATTTCTGCTGGTAGCTTAGTTTCATTTCGCTATGTCATTGTTTCGTTGTTTTACAATTTGTTGAGCTATCATGTGGTTTCAATTTACAAGCTGATTGTCTTATAAAAAGAACCAAAGTCTCTTGAACTTGCAATAACCCAAGTCAAGAGCACTTTGTGTCGGAGAGCATTCCCACTGCATTATCCTTGCATCAAGCATATAGATTAATTAAAGTCTCTTGAACTTCTGTCATAAGACAAAGTCAAGAGCACTCTCTATCGGAGAGTTGAACTATGTGCTCATAATAATAAAATCATTCCAACTCACATTTCCCCATTTAAAATTTACTTCGTTGCTATCCCTCACCTAGTATGCTCTTTCGACCCTGAAAAGTTGGACCTGTACTCAGAACGGTGATCAGATTTGTTAATCTTGCGAGTGATAACATAATAAAATCTTCACCCCCACAACCAACGCACCGGCGTTGTCAAAAGCATACGAGTTGTTCTCAGTAAGGGCGTCGGAACCCCCTGTTGTCTAAGTTTCCCGGCTTGCTGGTTAATTTCTCCGAACACCTGGCCCAGGATACTGGACGGGCCGACAGGTCTCGAACGGAACGACTTAGAATACTTTTTCGATTGGACTTTGATACCTTGTTCTCTCAGCCATAATAATCCAAGATCACTAAAACTTGATAAAATTTACAAAGAGCCTTTGCAAAACGATCGCACAAACATTGAACTCTTGTATCAAGCATCCCAGCACTACAATTTGTGACTCCATATCCATTGGATAAGACACTGGTCTGTTATTATTTTCATATCTCAAATGTATTGTTCAATATCTTATCATTATGGATGTTTTTGTTAATTCAATCAGTGTTGTGTTTTATCTAAATGTCGCAAGCATATCTTTGTAATTTTCTAAAAGTTAAAACTGTGATCTTCCCATCAAAAAACTCCTAAACAACACCATCACCAAAAAACATTTAAAACATTGAGCCATAGAAACTCTTTGTTAGGGACTACCCCCTTGGCTTCGTTAGGAGTTAGCCTAAACGGAGGAGCTAGGAGTAGGTGACAGTACCTGGCTCTGTGCTTGCCCCCAAGGCCACACCTCTCCCACTTTCTCAAGTGAGAAGACAGCTTTCATTAGATTTCTGCTGCTGGTGTGCATTCGGCGGACAAGAAGCACCACTTCAGTCGGGGTTCACATGTCCTTGGTTTATGCATTTTGAGGATATTTTGATGTATTTTGAGGGAGATCCCCTAGTGATTTTTATCACTCTTCTATATATTATTTGCCACCACACATTGTTATTGTGCCATGGGGCCATGCTAAGGAAGGGTAACATAGCCTCCTAGCCCCACCATGTGCTACCTTGTGGTCATTTGTCATCTTTTATGTGGTGCGCCCCTCATCGAGCATTTCTAGTGATTCGCCCCCTTATATTTTTTAGTTGATCCATGTGAGATGTATCCGGCTAATCTTAGCCGTAGATTAGGATGATTTTATCTTATGATCTTGACCCTTGATCTTTTTAGATCTAGGTATTATGTACATGGGAGATCTATATATTGAGATGCTCTCCCATTTGTAAAGAGACTTTTGGCTCTGAAATTGACTACAAGAAAACTTTTGTAGAAACTCTTGGAAGCTTTGTGAATGTACTTGGATGTGATTGCTATCCCTCTTGCTTGGACATTTCAGTGGATCTTGCATGCAAACAATTGTTTTTCTCGAAGGCCGTATTGATCTATTGCCAGGTAGCGAATCAATTGGAGAAGATTGCTAAGGTGTCTTGCATCATCTTCCGGACAAATCATTCATCTTCAGGGAATTTTCAATTGTTACTTTGTGCATTGGATATTTCTTTGTTGATGAAGTACGTAGCTTATCTTTTTCATCCGTAAACAAATCTCATTCGTAGTTTGATTTTGCAGGTGGAGAGGAGGGGGCGCACTTTCTTTATTGGGCGTTTTTCTTCTGTTTCATGCCAGATCTTGCTCGGAATTGTAACCAAGTGGAAGGATCATCGACATCCAAGGCAGCCGCAAGTATTTTCAGGTATGATCTGCAACGTTAGTATTGTTTTTCAAGTTTTTATCCATTGGTCCATTCCAACCCTCTTTCTTAAAACCCTTGTTTCGTAGATCTGATAGATCCGGTGAGTTTTTGATGACGGCCATCAAAACCCACTTGGAGATTAATGAATAAACCCTATATATCAAGTTTCACTTTAATCGGACTCCATTCGCCCTGGGATCTAGCACTAGTCACTCTAGGTGGGGGCGCTCCTCTTGGGTGGGTGGCCTTTTCTTTAGATCTATCATATGGGTATGCTTGAACCCACCTCAAAATCATAGAGTCAATCATCAAGCACCCCAATCTACTCATCTCATGCCCTAATCTATTCTTTTGGGTCCACTTTTTCCACTATTGCATAAACCCTAAGTGAGTCCCTTTAGGATTTTCATTTGTGTGGCTAGATCTCTTCAAATCTATCAGTTGGGTAGGCTTGAACCCACTTGATTCCCATAGATCTATCCTCCAAGTACCCAGATCTAGTCATTCCATTCCTTGATCTACTCTTTTGGGTCCACCTTGTCTATCTTTGCATAAAACCCTAGGTGGGTCCCTTTAGGGTTTTCTTTCATTTGGCTAGATCTCCCTAGATCTACTTCCTTAACTCATTTGTGGTACAATCTCATTCAAGTTGGGCTATTTCCTATCTTTGCTAAGCCTCCCCAACTTTGCCCTAATCTCCATACCACTCTAATTCGATAGATCTAGTCTTATCCACTCATTATCCCTCCTCATTCACGCATTGTCAAACCCTAGGAGTGTCTTGAGTAGGTGTGCTAACATCTTAGGCTAGTAGGGCCTCCCCCTTGATCATTCTTCAGTTTGATCTAAAGTGACAAAAGCTCGTCCGGTGTGACAACTACCCTTTATCCATAGTGGACGAGGCCGTTGCGGTGTCACCGATTAGCTACCTCACCTCTACCGTCCCGGATGAGATACCTTTAATGGGTAGCTGCACTTAGTGTGATAACAGGTAGAGTATGTAAAAGACTCGATCTCCTAGACATATATATCAATCCAACTAACCCAAAGTGTTTTTTCCCTTGGTGATTAATTGTTGTTGAATAAATGACTAATAATTTCTGAGTTTTTCACTCATACCTCCAAAGTTCGGGTAGCCGTCTTGCTATTTAAGCCTAAGGAGGTTATTAGAGTCTATGTGTCAATGTATATAAACATGCTAGGCATTAATATTGAGTCATATGGACATGTGCTAGGTCCCCCTAGGTTTCTTTTTAATTTTTGATAAAAATAATTTTTTCCGTAAACTTAGGCTATTTTTTAATAGTCTAATTGGAAAAATTATAAATGTAATAAAAGTGTGGTTAGGGATCGGATTTTGCCATGGGGGTGCTCATTTTCTAACTCAAAGCATCTGTTTAACCCAAAAACTCACTTTTCCTAAGTTTTAAGTGATAAATTTATCACTTAAGTCAAAAATCTCCAAAAATTCAAAATTATTAATTAAAAAGTAGAAAAAATTAATAAATGGAGAAAATTCCTAAATCAGTGGAATCTTGTCTGATTGACTCCAAATTAGTTTTATCGGCTTCCAGTAGAGTAGGCGAGTTGTCTCCTTGAGGTTAGCGTCAACTTTTGGTAGGTGGATGAGGTGGCAGGAAACTCCAAGCTAAGAGTTGTGCCCCTCTCTCTCTTGCCTCATGTGTGGTTGAAGTGGCGAGTAATGAATTGATAAGTGGGGTTGGTAGGAGAGGTGTCACCTACATCTTAAGTTCCACTCCCCTCCAACTCCAGTCAAGCACACTTCATCTCAGTTCAACTCCAATCAACTCCACCTCTCTCTGCCAGTCAAGGATGCTGCCCTCTTGGCCAATCTGGCTATAAATAAAGCATGTACTCTCTCATTCAAGCTAGTTAGAGTTGTTTGAGAAATGATTGCTATTGTTGTAATACTGTATTGATCATTCATTGTTGGAATAAAGAAGCTTTGGAGGCTAAATTGTGTAGTGCTTTCATGTGTGGAGTACCATTATCATGCTGCTATTGAGGTGATCTGCTATTTTTTAAATTTTTGCTCTCAACTTTTCTCTGCCTGAATGATTCCTTGAATCATAGGAATAGATCATTGTAAGTAAGGTTACTTACTTCTATTTTGTTATCTATGATTAAGGGGTTAAGATTTACATGTTAAATAAGATTATTTTCCACGTTATGTTATCTCTTTGCATATGTATATCTAGATCTAATGAGGTTGTCTACAAGATTGTTCTTCTAGCTTTCAGGTTGCTATGATTGGAAGAGTTGTGGATCTAGTTTGACTCCACTGAATTTCCAACGAAATTGCGAAGATATTGTCCCTCTGCACTCCACTAACAAGTTTCCTCGGCAGATCTTTCCAGCAACAAGCACTCTCTCTCCTCTTCCTCCTTCAAATTAAAATTTATCAATTTGGTTACTTTTTATTATCTTTTTGTTTAAATCTATTTAATTGCAAAGTAAAATTGTTCATAGAGCTAATCAATAGGATCTTGTTAGTTTAGATCTCAGTTATTACATACAAGTTTCCATTTTTTCAGTTAAAGAGATCTAACTTAGATCACCTTTTTTCAAGCATTACAAGGAAAATATTTAGCTTGTTAAAGGTTGTCTTGTTTCAAGGTTTAAAAATATAAATTTAGCATCTAAGTGCACATTGTATTGGCTGCCCAAAAGGCAAGCCAAGATCCCAATTTTCCATTTAGCATCTAAGTGCATCTTGGTTACTTTCTTGCATTTTTTCATAGTTTAACTTAGCAATTTTTTACTAAATTTTTGTGGGTTGTCCAAAGACACTTCCAAATTGTTTTTGGGCACTCTTGACTAACATATGCTTGCTGGTTTTTAGCAGCTCGCCAAAAAAGAGAAGAAAACTCTGACCAAAATCCTATTTTTGGGCCATCCGGAGCTTCCCAGGGGTTCCCCCTACTTTCGTCGTTCCTTTTTTCACATTTTGTAAGCCTTTGGATCCCAAATAGCAACAACCAAAGTGCACTTCTCATAAAGCATTGTAACCGCAATTAATAAAAAGATCTTGAGTAAGCTCTTCAGATCCCACTACCCAACCCCCCTAGGGGGGATCTGCATCTTTGTCCTTTTTTATTATTTTCTTGCTTTGCTTTAGTTTAGTTCTTTCGTGTAGGATAGTATACTTTGATAAATGTTGCAATTTGTTATATCATTCTATATGTCATTTTAAATCAAAGTAATACTAATACTTACCCCACGACTTCCCGAGTTACCCAAAAGGGGAAAGAGATGCGTAGTATATTTAATTAGACAACTTGTTTTTTCTTTCAGTAATTTAGTTTTATTTCACTTTGCATGGTAAAATTTACCTCTCCTCGCTTTCTCGATTGAGGTTCACTTGAACCGAAAGAGACTCTTGGAGGTTAACTTTTATTTTTAACAAACAAAACGAAGTCTTTAAAATCTTTAAAATCAACAAGACTCCGTTGTGTATGCTCTGTACCGTTGTAGTTCGAACGAACAGTTGGTTGCATCAAAAGCAACATGGGTGACTAGTCTAATTAGTTTCACATCTCAAATAAACCTCCCTAGGCGAAAATCCAACGCCTCGATTTGATCCGTTGCGGTAGACAAATTCACAAAGAAAGCGAGAACAACTGGGTAGTGACCTCGAGACATCGTCAGGCTACACTCTTGTTGGTGTAGTGTTGGGCACGTCTTAGAGACTCCAACCCCCCACATATTCCTTGTGTAAAGCCGCATCGAATAAGCGTTTTGGACATACTCCTTGTACCTTCAGGTATATTTGGAGTTCCGTCCCCCCTTAATTTAATCCACTCATCTGCAATATTAATCTAAAACTAACCAAGAGCACTTGCAACGCATTTTCCCAGCAATACAACAGCACTCTCTTATCTTTGGACTCCATTTTTTGCACTGGTATTTACATTGTACAATCATCTGCTTCTGTATGCTTTATATATCATGTGTTGATCTATATGTTGTTGTGTTTTAAACATATTCTGTTGCAATACCTTGTTCAAGTGATTTTTTCCATCAAAATCCTAAGTAACTCAATCATCATCACACTAAGCCTTAACATCCTTAGAAACTAATAGGGTCTACCCCCCTTGGCTTCGATTAGGAGTTGGCCTAAACGGAGGAGTCAAGAACAAGGTGGCAGCCTTGACTCGAGACTTGCCCCTAAGGACACACAGAGTGACTTGAAGCTTTCTGCCACGTTTTTACCCCAAGTGTGTGAAAGGCGGCAACAAGTACTATGTAACCTTCATTGATGATTTCTCCAGGAAAATATGGATCTACTTTTTAAAAACCAAGGAATCAAAAGAAGTCTTACAAAAGTTCAAAGAATTCAAAGCTATGGTAGAAAACTAAATGAGGAGAAGGATCAAAGTT
The DNA here is from genome assembly GCA_001517045.1 of Pseudotsuga menziesii. Taxonomy (NCBI): domain Eukaryota; kingdom Viridiplantae; phylum Streptophyta; class Pinopsida; order Pinales; family Pinaceae; genus Pseudotsuga; species Pseudotsuga menziesii. The sequence continues at coordinate 39,122 of LPNX011109724.1, forward strand.
TTACGATCTGACAATGGGGGAGAGTATACCTCCAGGGAATTTGATGCTTTCTGTGTTCAAGAAGGAATCAAGAGACAGTTGGTTGTACCCTACACACCTCAGCAGAATGGGGTGGCTAAGAAAAAGAATAGAGCAATATTTGGTGCAGCAAGATCTATGTTGCATGATCAGGGTTTGCCTTTCTTTCTCTGGGCAGAGGTGTGTAATACAACTTTGTATTTTCAAAACAGGAGTCATCATAAAGTTTTGAGAAGTAAGACTCTTGAAGTGGCTTACTCAGGGAAGAAGCCTAAAGTAGGGCACTTCAAGATATTTGGGTGTCTTACCTACTCTCATGTTTCGTCTGAGAAAAAGACTAAGTTGGAACCCACAGCATAGAAGGGTGTCTTTGTTGGGTATGACGAGATTTCAAAAGCCTATTGCATATATATTCCTGCAAGAAAACAGATTGTTGTGAGGCAGGATGTGAGATTTGAGGAAGACAAGGCCTTCAGGAAATCTCGTGAGTTGGACAAAGGGAAGAAGCAAACTTCCCATCCTCAGGTGAATACAAGTCATGGCACAACTACATAGGTTTCAGGGGTGACAAGTTCTCAGTGACTAGTTCCTCTGGTTCAAGTACTGGCTCAAGGGCAGAGTCACAGTGTGGTGGCACAGTAGGTTTAGGTTCTCATATTACACGTTCTCGAGTGACTGGGTTTCAGACCACCATAGATACTACTTCTGAAACAAAGTCTCAAGCTATGAGTTTGGACGAGGACGAGCCTTTCTCTCCTTCAGAAGTTGCTTCAGGAAAGAGGAAGCCCAAGTGGCTTCAAGAAATCCTGAAGGGAGCTCAGTCAGCGGGAAACCCCAAGAGGGCTACTAGAGAGAGTAAGGTACCTAAGAGATTTTGTAGCTATGTAGCTATGTAGCTATGGTAAGCAGTATTAGTGAGTCTGAGCCATCTTCTTATGAGCAAGCAGCAGGCGAACAAGTCTGGAGAGATGCCATGGTGGAAGAGTATGCTTCCATCATGAAAATGAGGTCTGGGAAATTGTCCGGAGACCTAAAGGGAGGTTTGTAGTGACTTCCAAATGGCTCTATAAAATTAAACACGCTGCCTTGAGAAGTATAAAGCTAGACTTGTAGCGAGAGGGTTCTCTCAAGTTGAGGGGATTGATTATGATGAGGCTTTCGCACCTGTTGTTAGATACACTTCAATCAGGGTTGTTATCTCCATTGCTACAGAACTGGGATGGAAGCTCTCCATCAGATGGATGTGAAGACGACTTTTCTAAATGGAGTTATTGAAGAGGAAGTTTACATTAAGAAACCGATGGGTTTTGAAGAACATGGGAGAGATTCTCATGTGTGTAGGCTAAAAAAATCCTTGTATGGTCTGAAGCAAGCTCCAATAGCTTGGTATTGAAGAATAGATGCCTACTTAAATTAAATGGGGTTTCAAAAGAGTGAGGCGGATCCCAACCTCTACTTCATATTAATCAAAGGGGATACTCTCATTCTTGTCATGTATGTTGATGACCTTTTTATTACAGGAGCTAAGAAACTCATAGCTAACTGCAAGAAAGATCTTGCTTCAGAATTTGAGATGAAAGACATCGGATTAATCTACTATTTTTTGGGCATGGAGGTTTGGCAAGAGGATGGGCATATTTTTCTAGGACAAGGAAAATATGTTGTTGACATCTTGAAAAGATTTCAGATGGAGGATTCCATACCTATGGCCACACCCATGACCACCAACTGGAAGAAGTTAGTGACTTCTCAGGGAGAGTTGGTTGATCCAACCAAGTATCGTCAGTTGATAGGATCTTTGATGTATTTGGTTAACACTAGACCTGATCTGAGCTATGCAGTCAACACCTTGAGTCGGTATATGGTGGAACCCAGGAGAGCGTACTAGGTGGTTGCAAAGCATGTGCTCTGGTACCTTAAAGGTACTATAGACTATGGTTTGAACTATGAGAAGAGGGATGGAATAGAGTTGACTGGCCATACAGATTCTGACTAGGCAAGAAGTGCAGTAGACAAGAAAAGCACTTCAGGGTGTTGTTTCATCTTAGGTTTGGCATTTGTGTCGTGGTTTAGCAGGAAACAAAAGTCAGTAACTTTGAGCTCTGCTAAGGAAGAATACATGGCAGCCAGTCTAGCTAACTGCAAGGCTATTTGGCTTCACAAGATGTTGGTGAGTTTATTTGATTCTCAGTTGGAGCCAACTGTGATCTACTACGATAATCAGAATTGCATGAAACTCACGGAGAATCCAGTATTTCATGATAGATCCAAACATATTGAGAGTAGATATCATTTCATCCGTGATCATGTTCAAAAGGGTGTTGTTAAGCTTCAATATTTGCCTACGGATGAATAGGTTGCAGATACTCTTACAAAATCTTTAGGGAAAAGTAAGTTTGTATATTTCAGGGACAAAATGGGAGTTGTGCAGAACACTTTCCTCGTTAAGAGGGAGTGTTGAAATCAATGTTACAAATATCGTGTCAACGAATATATCGCCGAGGGTCCAAAAAGATATTATCGGATTTATCGGCGAAAATGTCGGCAAACATCGGCAATGTAAAAAAATACAAAAATATTCATTTTTTTTCAATTTTTTAAACATCTAAAGCAACAAGAACATCAAATAAACACATTGCTACATGAATATGGAAATAAAACCGATATATAAGATGTATAAGAGATCTAGTGCTACATCAATCATAAAAAATGAATCGTGTTACTACATTTTTAAAGTTAAATTGTCAATCATTGTATGCTGTAAAAAATTAAAATTTACTAAACTGTAAAATTTAAATTACTAAATTTTAATGAAAATTTTACTAAACTGTAAATTTTAATTACTAAATTTTAATTAAAATTTTACTAAACTGTAAATTACTAAATTTTAATTTAAAGTTAAATGTTTTAAAATTTAAAATTTAAAATGTTTTAAGTTTAAACTTTATACTGTTTTAAATTTAAA
>LPNX011109724.1:42326-55845 GCA_001517045.1 Pseudotsuga menziesii
ATATGAAATATATATTATATAATATAAATATATTTTATATAATATATAATATATATTTCATATTATATATAATATATATTATATATAATATGAAATATATATTATATATTATAACTTTATGGTTTAAACTTTGAACATGTATCTTTCTCGTTCTCTATGTATCGTTCAGTGGAGGGTTTATGCTGCAAATGTTTATAGAAACATTTTGAGAATTTTGAGACCAAGAAACATATGTTTTCGATTTGCATGTGGGTTGCTGACTCTGGACAGTGGATATCGGATAACCCTACACAGTGCACCCGTGGGCCGTGACCCTGCTGTTCAGTGCTCACACCGTCGTTGTTTGTAGTGCGGACCCGTCACGGCATCACCCAACTCTCGCAGCCTCGCACACAGTCGCTGCTCAATGGTGGAAGCCGGAACTTTGAAGTTTGACGGCACAGCCCTTGCTCACATGACAATGGACACATTCACAATGCCCTCGCTCCTGTCGGGACTCGGCAACCACGAAAACACAAAAACAAATGAAATAACAAACAAAAATTACAATTTTAACTTTTATTCATAACAACATCGACTCGCGATTTTTTAAAGCACATCGCGATTTTTATCGCTGACATCGCTCAAAATATCGTCGAAATTATTGCCCAATATTTACCGATATTATCGCTGCTGAGTATGTATCTTGATATATCGTGATTTTGGCGATATATCGCCGATATTTGTAACACTGGTTGAAATATTAATAAGGAAAGATGCAAATGAGTAATTTTGCATGAAAGTGAAATTAGAGTTTTGGAACCCTTATTAGGGTTTTTGTAACCTATTTCTGAGTGACTTATAAAAGGAAGTCTAAGTGTTTAGTTTACCAAGTCTTTGGGCAGATAGGGAGAGAGTTCATCTTCACAGGATTTTGGATCAGGGCTACAAGAATCAAAGGGCTCATACTGCTAGAATAGCTGGGGGCGCATTCCTGAGGAAGCAGAGAGGACAAATCTTCAGATATTGAAGAGTCTTTTCTTATGTAAAGTGTCAGAAGTAATAATCTTCAAAGACTGAAGAGTAGCAACAACAGCAGAGACAACAACTGGAGGAGGACGTGAGCAGCAACACGTCACACATGTGGGACGTGAGAGAGTTGTTGCACACATGTGCAAGGTAGAGAAGGCCCAGAGAATTGAGGGTCTTCATCAATGACTGAGGAGAGGTATTCAGTGATCAGTTAGAGTCATACTTACAGCATATCGGCTGAGACGTGTCTCAAAGGAGTGAGGACGCAGTTATACAGCTAGGGGGTGTTTTCAATGAAAGAGGATGTTGTTATCATCCAGAGCATAGCATTTCAGAGCAGAGAGTTGTGGGAGCATTCTTCTGAGAGTTAGACAAAGTGTACAACTTCCAGTGATTGGCGGAGTCAGATTTCAGAGATCCAGCATGAGAATGTACCTCTTATATATTTTATTTGTTCTGGGCTCAAGAAAGTAGGAAGCCACATAGAGAGTTGGTTTTCCCCATTGGGTTTCCAAGGTAAATTTATGAGGCATGTGATTGCTTGATTGTTGTGTAAGGATTTCATGTGCTGCAAGTTCTAAATTTGTTTGGAGTGTAGTTCATCTTGAATTAGTGAATATTGTGGCCGAGTTGATTATCCTGACTTCTCAAAGCGAGTGGATACCTCTGAGAAAAATTAATACGTTTTTGGCATGGGGATGCTTGTTTTCACATTGAGAGCATCCTCTTTACCCCAGAGGCCACTTTTCACATGTTTCGAGTGGCTAGAACATCCCGTAGGGCATTATTCAGCTAACAGAGCATCAAATTGGGATTTTAATGCTAAAAGTGCAACAATTTGGTTCTAAAGTCAAATTTTTATTTGTTTTATTCATGGGTTGACATGGCAATGGGTCCCCCATGTCATGCGACCCTCTTCAAGGCATGAAGGCATTTAAACTTTGGTTAATTTTAAAATGGAAAATAGTATAGTGGAGGGAATGACGTCAACCATTTGAGATTCATGCCAACCCAAAGTGAAGGTTCCGAGTGTAATAAAAGGTGGACCCCTCATCCATACTGTTACCGGTTGAAATGGCAAGCTTAGACACCGGTAAGCATATGTGGGAAAAGTGACCACTGTCACCTTAGTCACTTGTCCCCAACTACTTCGGAAGTCGAATCCTCCTAGGGGAGAGCCCTATTCCGATCATGTAAGGACACTAGACACCAAAATGTTCTCTTTCGAAGTTGTTAGTGATCAGTGCCTAATGGATTCAAATCATAAGAGTGGGGTGCGTTTGCAATTCCTCCAATGATAAGCGAGTAATTAATAACAAGTGCAATATTATCATAAAACCTTATAAGTCGCTAATTGAGTGTAACAACCATGCATTCATCTCATTAATATGTCAAGTCTGAAGATAATGTAGTATGGCAGCAGTATACCCACCTAGAGGTCTGCCTTATTCCCAACCGTAAACAACAAGGTGCATGTGCAAATATCATATAACACAATAGTATAGCAGCATGTGTAATAAGGTGGATAGTTAGGACAGTAATAATAAGATTTGTATCAGCCACAAGTATCTAAGAATTGTATGTTTGTCATCAGTACTTGCTTACAACATTAGCAGCATTAGAAATACATATAACAACCATCATCATACGGAGTTAAAGAACCTAGCAGCAGCACTCATTTATCATGTGTTAGCAGTATTTCACTGCACTATTCAAGTGTTACAACCATGATTCAACACATTAACATATCAGTCATTACCTACAACAGTGTTTACATCAGCATGAAAGTAATATACAGTCACTTGCCAAGTACTCATAGTTGCATTATAGCGTTAGTATCTTTCATTCAAAACAAGTGTGATATTAATAAATACTAACATTCACGCTCATGTGCTAACTGTGGAAGTGCGGTAACTTCAGTGACAAGGTGATATCTCTGTATATTCGGTACTACGACTAGGTGTTAACAATGCAAGCTACTAACCATATGTTGGTTGTTATGTGCAGACATTAATGCAATGGTAAGGTATGGGAGGGTTGCCACTGTAAAGGGCAGCCCTGTAGGATAAGAAGGGACTGTCACAAAAGGTAAGAGAGGGGTACGAGGGTTTTGGAGAGGGTAACGAGGGTTAGGCAAGGTCTGTTAGGTTCCTAAGGGTAGGCTAGGGATTTTAGGGCAGAATTAGGACTGTTTTAGAGCCTTTTAGGGCAAATTTTGAGATTTTTGTGATTTTTGTATTTTTAGGGCTCCCTGTAATTCTGCCTTTGGGTTTTTAGGGCTTTAGAAGGCAGGGAAAATTTGTAGGGAAGGTGGCCAAAATTTTAGGGAAGCCCAAAAGTGCAAAAAAAAAATTTGATTTTTAGGGTTTCTAACATAAAATTGCAGACTAAATTTTACCTAAAACTAACCCTAGAACTAGAGCATCTAGGGAGGATGGCTAACCTAGAGAGGAAGAGTTCCTAAGTCAAGCAACTAGCCTAAAAAAACTAAGGAGAAACCCTAGGGCACCCTCACAAGGAGATGTGCCTCAGTTTGCTAAGGTGAAAAGGATGAAAGGTAATGGCCTATCCTAGGAAAAAGTGCAGAACTAGGGCTACCACTAAGACTTGAACATGCACATCCACCAACATTCAAACAAAAAAATGAGAAGCCTAACCTTTTTGTGCTCATGTTCATCCAATAAATCAAAACATCACCAAGCAAAGAACTTCACCAAAGAATTACCAGAAAAAAGCTTGCATTAACCCAAAAAAACTTCCTCAAGAGGAGCGCATCCATCCAAAGAGCCCTAGCAGGGGTAAAACAAGTGCATAGGGCTCTTTGGATGTTCATTTGTGTGTACACTCAATCTCCCAAGGGGATGAAAGTCTGTGCTTGTGTAGAAGCATAAGTTGAGTATCAAATTTTGGAAGCAAAAAAAGAAAAAACATAGAGAAAGAACAAAACTATAAGGGCTAGGAAAACCCAGAAATAAAAGAAATGCAAATAATGTTTCTCATAAAGTGCATGGTATACCAATTTGGCTTTTGTTTTTATAGATAAGATAATGTGCATTAGTGAGAGGCGATCTGAGTAAGAATCTAATTTCATATGCACTTGTAATTTTGTAACCTGCGTTCTTGGGATGAAGGTGTGCATTTGTGTATGAGCATAAATTGAGTATCAAATTTTGGAAGCGAGAAAAGAAAAAACATAAAGAAAGAACAAAACTGTACGGGCCATGAAAACTCAGAAATAAAAGTGACGCAGATAATGTTGCTCATAAAGTGCATGATATATAGATTTGGCTTTTGCTTTCATGGAGTATGTTGATGTGCATTAGTTAGAGGGGAACCAAGGATCTAATTTGATACGCACTTGTAACCTGCTCCCAATATGAATGGGAATCGCTTTTACTTCAATTTCCATACCAACAGGAGCAGGCTGAAAATGACTGGTGCTAACTTCTATTCCAGCAACACGCTGGAACCCTGACGCTACGAAAGCACCAAGACTTCCAAGATTCTCAGCAAGAAAAGCTGATATACCTCCATGTAGCACTCCATATGCCTGTGACAAACAGAACAGAGTCAAAAAGCATCATGATTTACCAATGTCCCATAAACCTTACAGTCTAAAAAAAAGATATCATTGCCGGAAACAAGCACGGGATCTCTCTTAGAATTTAATAAACAAAACATATAATGCAGGGGAAGTCATTGGCAATATTGAGAAGTCGTGATGAGTGTCTTAGCTTCTTTCATAGAGGAGTCATGAAAGAACAGCATTGTTTTGTGTTTTGATACAGTTCAACAAATGATGGTGGCATAAAAAGCAATGAGGAAATCTCATGCTTGCTGATTCAAACAATAGACTTATCAGTTCTTTAATGTCAGTCATGACAAATTAGTTTGGAAGATTAATTATGGGCATGGACCAAAATGTAGCTATAGTCTAGCAAAAGGTTTGACATATTTGGTTTAAGAAACTGTTCTGTATTACCAAACTCCTCTGAGTCCAAGTTAACTCCAAGCTTGACTCTTCTCTTTCGGTAAAATGGGCTGAGTCAGCTTCTTCAATTCTGCCTTAGCCCAGAGTCCAATTAGTGGTTGTCTCGGGATTATAACTCAGACTTGCAATTCAAATGCAAGTCAGATTGACTCTGCAAATCTGACTTTCCTGTTGGTTATCTATCAAAACTACAGAAAACTAGCATATCTGTCAACTGTGTAGAACCGATTGCCTTATATAGTATATAGAATCATTTATGTAGAACCGATTGCCTTATGTACTTTGAAACAAGTTATTAATTAAAATTTGCAGTAACTTTTATATTCATGTTTTTTTTGTTTAATATATATATACTGAATCAATTTTCAAGTTTTGAAGTCTAAATCAACTCTTACTCTTTTATGCAAATAACAATTTTTCTAATTTAATATATTTTTATTTAAAATTTTAGGAATCAATTCTCAAGTTGTTGCAGTCTAAATCATCCTTTACTCCTCTATGCCAAATCATTCCGAGTCAAATTTGGTAACTTTGCTGTAAGCAACTAGAATCTGATAATAAAGAAAATGAGCACAATTTTAAAAAATACAAAACAGGTTTAAAATTACCTCTTTTGGACACTATAATACAAGAAAAACTGTTGGTATTCTTTCCAGAATCCAAACAGCTATCCAGCTGTATAGTTGTAAGCCAATCTTGGAAGTTGTAAGCTTATGTATGTCATCCTTATCTGCACAGCTGTTATAGTTATCCTTCATAAACGCTAAGCATCTTCCCATTGTTATAAATAGGGATATTTTTCTAGTATTTCTATAAAGCAGATCTAATAGATCTCACCTTCTCTTTTGTAAAAAGGTATTTTGATATTACAGAGGGTTCTTGTTCCATGATGTTATTTTCTAAACATCTTCATGGTTTCAGAGCTAAACGCCTTGTCATTTTTGCTGAGAGATATTGGTAAGGATGTGTTATTTGTGAGGAGTTTAGAATGCTGGCCTGTTCTGTTCTTATTAAATTGAGCACATAGATCTGTGGACAAACACACAACTCACAAGATAGATCACACAATTTACTCAGCAATTGAAGAATGAAACAGTGCAAAAATGGCTTGCAACTGTGAATGCTTTCATTAATCAAAAAGTAATTAGATAATAATTACAATGAAGTACAATGGCTTAAATAGCCACAAACAATTCGAATCCACATGAGGAAATTCGAATTGATTAGACTCTACTTGACTGTAGGTAACCAAGACCTTGTCTAAATCATTATCGGAGGTCTCAATAGTTAACTGAACTTGTCTAAACCATTATCGGAGCTCAACAGAGTTCTAAAACACAGCTCAAGTGTCTAATTCAATGTTAACTGAGGCTAACTGACTGTGGTAGGTGAGAAATGCGCCTCTCTTGCATGCAGCCATGCAAACCTAGCGCCAACTGAATGTAGAGGACTAGAACTGAATGTAACTGACTCCTAACTCAGCTTGACTAGTCAATAACTGAATTCAACTGATGAAGGTTGGTATTGGCACTCCCAGTGGCTCCTAAATTGTAGGGATTGATCTAGGAGGCTCATAAACGGATGCATGCAAGTGCAATCAGTGGCAGTAGGCCTCAATTAGTGTTCCCCACACTTAGTAACTGGAATATGTGCCCCAATCAAGTGGACCCAATGGTGCTAGTGACTAAAAATATACTGGATGGACTCCCGATTTAGACATGACTCCTGATTTAGACATATGACCAAATTGGACAAGGGAGGATTAATAATCCTAACAATTCTTAGGGAGGCTGTAGATTATACCTGTTCTAGCTCTATGGATCTAGATCGTTGTTTTGTGTCAGTGTGTTGCAAGCCCTCTGCTTGCAAATGATACTGTTGGAGAACCTCCTTTGCACGTCGATCTCCATCAGAATCAATTCTAGTACAATTGATCCATGGCTCTGTGGATCAAAATCGATCTCTGTACACTCAGATATGTAATCACATTTAATTCAGATCATGGATTGCATGCTCAGATTGGCACTGGTTTAAATCATAGAAACACAGAGAATCACACTTCAGATCTAAACATCTAGGTATCACAAATTGCAAAATCTCTCCAAATCTATTATTTGATAAGTTGTTTTCCGCATAAATTGCCCTGCAATGCCCTTGTTTTGTGTGGGGGGGTTGTATTTTTTGCATTTTCAGTGATTTGAAGATTGCAAGGCACATTTTAGTGTATTTTTTTCTGATCTCCATTGTTGTTGTTAAAATGGTTGAGTTTGTGAATTTTCCTAGCCCAGGTGACTGCTATCCTTATGTCCTCAATCAAATCAATTAATTGCAGAATTTAATTAAGACAGAAATCTAAATTCTGAACATAGCATCAATCACACAATGAATAGTAAATAGCGGAAGCTTAAAATAAATTCACACATACAGAAACACTTTCTCCTTCAAAATCAACGTTTCATTCTGCTACCAACTATTTTGTACAATAGTTGAACTTCCTATTGAGCCGCCAGTTATTGAGCATGATGAATGCTCATCTCCAGAGTTCAGAAATTCAGTGTGTTCCAAAGTTAGCCAGTTTTTTGCTGAACTTTTTTTTTTTGCAAAATACATGTTCATACCCCCTTGGGGAAAATGTAAAAAATGTCCTAGCATTTAAATTTTTATAAAAGGCTCGGTTTCTTGGACTTGGGCATCAAGCCGACTAGCCCAGAGTGATTTTTCCTTTGGTTATTATTGGCTGTTGAACAAACGACCAATAATTTCTGAGTTTTTCACTCGCTCCTCCAAAGCTGGGGTAGTTGTCTTGATGTTTCGGCCTTGGGAAGTTATTAGAGCCTTCGTGTCAGTGTTTTTTGTCATGCTAGGCATTCCAATTGAGTTGTATGAACATGTACTAAGTCCCCTTAAAGTTTTATTGGTTTCCGAGAAAAATAATTTTTTCCGTTTTTTAAACCATTTTTTAATGGTTTAAATGGAAAAATTCAAAATGTAATAAAAGTGTGATCCGGAGTCCGTTTTGTTGAAAAGTTACCAAGGAAGTGTTGTTCACCTTGTGTTGCCTTGGGGTGGACAAGAACACTTTAAAAGGTGACCCCTAGTCATTTAAATTAATAAAGTGAGAAGTACTTTATATTTTTAAAGTCACTTTATTAAAAGTTAAGTCATGGGTTATCCTAAGTTCAAATTTAATGATAAAGTCAAGTGAGTGATTAATTAGAAGGGTCTTCACTTTATTAAATGACATGAGGTGCACTAAATGTCATTTATTATTTATTTAATGAGCATTTATTGTGAACCCTCAATCTAATCTAATCTAGACCATTGGATTGAAAGAGGAAGTTACCATGAACAAAAAGGGCTTGGGGAGAGGCAAACGAATTCTATTGTTCACTTTCACAAGAGAGATTTTTTAGAAAGGAGAGAGCAAGAAGAAGAAGACAAGGGTTTGAAGTGATTTCATTTCCAGAGAAAGAGAAAGAGAGAGAAGGAGAATTCTGCAGGTTTCAGAGGCACAAAAACCAAGGAAGAATAATTATTTAATTTCAGCAATTTCAGCAAGGCAAATGGGATGTTTTCCAGGGCAGAATTTGCAGTTTTAATGGCAGATTTTTTCAGCATGTTTTTCGAGATGATTTTTGCAGAATTTTGAAAAGAACAAAATTTCGAAAAAAAAAAAAATTTTGGCCATACATCCGTACAGTCCGTACGGAACTGGCCGTACGGCACGTTTTTCGAGGCAAGTTGTGTGCAAAAAAATTTTGCTGGGCTGTTTTTGGCACATGGTTCGAGAAGAATAAATTCTGAAAGTTCAGCAGGCCATTCAGGGATTGACTGGCACGTTTACCAAGGCATTTGGTGAAGATAAGTACTGTTGTAATTTTATTTAAAATTTACCTGAAAAATAAAATCTCTCTCTCAAGAACAGGTTTTCCCTTAGGGGTTTTTCTTGGACCATTTTGGTCAAAAATCTGAGTCTCTAAAAATTTCATGTGTGGCTGATTTGATTTTTTGTGTTTGAAAATTTGGCTGTTAGAAATTTTCTGAGTTTATAAAGTTGAATGAATCTCAAGTGTTTCTAAGTTTTCAGTGAAAATTTTTAATTTTTAAATGTACATGCATATTGGGGTTGGGCATTAAACCATATGTTGGGCATTAAACCATATGCAGTGATCTGAACTTGAAACCGGGTTGGGGTTTGAAAATTTACACGTTTTCGGCATGGTTGGGCTCATTTTCAAGCCCGAAGCAGCATCTTTTTCCCAAGGGCCACTTTCACCATCAGTCGGGCAGCCGGAGCATCCCGAAAGTCATCAATCGGCTAATTGAGCACCAGAATAGCATTTAAATGCTAAAATTGGACAGAATGCACCAAAGTCAAATATTCAAAAGTCAAAATTAAATATTTTATTAGTGGAAGGTGACTTGGCATGGGTCCCCATTGATTCACGACCCACTTCATAATGTATTAGCATGACAAAACTATGGTTTAAATTTTAAAGCCACGAATTGTTTCAAAGGAAGATGACGTGAAGGTGAGGGACTCACGCTAATGAGATGTGATGAGTGGGATAAGGGTGAACCTCACCATGTATTAAAACCATATTCTCTCACATTATGTGTTGTGGAGGCCGCGAGAGGTTTTTGGAGGTAGGGATTAATTATGAGGGGGTGACGTGAAGGTAAGGTAGAATCTCACACTAGCATTGTTGGAAGCTAGCGAATGGGATGTGTGGACCCCTTTTCATTTCAAATATAAAATTAAACCATGCCGTATCATGTCGATCCAATACAACTTGCATGCGAATGGTAATAAGGATGGTGACGTCAAAGCTTGGAACCTACGCTAGCAATCAGCCATACACTCGCAAATGATGGAGATTAGCGTCGGCATTGGGATGGAGCTCACGCTGATTTGGTTTGGTGGGGCGATTACCTTGATTCATGGCCACCTCATGGACTTGGCTCCCAATGCACACGAGTTATCAATTACTCCAACTCAGGGCTCGATCTCCAGCAAAAATGTCACGCAGATCTTTGGGTTCACATGTATGCACTCAGCAGCTCCATATTCGATGGTTGATGTTTCCAAAGGAAGGGTGGGGGGCGCCTTGCCAAGGTGGAGGCCACCTCCCCATCCACTTCAATGCAGCTCGTGTTGTTTGTTGGAGTTTGTACTCCAAGCCACCCTTTGACATGGAGTTTGATGGGGAAATAAAATCTGTTTACTATGTTATTGGCTCTCTTCAAAGCCAATTCATTTTAGGTTTTCAGGTTGTAGAATTTTGTATAAATAAAGGCTCTTGCAGCTCTATTGAGGACGGAGAGTTTGGCATAGAAACTCTATTGGATTTTTGTAAGCTTCTTTTGTTAATAAAATATTGAGACTTTGGAGGTCATTTGATGGGCTTTTGGCATTTTGTGTCTTCGTCCTATGTGAAGTAATATCTCTTTCAACCTACCCTTGTATTGCAATTTGATTATTATGTTTATTGAAGACTAACAATCTAGTACTTAGGCTTCTAATCAAAATTCCATTGAGTGTTTGTGTCTTCAGGGATTGCATCTAGTAGGAGCTCTCGGCATCTAATACCTTCACCACGCAAGTGTTCCATTATTAAAATATTTTGTTTGCAGGGTTGCAAGCAGTTCCAGATCTTTCTTGCCTTCTCCAACAAGCTCCTAAAACCTCTTTTTGGTTACTGGTTACTAGTCCTGCCCATTTCTCAGCTGTGGAAGATCCAAGTCATACCTTTCTCCAAGCCTAGAATCTCCCACCAAGCTTGCCATCTTGCTTTTATGGCTTGTCTTGGTCTCTTGCATTTGTTCCTCTCTTTCGCTGCCCCCTTTTTGTCCTATTTTCCTCCTTTTTGCAGCCCTCTTTCGCTACCCTCTTAGCCCTCTTTCGCTCTCTTTTTTTTGTCTTTTTAGCAACCCTCTTTCATTGCCCTCTTTGCTCTCTTTCGCTGCCCTCTATACTGTTGTTCGCTGCCCCATTTCTCACTTTTTGCAGCCAACTATACTGCTGTTTGCTGCCCTTTTCGTCCTTCTTTATATTAGGGTTTTTTATATAAAGTTTGTGCATTGTTAGATTTCATTCTAGTTTCATTTCCTAGCTTGCATCTAGATTATTTTTGCATTTTAGATTTAAGTTTGTAGATCTTAATCTTATATTAGTTTCAAGTTTGATTTATTTTGCTAATGACTAATGGATGCATGAGTTGTTTGGATTTTTGTTTGTTGTAGGTATTGAGAGGAAAATAAAGTGCAAAGGTGAAGCAAAGAGAGACTTGAACATAAAAAACTTGGAGATTACCCAAAGAAGTGTTGAAATATTGTAACTTCGAACAATATTCTATATGTATCTTTTTGTGGTCCCCGATGGTCCTACCGGGAGAACCACTTGTATTACATTGTACCCCGATGCTCCTAATCGGAAGAATTAATAAGAGTCATGAGGTAGTCCCCTCTAACTGTAAAGGTGGGTCATTAGCACCCTAGTGTGGTTACTTGAGCCTACATGTGTAACTCGAGCCTACATGATTTAACTCGAGCCTACATGTCAAATGAGTTAACTTAAGTGAACGGATGAATATAAATAGAGGTGTAGTGCTCCTCATTTGAGACACACACTCTCACTTGTGTAGCGCATTAGTGGAGAAGAGAAGAGTAGCTGGAGAAGGAGGAGGATCAGGCTTTGATCTCCTTGTTGGTTTTACCTTTTATCTTTTTGGGGCATCTATATTGAGAAAAATTTTGCTGGGTTTTTCCCTTTAGGGTTTTCCCTGGATAAATCTTTGTGTTCCTTTTGTATGGTTGTGCTTGTCTATCTTTCAGTGATCCTGTTTATATGCTTTTGTTATGAATTCATAATGAAATACTAATGATCTAGCTTAGCATATGAAAATTTAACATGGTATCAGAGCCACCCTGAAAGAAGACATTGAGGAGCTAGAGAAGCTAGGGCTTCTTAATTTTTGGGTCTCTATCAACAATCGATCAGCAAAAGAAGGCTAGACTGACTCTCCATTGAAGGGCGCATCGTTCTGTCGAAGCGGAATTCGATTCCGAGCATTTTCAGTTTTGGTGTGGAAAATTAGGGCTTTCTACATAAGAGGAATTTTTGAGTGAGCCTGGCATAGGATTGTTCTCCTCATCAAAATCGAAGTTTAGAGACCTGGATCAAGAAATTTGGTTGGGTGAAACTCCGGGAAAGTCAAACCCTAGTTTGACTCCGAGCTAGAAAAACCCTAAATACTAAAACTGCTAAGTTTTGGTACTTTCGCTATATTCAAAGATTGGAGAAGGCTCAGGAGTTGAAAATTGCAGAGGCCGAAGATACAATCTTGATGTACACTGTGTCCAAAATTCAGCCTCCGATTCGCTATATTCTGGGAGATATGATCCCTCCAAGTTAGGGTTCCAGCCTCTTCCAGAATTCATCCCTAAACAGGACACCTGGGAAAAATTGTTATATCTTGGGCTACAGAAGTCCAAATGGAATTCTTGAAGATTTTCCAGAAATAGCACGGACTTTAATTTCTATGATACAAAGATTAGACTCAGAAGATGAACCAGTGACACGTGGCATGCCGTACAACTTCGCTGTTCTGAACAGTCCTGTAACAGGTCACCTTGGGAAAAGGATCATAAATCCCAATTGGTGAAACCAATTCTGATTAAACCTATGGTGTTGGATCAGGGACATGCGAGGCTACTCCAGTGCGAAATTTTAGACACAGAGGAGCATTAATTTCGGAGATATCACAGAGACAGTGACAGGCATTTCTACAGAAGAAATTGGAAAACTAGGGCTTCCTGTTCTGGGAGCTTCCCTCCACTGTTTTCAGAAAATGAGTACATTGTACAGCTCCATTTTAAGAGATCTATCTTTCTATCCAGTCAGATCCAAAAGATTCCAAGTTTTGAAAATTAGGGTTTCTCTGACAAGCCCTAGATCAGCCAGCTCCGAAAACAGGATGGACACCTCAAATCGGTAAGATCTAATCTTTTGCTATTTGAATTTGAGGTTCTCATTTCAAAGTGATCTATAACATCAGCTTGTTGATGAGCTTGATGAAGTTGATAACTTCCAAGCATGGAAGTATTTGATCTCTCTGAAGAAAATGAATTGGACACCTACATGAGTAGAGAGGTTCCAATTCTAGAGGGAGATGAGGCTCAAAGCCTTACACAAGAAGAACTTGATCAAGGCCAAGAAGATCATTGTTGATTCAATCACAGATCAACTTGTACCACAAGTGTCTTCCCTAAAGACACCGAAGATGTTTTATTCCTTGATCAAGCTATTTGAAGATAAAAACTTAAATCAGAAGATGGCTTTGAGAAAATAGTTGAAGAATGTGAAGATCCAGAATGCAGAACAACTTGAAGCGGTAGAAGAAGAAGTGAAGAATGCAAAAGTGGTGATAGCCACCTTGAATGGCCTCCCAGGATCATGGGATTCATTCATGCGAAGAATGTATGCCAGAAGGAAGTAATTACTTTCAGCTCGACTCA
>LPNX011109724.1:56213-77527 GCA_001517045.1 Pseudotsuga menziesii
AAGAAGAATGAGACTTGTTCCGAAGAACAAGTAATGACAATTCAAAAAACATGAATCTGAAGCTCCCAGGGTCAAAGACACCTTCAGAGAGCAGTAGATCCACCTTGAAGGATGAAGACCACCATGGGTACAAGAGATAACTCAAGATGAAGAAAAGAATGCTATGAAAGAAGCTATGATCAAAGAATAACAGTTGATCATGAGGAATGATGTATACGATATGATTTCGAGACATAAAGGAAAGTATGTAGTATCCTCCATATGGATCTACAAGAACAAGTGTACAAAGCAAGGTTCGTGATTTTCCTCAGAAAGAATAAACTATGACATGACATACTCTATTGACCAGTATATATCAAGCATAGAACCACCTGTACAGAATGAAGAGGGAAGATGATACTCCACTTCAGGGGGAGTGACTACAGAAAATTATATCTGAGTTCGACATGGTACGACATGATGGATAGCATATAGTACTAGAATGGTATGACATGTTATGATACTAGAATGATGTTTGGCATATAGTACTCAAACCAGAAAGCAAGAATGTGGTATCTTCCAAATGGATTTGCAAGATAAGATATGTTGCTGATAGAAGTAAGGTAAGACTTGTGGCTAGAGGTTTCTATCAGAAAGAGGGAATTAATTCTGAAGAGACACTTACTCCAAGAAGCAAGGTACACTTCCTTCAAAACTATCACGGTAGTTTCTTCCATGATGAAGTAAAGACAAGCCTTCCTTAATGGTATGATTGAGGAAGAGTTTTACATCAAATAGTCACAAGGATTTGAAATTGAAGACAGATGGAATCAAGTATGCAAGTTGAAGAAGGCCCTCTATGGCCTGAAGCAAGCTCCTAGAGCTTGGTATGGAAGAATAGATAGTTTCCTGATGAGCATGGGCTTTGCCAAGAGTAAAGTCGATCATAACCTTTCCTACAAGGTTGTAGAAGATGAACCTGTCATTCTATTACTATATGTGGATGACTTATTCTTGACAGGGAATGAGAAACAGATCATGGAAAGCAAGAAGAAACTAGCAGAAGAATTTGAGATGAAAGACCTTGGGTTAATGCATTATTTCCTAGGTATGGAAGTATGGCAAAGTTCAGAAGGAATTTGTCTCAACCAGGGAAAGTATGCAGTAGAGATATTGAAGAGATTCAATATGTTGGAATGCAAAGTCATGGCCACACCCATGGACTCCAACCTGAAGCTGTTAGCTGATGACTCATCAGAGTTAGTGGATGTGACTCACTATAGACAGATCATTGGGTCATTGATGTACTTAACAAATACCAGACCAAACATTTGTTTTGCTGTGAACACCTTAAGTCAATATCTTGTTCAACCAAGACGGGTTCACCTAGTAGCTGCAAAACATGTGATAAGATATCTGAAAGGGACTATAGACTTTGGTCTATACTATGATGGTAACCATGAGTATAGATTGTATGGCTACATAGATGCAGATTGGGCTGGAAGTATCTCAGACAGGAAAAGCACATCAGCTAGATGCTTTTGTTTGAGGTCTGCTATGAGTTCATGGTTTAGCAGGAAATAGTCCAGTGTTTCTCTTAGCACGGTTGAAGCAGAATACATAGCAGATTGCTCTACAAAGTTGTGAAGCCATATGGCTTCAGAAGCTGATATCAGGTCTCTTTGACCTGAAGATGGATACTACAATGATTCTATGTGATAACCATAGTTGTGATGACAAAGAACCCTGTGTTTCGACGTAACACATAGAAATCCGGTATTTCTACATACAAGATAAGATGCAGATGATGATACTGTAGATGCAGATGATGGTGATTCAATATTTCTATACTGAATATAGAGATGATGATGTTTCAGTATTCCCATACTGAAGATTAGATGATGATGATTTCAGTATTCCCATATTGAAGATATAGATGATATTTCAGTATTTACATACTGTAGATACAGATGATGGTGATTCCGTATACTGAATATAGAGATGATGATGCTTTCAGTATTTCTATACTGAAGATATCGATGATGATGCTTTCAGTATTCACATACTGGAGATACAGATGGTGATAGTTCAGTATTCACACACTGAAGATGTAGATGATGATGGTTTGATGATGTACTGGCAAAGCCTCTGCCTCGAGTAGAGTTCGAACACTTTCGAGACAAGCTTGGTATTGTTCGGAAAGACCTTCCTCGAAAGGGGGAGTAGTGATGTTGCAATGGGATTGCATCATCCTTCGACATCATCCTAAAGTGATAAGGACTGATTCTCCCATAATCAATCCGGTGGCTTCAGTCCTCGAGAATGTGGTAGGATTGCATCATCCTTGGACATAGTCCTAAAGTGATAGGGACTGATTCTCCCGTAATCAATCCGATGGCTTCGGTCCTCGAGAATGTGGTAGGATTGCATCGTCCTTGGACATAGTCCTAAAGTGATAGGGACTGATTCTCCCGTAATCAATCCAATGGCTTCGGTCCTCGAGAATGTGGTAGGATTGCATCATCCTTGGACATAGTCCTAAAGTGATAGCGACTGATTCTCCCGTAATCAATCCAGTGGCTTCGGTCCTCGAGAATGTGGTAGGATTGCATCGTCCTTGGACTTAGTCCTAAAGTGATAGGGACTGATTCTCCCGTAATCAATCCGGTAACTTCGGTTGTTGAGAATGTGGTGGGATTGTATCATCCCTGGACTTTAAGTCCAAAAGTGATCCAAAGACTTTTTGTCTTTGAGTTGTGGATTGCAGGTTGTTGCTGATGATGATGATGCCGTAATGATCAAAAGATCAGAGTATGATGATGATGACGTACTGATCAAAAGATCAGAGTATGATGACGTACTGATCAAAAGATTAGAGTATGATGATGACGTACTGATCGAAAGATCAAAGTATGATGATGATGACATACTGATCAAAAGGTCAGAGTATGATGATGATGACGTACTGATCTAAAGATGAGAGTATGATGATGACGCACTATGATTATGATGTTTCTAATCGAAAGATCAAAGTATGATGATGATGTTTCTGATCGAAAGATCAGAGTATGATGATGATGTTTCTGATCGAAAGATCAGAATGTGATGATGATTATGATCGACAGATCAGAATATGATGATGATGATGTTGCTGCTGATCAAAAGGGCAAAGTGTTGATGATGATATTGCTGATCGAAAAGTCAAAGTGCTGAAGATGTTGTTGATCAAAAGGTCAAAATGCTGAAGATGTTGTTGGTGATCGAATAGTCAAAGTGCTAAAGATGTTGTTGATCGAAAGGTCCAAGTGCTGAAGATGTCATTGCTAATTGAAAGATCAAAATGCTGAAAATGTTGCTGATCAAAGACTGAAGATGTTGCTGATAATGAAGACTGAAGATTGAAGATGAAGACTACATGATGTTGAAAAGCTTCCAATGATTTATAGATGTGTTACCCTGCTGATGTTGATGATGTCCCCTATCTCTACTCTTGTTGTTGTTGATGTTGCTGTAGAATACCCTTCTCGTTAAGGGGGAGTGTTGAAATATTGTAACTTCGAAGAATATTCTATATGTATCTTTTTGTGGTCCCCGATGGTCCTACCGGGAGAACCACTTGTATTACATTGTACCCCGATGCTCCTAATCGGAAGAACTAATAAGAGTCATGAGGTAGTCCCCTCTAATTGTAAAGGTGGGTCATTAGCACCCCAATGTGGTTACTTGAGCCTACATGTGTAACTCGAGCCTACATGATTTAACTTGAGCCTACATGTCAAATGAGTTAACTTAAGTGAACGGATGAATATAAATAGAGGTGTAGTGCTCCTCATTTGAGACACACACACACTCACTTGTGTAGCGCATTAGTGGAGAAGAGAAGAGTAGCTGTAGAAGGAGGAGGATCAGGCTTTGATCTCCTTGTTGGTTTTACCTTTTATCTTTTTGGAGCATCTATATTGAGGAAGATTTTGCTGGGTTTTTCCCTTTAGGGTTTTCCCAGGATAAATCTTTGTGTTCCTTTTGTATGGTTGTGCTTGTCTATCTTTCAGTGATCCTGTTTATATGCTTTTGCTATGAGTTCGAAATGAAATACTAATGATCTAGCTTAGCATATGAAAATTTAACAAGAAGAAGAGAAACACATCAAGAAACCATAAGGAAGATCCAAAACCCAATGAAGATGGTGCTAAACAAGAAGATCTAAAGCTTCTCACTCTCCTTATTGTAAAAGAAGTCATAAGACTTCTTGTTCCAAGGTTTTGCTTACTTTCAGTTCCCAAAAGGTTGAAAATCCTCAATATTGTACTTGATTAATAAAAAGGCTAAGTGGGATAAGGCCTCCCACACTTTGTGTTTTCCTTCCCCCATTTGGGGAAGAGCCTTGTGTTGTCCTTTTGTTTGGTTATTACCATGCTTAGAGTAGTTTCATTTCATGCTTAGAACACTAGTTGCTAGTTCAATTTATTTTTGCTAAGTTAGTTTCTTTCAAGTCATTGTTATTAATCTTTTTGAGGCATCATTTGGTTTCCACATTTACAATCTGATTGTCTCTTAAAATAAACCAAAGTCTCTTGAACTTGCCATAACCCCAAGTCAAGAGCACTCTCTGTCACAGAGCATAGTTAGACTTGCATTCTCCTTGCATTAGGCATATAGAATAGTTAAAGTCTCTTGAACTTCCGTCATAAAACGAAGTCAAGAGCGCTCTCTGTTGGAGAGTTGAACTGTATGCTCCTAACTTAAAATTTGCAACTCACACTCCCCTTTCTAAAATTTACTTCGTTGCTTTCCACCACCAAGTATGCTCTGTCCAGTGTCGACCCAAAAGAGTTGGATTCGTACCCAGAACGGTGGTTGGAATTGTTAATCGGACAAGTGATAACATAATAAAATCTTCACCCCCACAACCAACGCATTGGCGTTGTCAAAAGCATTCGAGTTGTTCTTAGTAAGGGCACCAGAACCCCCCGTTGTCTAAGTTTCCCGACTTTTGTTGGTTAAGTTATCCGAACACCTAGCCCGGGATACTGGACGAGCCAACAGGTCTCAAACGGAACGACTTAGAATACTTTTTCAGTTGGACTTTGATACCTTGTTCTCTCAGCCTTAATAATCCAAGGTCACTAAAACTTGATAAAATTTACAAAGAGCATTTGCAAAATGATTGCACAAACATTGAATTCTTGTATCAAGCATCCCAGCACTACAATTTTTGACTCCATGCCCATTGGATAAGACACTGGTCTGTTATTATTGTATTTTCATATCTCAAGTGTATTGTTCAATATCTTATCCTTATGGATGCTTTTGTTTAATTCAATCAGTGTTGTGTTTCATTTAAATACCGCAAGCATATCTTTGTAATTTTTTAAAGTTAAAACTATGATCTTCCCATCAAAAAACTCCTAAAGAACACCCATTTGCATCCACAACCACCAAAAAACATTTAAAACTTTGAAACATAGAAACTCTTTGATAGGGACTACCCCCCTCGGCTTCGTTAGGAGTTAGCCTAAACGGAGGAGCTGGGAGTAGGTGACAGTACCTGGCTCTATGCTTGCCCCCAAGGCCACACCTCTCCCACTTTCTCAAGTGAAGAGACAGCTTTCATTAGATTTATGTTGCTGGTGTACCTTCGGCGGACAACACATTCCTCAATCAAAGCTTACAAGGAAGCCTCCACAAACTGCTGAAACTTAGCAGCTGTACAGCCTGGTTAAATCACCCTAGAACTAAGCTGTACGGCTTGCTGAGAAGTTGCATTCCACGCTGAAAATGAGGAACAACGGTACAGCCTGACATACGGATCCATACAAATCTATACAAACTGTGTTGTATGGACTGCTTCTTCAACCTGCTTGGCTGTCAGTCGATCCTCTTCCTCATGTCTATGCTCTCTCTTCTCTGGTTGCTTAACCTACTCAATTGTTCACTGTCTCCGAATATTTCTTTATTTGTATTTATGCTTCGTCTAAAAACCTAATCTACCAAAACTTTAATCTCTTCCTGAGATTGATGGTTGAGATTATATCCCAGTCAAAGTCATTAATGTATTAAATACACTTAATAGACTCAACTGCAAAACATAAGACTTTTCACTTTTTCCTAAAGTGAATTACAAAATAGAAATAACTACCCACTTTTCCTAAGTGGTTACTTTCCAAATGTCTTGAACCACTTTCTGCATATTTATACTGAACCTACATAAGAAGTTCCTATCCGAGCTACAGTTTTCAACACTTCCTCTTAGCAAGGAAGGAATTATGCGCTAAACCAAGTTTGTCTTTGGATCCTTCAAACTTCCTCTACAATTTTGACTAAGGGTCTGGTCAAAATATCAGCTACCTCTTGATCTATGGGAATATACTGGAGCTCCATTGCTCCCTTCTTAATCATATCTCGTATGAAGTGATATTTGATCTCTGTGTTTGGACCTATCATGAAACAATGGATTCTCAAAGAGTTTGATACAACTTTGATTATCACAGTAAATGACCATGGGATCCAACTCCTAATCAAACAATCCTGCAAGCAACTTGCAAAGCCAGATGGCCTCACAACTAGCAGTATTGGCTGCCATGTATTCTTCCTCTGCCAAGTTTAGTGCCACAGAATTCTACTTCTTACTAAATTAGGATATCATCAATGAGCCTAAGTTAAAGCAGCACCCTGAGATGCCCTTCATTTCTGCTGCACTACCTGCTCAATCTGAGTTTGTGTACCCTTGCAACTCTACTTCACCATCTCCAAGATATCTCAAACCATACTCCATTGTGCCCCTCAAGTATATGAGCACGTGTTTTACTTCTACCCAGTGCTCTTGCCTTGACTCATGGTGTTCACTAAAAAACATATAATGGGTCTAGTGTTGACCAGATACATCAAGGAACCTATCGGTTGCCTATACAACATTTGGTCCACCAACTTTAAATCCGAAGTTGTAACCTTCTTCAAATTAGTGACCATAGGTGTAGCCATAGGTTTGCAGTCCTCCACCCAAAATCTCTTCAAGATCTCAACTGCATACTTACCCTACCCAAGGAAAATATCCCTTGGTCTCTACCAAACCTCCAAACCAAGAAGTAATGCACCATGCCAATGTCCTTCATCTTGAACTCAACTACCATAACTACTTTGCACCCTGCAATGAACTTCTCTAAACCTGTTAGAAACAAGTCATCTACATATAGCATCAAAACAAGCAGATCAATCCCAACAAATATATAACATAATTTAGGATCTACTTCATATTTGGTGAAGCCCATACTCTACAAGTACCCATCGATCCTGGAATACCATGCTCTCAGTGCCTACTAAACTCCATACAAGGCCTTTTTTAGCCTGCAAACATAGGACTCCTCTCCACTTACTTGAAATCTCTAAGATTGCATGTACACTTCTCTCTTAATAATCCTGTTGAGGAAAGTTGTCTTCACATCCATCTGATTGTATCCTCCATTCCATAACTAAAACTAAAGACATAACTTTTCTAATGGAAATGTACCTAACGAATGGAGCAAAAGTCTTCCTATAATCCACTCCCTCTTTCTGAGAGAACCCTCTCACCATAAACCTCACTTTGAACTTATCCATGTTGCCATCTGACATATGCTTAATCTTGTAGAGCCACCTGGAACTCACTACTGACTTCCCCTGCAATCTTAGCACTATGTCTTATGGCATCCTACCAAACCTATTGGTTTGTTGCCTCCTAAAATATAGAAGGCCATGAATCTATGATGCTACTCATTAATGCCATGTAGTTTGGAAACTTCTTCGAGGTCTTGTTACCAACTAAGTTGCATCTAATTGGACCTTCAGGCGATCCAATAAAGTTTGAACAAGCACACTTGTTCATTCTTCAGAGTCCAAAAGTCCGCGAGGCTTTTTCTAGGAGATTTTTCAAAAAATATTGTAACACCTGTTCGTTCATACCCCCTTGGGGAAATTGTGAAAAATGTGCTAGCATGATCACTTTTGTAAAAGACTCGACTTCCTAGACTTAAACATCAAGCCGACTAGCCCAGAGTGTTTTTCCCCTTGGTAATTATTTGTTGTTGAACAAACGACTAATAATTTTTTAGTTTTTCACTCATACCTCCAAAGTTGGGGTAGTCATCTTGGTAGTTAGGCCTTAGGGGGTTATTAGAGCCTATGTATCAATGTTTTTAAACATGCTAGGCATTCGAATTGTGTCGTATGAACATGTGCTAGGTCCCTCTAGGTTTTTGTTCAATTCTGAAAAAAATAAAAAAAAAAATAAAAAAAAAAAAATTCCCGCAAAATTAGGCCCTTTTTTAATGGTTTAATTAGAAAATAATGTCATAAAAGCTTTGATTCAGAGGCGGAATTTGGAATTCAGAGGCTCGTTTTCACACTCAAAGTGTCCTCTTTACCCTAGAGTCCATTTTCCTATGTTTCGGGCGACCAAATCATCCCTTAAAGCATTATTTCTCTAAAGGTGCGTCAAAACGATATTTTAATGCTAAAGTTGCAACAATTTGGCACTAAAGTCCAATTTTAAAAAAGTCAAAATGACTTGTTTTATTCATGGGGTGGCATGGCAAATGGGTCCCCCATGTCATGCGACCCCTTTTGAGTAACCAAAGCATCAAAACTTTGGTTAACTTTTGAAGTAGCAATTAAAGAGATGAGGGATGACGCCATCCTTGGTTGACTCGTGCATGGGTTGAAGAATGCGAGGATGAGTGTTGGTATTGGTGTGTGTAGATGTGGAAAATCATGAGATTGAGCCAATATTCTATTTGATTGGATGTGTTGGCAATTGTTCACGTGAGAAGGTGAGATCCCAACGCAAGGCACATCTCCCACAAGAGATGTGGTGCTACCTCTTACTCACCAACCTCCAACAAGCTCCCACAATCTTTGGTTAACTCCAACACACTCCAATTCAACTCGACGTGAACTCCACTTCACTGGCACTTGTAGGTGCGTCCCCCCTGGAGACATTTTTTCTCTTTATACAGAGCTTTGCTCTCTCATTTGGCATGGTCAAAGGACCGAAGATCTGCTCTAGTTGTATTGTATTGTATTATTCTTGGAATAATAAAAGGCTTTGGAGGTCTCATGTGGTGCATGGCTCAAGTGTTGGATGATCATGTCTTATGTTTTTGCTGAGGTAATCTGTAGAATTTCTTTTATGCATTTGTTATTCCTTGTCAAATCTAGCCTCATTGAAGGATTAGTACTAATTGGTAGGAGTGAGTGAAGTGGTTTATTTGATCTCTTAATTAATTTATGTTCAAGATTTAGAATTTGTATGTTGATTTGCTTATGGGTATGCTCTTATTGTCTTTAGCATGAGTTTTTACTGGATTTGACAAGTCTCTTGGAAAGTGTGAAGGTGTTTTACAAGTGCTTCTCTTGGATTTGTGTGAGATCTTGCTTGCTTCTACCACTCTCCAAGAACTCATTGTTGAATAGGCATAGTCCCTCCGCTCTCCACCAACGGACTCCATAGCCCAAGAATTCCCAAGCTCTCTCTCTCTCTCTCTCTCTCTCTCTCAATTTTAAATCAAACTTTCCCCTTTGGTTATGATTACTCACATGCTTAAGTAGTCTAGTTCCTCTTTCAAAGAATATCTTAAGGCTGATCTTTTTAAGCATGTTTCTATATCTAGAATTATAAAGCATCATTCTTAGAATAGATCTGGTATTGTTAAGTACTTGTGCATATTTTTTTATCATTCAATACTTAACTATTTTATGCTTTTAACCTTATATTTAGCACATTTGGTGTAGGATAGATGGCTGGTTTTTGTCTTTTATTGATAGGACAAGGAGAAGTGATGCTGGAAAATTGAAGACTTGGGCCATCTAGAACCTTCCAGAGCAACATTCCTTTTTTTTGCTTCATTCATAAAACCTGCAAGCCTTTGGATCCAAATCTGTAAGGACCATTGGCATCCACCTCAAACATTGTAAATACCGTAATAAAATATTTTGAGTAGGCTCCTTCAGAGCCCACTCCCCATTCCCCCCTGGGGGGTTTTGCATCGATGCACTTTTTTTCATGGTTTTGCTTTTGTTAGTGTAATTTTGTTTTATAAATTAGTATACTTTGTTATTTCAATTTTCAGTTTCATTCATTGCAAAGTAATACAAGTAATAACCCCACTACTTCCCGAGTTACCCGAAAGGGGAAAGAGATGCGTGGTAGAATTAATTAAATAACATTTATTTGTTTATTTTGTATTGCTTTACTTTTCTAGTAATTTACTCCCGTTGCTTTCCCAATTAGGGTTTATAACCTGAAAAAGAGTCTTGGGGATTTAATAAACAAGCAAACACTATTCAAAAATCTTAAAAATTAACAAGGCATTCATTGTGTATGCTTTGCACCACTGCGGTTGGACCAACCAATTGGAAGCAACAAAAGCAACGTGGGTGACTAGTTTAAATTAGTCTCACTTTCAAATTAATTTCCCAAGGCGAAAAGCCAACACCTCGATTTAATTTATTGTGGGGAAAGTTCATAGAGGACACGGGAACCACTGGTTAGTGACCTCAGGATACCGTCAGGCTACACCCTTGTTGTAGTGTAGAACACGTCCCTGATCCAACCCACATATTCTTCGCATGGAACCATATCAGATAAGGGTTTTGGACATACTCCTCATACCGTCAGGGATATCTAGAGTCCCCTTCCCCTAGTTTAATCCACTCATTAATTCATAAACTTCAAATCGACCAAGAACAATTGCAATACATTCAGCACTCCATTTCAGATTGCATTTTCAAACACTGGTCTTTGCTTCTATCATATAAGCATTTTCTTTAATTTGCTATGTGTTGATTAATTTTATTTCTCATGATGTTGTCTTAATCACTATTGCAATCTCTTGTGCTATTTTACAAAAACTTCTAAACAACTTATTATCCATAAACCATCACTAAACGCTTAATCAGCCTTAGTAACTCTTAGGGTCCACCCCCCTTATCTTCGTTAGGAGTTTGCCTAAACGGAGGAGTCAAGATCAAGTGATAGTACTTAACTCGAGACTTGCCCCAAGGGCGCACTTAGTGGCTTGAAGATTTCTGCCACGACAACCTAACTCCCCCCAGGTGCGTGAAAGACGGCAACAAGCCTTTTGGAAGAGATCATTCCAAATAATAATATATTTTATTACTAAATTGATGATGAGAATAAGTTACAATAGTGTGTATAAATACACATGAATGGGATAAGTCGCATCCTTAGGATAATGATCGTGACCTAAGAAACCAGACACGTCCAAAAACCCCTCTATGTCCCGTGTCATCGTCTCCTACATTATGCAGATCGTGTCTCGATTCCAGGACATGAAAACTATGGAAATGAAGGCCCCCAAGAATACACGGTTGTGCAAATGCCCTTGTGCCTTTCCATTTGTTCTCTCTCTCGTTTGTTTTTCTTTGCGCTATTTTCTCTTCACCTTTTTGCTCTTATCGCTTGTGCGAGACAATGGATCTATGGGTGAATTTGAGAAATTTGTGGAGATGGCACAATGAAAAGCATTGCATTGTAGGAATATTTTTTAAGTAGCGTGACACTACACAAAGGTTGTGAGGTTGATACATTGCCGACAATGTTGGAGAAAACACAAAAAACAATGAGGGAGCAAAATGGAGTAGTCACAGCCCAAAGGGATGCGATGTCAGAGAAAATATGGTTGCATCAATTGAGGCACATAAGCATCTTCTATGAGCTCAAGAAGCATCAATGAATGTAAACAACAACACTGCGATGAGCGTATTAGATTTTTATCATTTTACTCAATATGATCTAGGATCTTATATGAGATAATAACATGCACAACAATAATCACAAGAGACAAGAGACACAAAGAGTTTTCCTCGAGGAAACCATAAAGGAGAAAACCCCGCAACTTCCTCAAAGATAGAATGAGCACCAATAGCAAAAGTAAAACCCAAAAACACAAAGATGATCTCCAACAATTGTTCTCTCTCTCACTTGTGCGAGCTCCTCATCTCTCACTCATGTGCTATAGTTGAGTGAGTGTGTGTTTCAAATAGAGAGTCTCACTCTCTATTTATACTTGTTTTCCACTTGACATTTACTCTACAGGGTCGACTTCTCTAAGAGAGTCTAATAACCCTAATACCCCTCAACTGTGGAGACTATTGCCCCGACTTACAACGGAGGGTTAACCTCAATGACTTTACATGACTTTATTATATTAATGATTCTCCCGATCGAAGGAACATCGAGAGGTACAATGAAATACAATATAAGATATACAAGTGAATACATTCCAAAGTTACAAATACATCAACAAAGCGAGCACAAAGAAAATGCAAGTGCACCATCATGACATGGCTAATCTGGAATTTATGAGAGAATATTTGTTAACGGCTTCCAGAGGACTTAAAGTGCAGTGCAGTTTATTATCCACTAATTTTGCACTTAGTGCATTTTTTGGTGAGACGCCAGAGCATTGAACAAGTACACTTGTTCAAAATCAGAGTTCAGAAGTTCAGTGTGTTCCAGAGTTAGCCAGTTTTTGGCTGAACTGTTTATTTTTTGTAAAATACATGTTCATACCCCCTTGAGGAAAATGTAAAAAATGTCCTAGCATTTAAATTTTTATAAAAGGATCGGCTTCCTGGACCTAGGCATCAAGCCGACTAGCCTAGAGTGTTTTTTTCCTTGGTTATTATTGGTTGTTGAACAAACGACCAATAATTTCTGAGTTTTTTACTCACTCCTCCAAAGCTGGGGTAGTCTTGATGTTTCGGCCTTGGGAGGTTATTAGAGCCTTCGTGTCAGTGTTTTTTGTCATGTTAGGCATTCCGATTGAGTCGTATGAACATGTACTAGGTCCCCCTTGAGTTTCGTTGAATTCCGAGAAAAATAATTTTTTTCGTTTTTTAAGCCATTTTTTAATGGTTTAAATGGAAAAATTCAAAATGTAATAACAGTGTGATCCGAAGTCCGTTTTTGGCATGGTTGGGCTCATTTACAAGCCCGGAGCAGCATCATTACCCCTGGGGCCACTTTCACTAGGTTTCAGTCAATCGAAGCATCCCATAAGGCAGTATTTGGCTAAAAGAGCTTCAGAGTAGCATTTAAATGCTAAGTTTGGACAAATTGCACCAAGTCCAAAAAATTAAAAAAGTCAAATTCAAAGTCAAAATTATTTTTTTATTGATGGGGTGACTTGGCATATGGATCCCCATTAAGTTACGACTCTCTTTAGCTTAATGGAAGTTAGAACTTTGTCTTAAGAGGTGAAATCGAATTAATCAAAGAGAGGGTGATGTGAAGCATAAGGACCCACGCTTGTGTGGAGGGGTGTGAAGAGGTGTGGGTAGGATTGGGTGGCCCCCTCTCCAAATAAATATTAATTTTAAACCATGGAAAATCAAACTTTGGGTTAAAGGAATGGCTATGATTTATTTCAAATAAGGATGGTGACGTCAACTCACTAAGGAGAGACTCACGCTAGCATAGTATTGCAGTAGCATGAGGGAGTGGACCCCCATCATGCGTGAAGTGCTAAGCTTTGGGGTATACCATAGCTTACGAATGGGTTTTTATTGGTGACGTCAACCCTCTCGAAAGCTCACACGTGAGGTTATGTTTCTACCATGTGCTTAACCGAAGCGTCACCTAACCATTTACTATATTGAAGCTGCCGTACCATTCGCGTGAGCAAGTTGGATGCCAATTTGATTGGATGTGTTGGCGCTGATTGGGTGTGTTAGCTCAGTTCAGCTCTGGTTTTAGCTCAATTTAGCTACACTTCAAGCTCAGTTACATGCTGAGTTGTTCTTCAGTTCATAAATGCCCCCCTGGGGCTTGGTTTTTGTATAAAGGGAGGTGCTTTGCACTCTCTTCAAATGGATTTTTTGGGCAAACTTACTCTGCCATTTTGTAATCGTATAGCTATTGGCTTATTGAAATAAAGCGACTTTGGAGGTCTATGTGGTGTTGATGCTTGTTATGGAAGTGCTTCATCTATTCTAAGGTGATATTGTATTTGTTTATTGCAAATATTTCATTACTTTGATCAATTATTTAGCTTAGAAGGCTTTCTTAAGCCCATAGGATGGGCATTTGGGTTCAAATTGTCCATTTATGATGGGGTTCTATGTGATTTGGAAGGAGTAGACTATAGTTGGAAATACTTATACTCTTCTAGTCCCATTTTGCTTTACATACAATATTTGATCAAGGTGTGTTTGTGAGTAATTTCTTGTGCAGATCTAATAGGTTGAAGAGAGGGTTGAGCTCGGTTGCATCTCTCACCTCTTCAAAAGACCTACTTTATAACATTCATGTGCATTTCAGGATCTCCCAAAGTTGATCTCAAGCATTAGAGATTTGGCAAAGAAGTGCTAAGTTCGAAGATCCGTCCTTTTTTTTTAAACTTAAAACTTGGTTACTTGGTTCTATTGTTGAGTAGTGGATCTACAAGCCTATCTTTCCCACACTCCTCTTCTTCTTTTCTAGCTTTGTTTTTTACCTTTTTTCCCTTTATTTTCATCCCTTTTCCTCACTGTTTGCAGCCCCATTTGTTGACTGTTTGCATCCCCATTTGTTGACTGTTCGCTGCCCCATATCCACTGTTTGGTTGCCCCTTCTATCTTCGTTTTTAGCTTTCCTTTCCCCCTTCTTCCAATCCCTTTTTTTCTTTCTTTTTCTTGTTTTTCTTTCCTTGCTTCAAAAGTCCACAAAGCAAAAAAGAGTCTTGGTTAAGTTAATTTCCTTTTTCTTAGTTAGCTTCTTGATTGCATTTCTTAGATCTTAGTTTGCATTTTCACACTAGTATTAGATCTCATTTCAAAAAATTAAATTTTGCATTAAAAAAATGATCAAGCATATAGTTTCATTGTTAAGTTTGCATTAGATTTATTTACAAAGTTAGTTTTGTTATTTGCATGTTAGCTTGTTTCCATTGTTAAGTTTAATTCTTAGATCTCATCTTTGAGACTAGACTTGCATTGCTTGTCAAGTTTCTAGTTTATACTTAGTTTAGATCTCATATTTTATTTTGACCAATGCTAAGGGGTGCCTTGAGTTTGATCGTTTGTGTAGGCATTTTGAAGGAGAAAAGAGCTTGAGAAGCGTTGAAACAAAAAGATCTAAACCAAGAAGAAAGTGAAGAAACCATAAGGATGATCCAAACCAAATGTCAATGATTAGCCATTATCCTTTGTAATAGCTCTTAAGAGCTTGTTTCGAGTTTTTTCCAAGTTATTTCTCTCAAAGTCTTTCCAAGGGATTCAAATCCCAAAGGCATCTGTACTTAATAATAAAGTTTGATTAGTGGGGTTTTTAATCCCACACACCCAACTTCCCCCATTTGGGAAAGTCTTGCATTGTCCTTTGAGTGGTTTGCTTCCTCTTAGCTTAGTTTATTTCTGCTAGTAGCTTGGTTTCATTTTGTTGTAGAATACAAATTGCTAGATTAGTTCATTTTGCAAGTAGTTTATTAATTGCTAGTCATTGTTTATCAATTTGGTTGAGCTATCATTTGGTTTCTTTTGTACAATCTGATTGTCTCTTAAAATAAACCAAAGTCTCTTGAACTTGCCATAACCCAAGTCAAGAGCACTCTCTGTCGGAGAGCATAATTAGATTTGCATTTTCCTTGCATTAGGCATATAGAATAGTTAAAGTCTCTTGAACTTCCGTCATAAGACGAAGTCAAGAGCACTCTCTGTCGGAGAGTTGCACTGTGTGCTCCTAACTTAAAATTTGGAACTCAAACTCCCCTTTCTAAAATTTACTTCGTTGCTTTCCGCCACCAAGTATGCTCTGCCGACCCTAAAAAGTTGGATTCGTACCCATAACGGTGGACCCCATAACCAATGAACCGTCATTGTCAATAAATACTGAGGTAGTGGGCAAATTCTTGCTAGTGACGTCGGAAATCACCATTGTCATAGAGTTCTAGCTTGCTGGTTAAATCATCTAGACACCTAGCCTAGAATACTGGACAATTCGACATGTCATTGAGAGGAGCCACTGAAGGTATATCTTCCGGTAGATACCTTGTGTCCTTAGCCATGATAATCAAATATCACTAAAACTTGCTAAAATTTACAAAGAGCACTTGCAAAACGATCTCAAACACACTGAACTCTTGTATCAAGCATCCCAACACTAAAATTCTTGACTCCGTTGCCCATTGGATAAGGACACTGGTCTTGTGATTATTCTATTTTTATATCTGAAGTGTAATTGTTCAAATATTATTTCATTATGGATGCTTTTGCTTAATTTAATCCGTGTTGTGTTTTATTTAATATATTGCAAGCATATCTTTGTATTATTTTAATCTTAAATCTATGATCTTCCCATCAACAAATTCCTAAACAAACACCCATCCGCATCACCACATACAAAAAACATTTAAAACATTGAGCCATAGAAACTCTTTGTTAAGGACTACCCGCCTTGGCTTCGTTAGGAGTTATCCTAAATTGAGGAACTAGGAGTAGGTGACAGCACCTGGCTCTGTGCTTTCCCCCAAGGCCACACCTCTCCCACTTTCTCAAGTGAGGAGACAGCTTTCATTAGATTTCTGCCGCTAGTGTGCATTAGGCGGACAACATATTTTGGCGACGTTGCCGGAGACAAATCTTTTTGTTCCTGGACAACCTTTGTTTCTTTTTAGTTTTTTACCTTTTTCCTCTTTGGTAGATTTTTTAGTCCAATCAACTCTCTGAAATTAGACTTGAATCCACATGGCGACTCCACTGTCAGTAAACACCTCAAGGTATTCAACTAGAAGAAACTCTGAAGGTTTACTCAATTTCATCCCCAAGCCTGAAAAGGTTTATAGGAGGAGACTGAACAAACTCGCTTCTCGTAGGATCCTTGAATAACTTGGATCTCAGTCTGTTTCGGACATCCAGGTGTTGTTTCAAGAAAATTTTGAAAACTCTGAAAATAATAACTGTTTCCTTACCACGATGAACGAGTACTTTACTCAGTTAAACTTCTCTCAGATAGCAGGTCAACCCCATGAGGTTCCTGAAAAGGCCATTGATAAGCTCGTCACTTTCACAGGCACTGATGCCTCTACCTTTGCTGAGCAACATCTCAAATACTTTTCCAGACACTTGGTGCCTATGTCAAGGGTGCTAACAAACAAGAAGATGTATAGATGAATCTGTTTGCTTTATCTTTGGATGGTAAAGCTGGAAACTGGTATGACAACCTGCCAAACAATTCTTTCGCTACCATGGTAGCCTTCAAGACTACCTTCCTCGACAAATTTGGCAGTACCTAAACATCTAGTGGCATCCTTAACCAGTATGAAGAAATCTGATATGGAAACCATGGATGAATTCAACGATAGGTCCACAGAGTTATCAAATTCCATCCCTGCTACTTATGCTCCTCCTGCAGCTTCCACTTTGGATTATTACATAGAAGCATTAAGAGGCAAAATCCAATATCAGATAAGAGACAAAGAACCCACCACGTTGCTTCAAGCTCAAGGTTTGGCTATCAAAATTGACAAAAACATGCAGTCTTCAGAAGAATCAAACATCCAAGGTTACTCTAGATCGTCCATTCCTCTGAAAACTGTGGAACCTAAAGAGAAAGAGCCATCCAACACTGCTTATGAAAAGAAATTCATTGAAATCGCTGAAAAGATTGAAGAGATGGAAAGAAAGCACGTAGTGCAATTAAAAGAAGTTCAAAACCGGGTTATAACTGTTGAAAGGACACAACCCCCACCACCTCCTAGAACATTTCCTGCAAAACCAACATGGCAAAGAAAAAATCCCAACCATGAACAGAGGCCTCCTCATCAACTAGAGGCTACTAATGTGGTTGAAACTTACACGCCATTTTGTAGGGCATGTGAAGATCTTCATGAAGAATCTTCTTGCTATTGTGCATGCTATGTTCAGAAGCATCGTTTTCCAGAGGGCTGTGGTCCTAAAGCATCATCAAGCGAGCTTGAGTACATAAACTATGTAGGTGACATGCATGATATTTCCGAAGAAAGTTGGAGAGAGGCAAAACAATATTCAAGAGAGCCCGAGTACATTAACGCAGTTGGACAGCTCCATCCTGTCACCACAGAAACCCGGGGTCAAGTCGAAGATTATAGTCAACAATTTGATAACCTCACTAAAAACTTTGGTACTAATCCTACAAATGAGCATAATGATGATAGTTTGGAGGGTTTACTACCTTGTGACCTTTTTTCTGAAGAAGATGACTATGATCATGAGGAGGCATATAGCTAGGGATGTGATACAAGTGAGGAAGAATCCCTTACATCTGAGATGGATGATAACTACGAGACTTTAATTGAAAATCCAATCTTAGAAGTTTTATGTGATGAGAGTCCTCCATGCTCTCCACCGGATGACAAATACTTGGAAAGTTGGGTCCCCTATGATATCTTTGAAACCCAACTTTTTGGAAAAGATTGTTTTGAGTAGAATGAGGAGTGTAGCCAAGGACTTGATACCAGTGATGAGGCATCTCTCATATCCGACATAGATGGCGATGATGACTATTGGACTTTTATTGAAAATCCAACCTATGATACTTTTGAAAATATTTTTGAGAATCGCATCTATGATGTGTCCAACGAGGGGAGTTGTTATTATGAAACTTATGAAAGCTGTAAAGAAGAGTAGTCGAAGTTTTCCTATGATCAGTCAGAGTTGTAATTGAGTATCTGTAACGAGGACTTGGATAAGCAATATAGTGAAGAATCAAATGGGGAGCAACTAATTGAAGTTTTTTCTCAACCATCATTTTCACATATAGATGTTCCTTATGTTTTGGAGCAGCTTGGGGCTTATACAACGAGTTATTATTTGATAAGCCTTGATGATCAGCATGATGGAGTAGTCAACCTACCTCATCATCCCGATTTTTATATCAGCGCTATCTAGTCATGGATAGAAGCAGCCTGCACAAGCACCTACCAATTTGGGAAGAAGTTTGACGACATTATTCATGCCTATGATTTCCCATGTAGCCCGCCCATTCTGGATCATCACACAGGTTTGCATTTTCTAAATAAAATATTCTTGTTTTGGCTAGTAACCAAAGACAAGGAAAAACCTTTTTACATTAATAAAATGCTTAGGTGGCTACATTGGATTTATGATTACACCTAATTTTTTTGTATCATGCTTATAATAGGAAAATAGGCTCCTTAAAGTGAGCATTTACTTTAGCATTTTCTTTCTGTACTTAGAAATAAATAAATTTTTCAGTGAAGTTTTGTCATTCCTTTGAATAGAGCAACTTTTGGATCATTGGCTCTTTTCATAAAACTTGTGCTACTAAATTTTTCTTGTCAAGTTGAGATGTTTTTACAGGTTATGGAAACCAGAGATTCGGGTGTTCTCGTATGCTCTCCTTGCATAACAGACTAGATCGAGCACACGTATCGCATTTGGAGCCAGATATTATCCACTAATTTTGCACTTGGTGGATTTTTCGGTGAGCAGCCAGAGCATTGAACAAGTACACTTGTTCAAGATCAAAGTTCAGAAGTTCAGTGTGTTCCAGAGTTAATCAGTTTTTGGCTGAACTGTTTATTTTTTGTAAAATACATGTTCATACCCCCTTGGGGAAAATGTAAAAAATGTCCTAACATTTAAATTTTTATAAAAGGCTTGGCTTCTTGGACTTGGGCATCAAGCCAACTAGCCCAGAGTGTTTTTTCCCTTGGTTATTATTGGTTGTTGAACAAACGACAAATAATTTCTGAGTTTTTCACTTGCTCCTCCAAAGCTAGGGTAGTTGTCTTAATGTTTCGGCCTTGGGAGGTTATTAGAGCCTTCGTGTCAGTGTTTTTTGTCATGCTAGACATTCCGATTGAGTCATATGAACATGTACTAGGTCCCCCTAGAATTTCATTGGATTCCGAGAAAAATAAATTTTTTCGTTTTTTAAGCCATTTTTAATGGTTTAAATGGAAATATTCAAAATGTAATAAAAATGTGATCCGAAGTCCGTTTTCGGCATGGTTGGGCTCATTTTCAAGCCCGAAGCAGCATCATTACCCCAGGGGTCACTTTCACTAGGTTTCAGCCGGCTGAAGCATCCCGTAAGGCAATATTGGGCTAAAAGAGCTTTAGAGTAGCATTTAAATGGTAAGTTTGGACAAATTGCACTAAGTCCAAAACATTAAAAAAGTCAAATTCGAAGTCAAAATTAATTTTTTATTGATGGGGTGACTTGGCATATGGGTCACCATTAAGTTACGACTCTCTTTAGCTTAATGGAAGTTAGAACTTTGGCTTAAGAGGTGAAATCGAATTAATCAAAGAGAGGGTGACGTGAAGCATGAGGACCCACGCTTGTGTGGAGGGGTGTGAGTAGGATTGGGTGGGCCCAACTCCAAATAAATATTAATTTTAAACCATGGCAAATCAAACTTTGGGTTAAAGGAATGGCTACGATTTATTTCAAATAAGGATGGTGACGTCAACTCACTAAGGAGAGACTCACGCTAGCATGGTATTACAGTAGCATAAGGGAGTGGACCCCCATCATGCGTGAAGTGCTAAGCTTTGGTTATTTACTAATGTGGGTATACCATAGCTTACGAATGGGTTTTTATTGGCGACGTCAACTCTCTCGAAGCTCACACGTGAGGTTATGTTTCTACCATATGGTTAAACGAAGCGTCACCTAACGATTTACTATATTGAAGCTGCCATACCATTCGCGTGAGGAGGTTGGATGTCGATTTGATTGGATGTGTTGGCGTTGATTGGGTGTGTTAACTCAGTTCAGCTGCACTTCAAACCCAGTTACATGCTGAGCTGTTCTTCAGTTCATAAATGCCCCCCCTAGAGCTTGGTTTTTGTATAAAGGGAGGTGCTTTACACTCTCTTTAGATGGATTTTTTGGGCAAACTTACTCTGCCATTTTGTAATCCTATAGCCATTGGCTTATTGAAATAAAGCGACTTTGGAGGTCTATGTGGTGTTAATGCTTGTTATGGAATTGCTTCATCTATTCTAAGGTGATATTGTATTTGTTTATTGCTCATACTTCATTACTTTGATCAATTATTTAGCTTAGAAGGACTTCTTAAGCCCATAGGGTGGGCATTTGGGTTCAAATTGTCCATTTATGTTGGGGTTCTATGTGATTTGGAAGCAGTAGACTGTAGTTGGACATACTTATACTCTTCTAGTCCCATTTTGCTTTACATACAATATTTGATCAAGGTGTGTTTGTGAGTAATTTCTTATGCAGATCTAATAGGTTGTGTTGCCGCCTAATTCGCACCTCGGGTAACGTGGCAGAAATCTTCAAGCCACTGGGTGCGACCTTGGGGGCAAGCTCGAGCCAAGTGCTGTCACCT
>LPNX011109724.1:79595-113791 GCA_001517045.1 Pseudotsuga menziesii
TTCCTGACTGATATAGAAAGTGGTCCCATGGGTAAAGTGGACGCTCCGGGTGTGAAAACGAGTGTCCCCACGTCAGAAACGGACTCCGTATCTGACTTTTATTACAATCTGAAGTTTTTTAATTAAACCATTAAAAAATGGCTTAAAAAAACGGAAAAATTATTTTTTTTTGCGGAAATTGACGAAACTCTAGGGGGACGTAGTACATGTCCATACGACTCAATTTGAATGCCTAGCATGGTGAAAAACACCGACACGAAGGCTCTAATAACCTCCCGAGGCCGAAACACCAAGATGACTACCCCAGCTTTGGAGGTGTGAGTGAAAAACTCGGAAATTATTAGTCGTTTGTTCAACAACCAATAATAACCAAGGGAAAAAACACTCTGGGCTAGTCGGCTTGATGCTCAAGTCTGGGAAGCCGAGCCTTTTATATAAAATTAAATGCTAGGGCATTTTTTACAATTTCCCCAAGGGGGTATGAACATGTGTTAAAAAAATAAAACGACCCTGGAGGCCTGAAAGGACTTCTGAACTCTGAATATGAACAAGTATCTTGTTCATCACTGGCGGCTCACTGAAAGTCCAACTAGGTGCAGCCTAGTCGGTAACAGGTTGAAGAGAGGCTTGAGCTCGGTTGCATCTTTCACCTTTTCAAAAGACCTACTTTCTAACATTCATGTGCATTTCAAGATCTCCCAAAGTTGATCTCAAGCATTACAGATTTGGCAAAAAAGTGCTAAGTTCGAAGATCCGTCCTTTTTTTTAAAACTTAAAACTTGGTTACTTGGTTCTATTGTTGAGTAGTGGATCTACAAGCCTATCTTTCCCACACTCCTCTTCTTCTTCTTTTCTAGCTTCGTTTTTTACCTTTTTCTCCCTTTGTTTTCATCCCTTTTCCTCACTGTTTGCAGCCCGATTTGTTGATTGTTTGCATCCCCATTTGTTGACTGTTTGCAGCCCCTTTTGTTGATTGTTCGCTGCCCCATATCCATTGTTTGGCTGCCCCTTCTATCTTCGTTTTCAGCTCTCCTTTCCCCCTTCTTCCAATCCCCTTTTTTCTTTCTTTTGCTTGTTTTTCTTTCCTTGCTTCAAAAGTCCACAAAACAAAAAAGAGTCTTGGTTAAGTTAATTTCCTTTTTCTTAGTTAGCTTCTTGATTGCATTTCTTAGATCTTAGTTTGCATATTCACACTAGTATTAGATCTCATTTCAAAAAATTAAATTTTGCATTAAAAAAATGATCAAGCATATAGTTTCATTGTTAAGTTTGCATTAGATTTATTTACAAAGTTAGTTTTGTTATTTGCATGTTAGCTAGTTTCCATTGTTAAGTTTAATTCTTAAATCTCATCTTTGAGACTAGACTTGCATTGCTTGTCAAGTTTCTAGTTTATACTTAGTTTAGATCTCATATTTTATTTTGACCAATGCTAAGGGGTGCCTTGAGTTGGAATGTTTGTGTAGGCATTTGGAAGGAGAAAAGAGCTTGAGAAGCTTTGAAACAAAAAGATCTAAACCAAGAAGAAAGTGAAGAAACCATAAGGATGATCCAAACCAAAAGTCATTGATTAACCATTATCCTTTGTAATAGCTCTTAAGAGCTTGTTTCGAGTTTTTTCCAAGTTATTTCTCTCAAAGTCCTTCCAAGGGTTTCAAATCCCAAAGGCAACTGTACTTAATAATAAAGTTTGATTAGTGGGGCTTTTAATCCCCCACACCCAACTTCCCCCATTTGGGGAAGTCTTGCATTGTCCTTTGAGTGGTTTGCTTCCTCTTAGCTTAGTTTATTTCTACTAGTAACTTAGTTTCATTTTGTTGTAGAATATTAATTGCTAGATTAGTTCATTTTGCAAGTAGTTTATTAATTTCTAGTCATTGTTTATCAATTTCGTTGAGCTATCATTTGGTTTCTTTTATACAATTTGATTGTCTCTTAAAATAAACCAAAGTCTCTTGAACTTGCCATAACCCAAGTCAAGAGCACTCTCTTTCGAAGAGCGTAGTTAGATTTGCATTTTCCTTGCATTAGGCATATAGAATAGTTAAAGTCTTTTGAACTTCCGTCATAAGACGAAGTCAAGAGCTCTCTCTGTCAGAGAATTGAACTGTGTGGTCCTAACTTAAAATTTGCAATTCACACTCCCCTTTCTAAAATTTACTTCGTTGCTTTCCGCCACCAAGTATGCTCTGCCAACCTTAAAAAGTTGGATTCGTACCCAGAACGGTGGTTGGATTTGATTAATCGAACAAGTGAAAACATTAATAAAACTTTCACCCCATAACCAACGAACTGGCGTTGTCAATAAATACTGATGTAATGGACAAATTCTTGCTAGTGACGTCGAAAATCATTGTTGTCATAGAGTTCTAGCTTGTTGGTTAAATCCTCCGCACACCTAGCCTAGAATACTGGACGGTCCGACATGTCATTGAGAGGAGCCACTGAAGGTATATCTTCCAGTTGATACCTTGTGTTCTTAGCCATAATAATCAAAGATCACTAAAACTTGCTAAAATTTACAAAGAGCACTTGCAAAACAATCTCAAACACACTGAACTCTTGTATCAAGCATCCCAGCACTAAAATTCTTGGCTCCATTGCCCATTGGATAAGGACATTGGTCTTGTGATTATTCTATTTTTATATCTGAAGTGTAATTGTTCAAATATTATTTCATTATGGATGCTTTTGCTTAATTTAATCAGTGTTGTGTTTTATTTAATATATTGCAAGCATATCTTTGTATTATTTTAATCTTAAATCTGTGATCTTCCCATCAACAAACTCCTAAACAAACACCCATCCGCATCACCACATACAAAAAACATTTAAAACATTGAGCCATAGAAACTCTTTGTTAGGAACTACCCCCCTTGGCTTCGTTAGGAGTTAGCCTAAACGGAGGAGCTAGGAGTAGGTGACAGTACCCGACTCTATGCTTGCCCCCAACGCCACACCTCTCCCACTTTCTCAAGTGAGGAGACAGCTTTCATTAGATTTATGCTGCTAGTGTGCATTCAGCGGACAACACAGTCAAAAATTTAATTTTGTGAGGATATTTGTTGAAATTTTTTGAAGGAGTTCAATTGCAGTGGAATCATTAGAGGAAATTTCAATTTAAAATGGGCCTTCCAAAAATAATACAAATTCCATGTCATCATGTATTAGCCAATCAAAATGCTTTAAAATTAAAAAAGGGAGCACCTCTTAAACAATTTTTTAATATAAATTTGGGGATAGGTATCATAAAAAAAACTACTTTTTTTGTTCGTGTTTTCGACATATCTCCCTGTGTTTTTACTTAAATTTCAATCGGGAGAGCTCGTTGGATGCAGAATTAAATTCCGCATCCAACGAATACCCACTCGGCATACTTTTGACGGGCCCTTCTACCCCAAAAACAAGAAATACCTGGAAAAACGTGATGTGATGATATCATCATCACATCACGTTTTTCCAGGTATTTCTTGTTTTTGGGGTAGAGGGGCCCATCATCACATCACGTTTTTCCAGGTATTTCTTGTTTTTGGGGTAGAGGGGCCCATCATCACGTTTTTCCAGGTATTTCTTGTTTTTGGGGTAGAGAGGCCCGTTAAAAGTATGTTGAGTGGGTACTCGTTGGATGCAGAATTTAATTCCGCATCCAACGAGCTCTCCCGATCGAAATTTGAGTAAAAACACTAGGAGATATGTCGAAAATACGAACAAAAAAGTAGTTTTTTCTTTTCTTCCTCCAAAATTAATAAATATTATTTTATTATTTTAACTTTTATTTTATTAATTTTCCTTAGGAAGCACATTTTGAGTTGAAATTTCCTCTAATGCAAAAAGTTAAGTTATAACGGAGTGGATCTAAGCAAAAGAAACATTGAAGAAATAGACCAATTGCATCAAAAGTTTCTAAACATATATCAAGACAAGCCGTTGGAGATGACCATGTGAGAGGAACGAAGGGTCATAATAGGTGAATGCATCATTGAAGGCACCAAACATAGTTTTCAAAAGTAAGGATGAAATAAAATTTAAAATTTAAAACTTTATTTTTCTTATTTGTTCTAGTTTCTAAAAAAAATTGGATCTATATGTCTATATTTTTAATATATATAATTTTTTTTAAATATATATAATTTTTTTAAATATATATATATATCCTTCATGTCCTGATTTCGAGGGTCACCATGTCCATGTCAGACACTCGTATTTCTATGTCCTTCATGTCTCGTGTCCTCGTGTCAAGTGACTTAGATCGTGACTTATCGGAATTACATTTAATTATAATTAATACAAGATATTTAATAATTGTAACATACATTTAAGTATATTACAAGTCATCCCTCCTTCGAATACTTCATCCTCGAAGCATTGTTATTTTGATGACTATTTTTCTTGAATTTCTTAGATTCTTCACAAGGATCTTCTTATTTTTTTATCCCTTGCATTTGTGACCTAGTAGCCAATTAGGAGCATGACATTCAAAACATCAACTCCTGCCATCTTCTATGTTAGCTAGCGGAATCCCTTTGTGAAGGGGTGTAAACTTTGAGCTTGGTTCTTTATGTTAAGTTTTCTTGAATTGCTTAGATGATATCTTAAAACAATTTATTACTATTAGGATCATTGAAAGAACAACAAGCATAGAAACATAAGAACACAAAGATTTTCCACGGGGAAACCACAAGGGAGAAAACCCCGCAAGACTTCCTCATTATAGAACTCAACCAGAGCAGTGTAAAACCCAGACAACTGCTTCTCTCTTCTTTCTAGCGCACTTGTTCTTCTCTCTTTTGCAAACTTACTTGAGAGTGAGTGTGTACAAATGAAGGGGAGCGCCTCCTTGTTTATATTCTTCACTTGACTTGACCTAAGACCTAAAAGGGTCGACTTGTCTAGCAAGACACCAAAAATAACATTTATTATAATGACACTTGGG
This sequence comes from Pseudotsuga menziesii, assembly GCA_001517045.1. NCBI lineage: Eukaryota > Viridiplantae > Streptophyta > Pinopsida > Pinales > Pinaceae > Pseudotsuga > Pseudotsuga menziesii. The sequence continues at coordinate 84,529 of LPNX011109724.1, forward strand.
TACTATTGACCCGACTTACATCTGGAGGTTTACATCGATTCTTTCATTGACTCTTACATGACCAAACTCATCTCCTGATGGAGGAATACAATCAATACATCCGGAATATCTTCCGAAGTTACAATACTTTAACACTCCCTCTTAACTAGGAAGGTATTCAACTAAGGTAGCAACTACTACCACAACTATACCACTGACTGGTGAGTCTATATATGTCATAGGAAGTTTTGGAACACTATCATACATCTTCATCATCAATCTCACCCGGATCATCTTCTGCAATCTCAGTATGTAAATACTGAATCATCTTCAACACGTACTGGATCATCTTCTGTCACATCAGTATATGGATACTGAATCATCTTCTACGGCATCAATGTGTGGATACTGAGTCATCTTCTGAGTATACTGGATCATCTTTTGCAACATCAGTATGTGAATACTGAATCATCTTCTACCAACATCAATATGTAAATATTGAAACATCATCTACAACATCAGTATGTGAATACTGAAATATCATTTGCAACATCAGTATGTAAATATTGAAACATCATTTAAAACATCAGTATGTAAATACTGAAACATCATCTGCAACATCAGTATATAAATACTGAAACATCAATAACAACCTCATTAGCATGTTAGTGCTAAAAACAAAATCATCAATAATGCAAAATTTTCATCTGCATCACCAGCATAGAGATGTTGGAACATCATCAACATAAAAATGTTGAAACAATCATCATCATCAGTATAGAAATATTGAAACAAACTTATCAGCAGTCATCTCAACAATCATCAATATGAGAATACTAAACCTGCTACATCAGTATAGGAATACTGAAACTATCTCAGTAATCATCTCAAGAATCATCAGTATAACAATACTGAAACTATCTCGGAAATCATCTCAACAATCATTAGTATAACAACACTGAAACTATCTCAACAATCATTAGTATAACAATATTGAAACTTGTTGAGGCCTGGAAATTCGCAGGCAACAACAGCGAGGGATTCTCCCCAGTCAACGTTCCCAACTAGCCCGTGACTGTTTGGTGTAGGGAATCTGTCCGGTTTGCGGTCCGGCTACCGTAAGTTAAGTAACAAAAACAAAGGGTTTTACCGGTTGTGGCCCGGTCCACCGTGTATGTTTTTGTTTTTTGACTTTAAGTATGATATGCAAGTGCCTATCTAAAATGCAGATTGATGTAGAATACGATGAGTGGTCACAATGTGATGCACAGGTTCTTACCTCTCGTCTTAAACTCTCTCGCATCTAAATCACACACAACAAGAAAATAAAACTAACTACCTAACCTATCCCTAGGGAGCAAGATTATCTTATTTATGAGTAATGTATATTGTGCATGCATTATAAAGAGAAATTACAGATAGCTGTTATTCCTTCCTACAACCCATGAACGATTAAAGATATTTAGACAATCAGATAGCCAATTGTTTTATGAACAGCATGCATTACTCCTGGTGGTAATTTCACAGAATAAACCAGAAATCATTCAAACAAAGACATAGGCCATAAGAGTTAGAACGATCTCACAGTTAATGGACAAAAACTGAAAAACAAAATAGTTCATATTTCACCGATCCATAGCACAGCATTTGAATGTCCCACCAAACTTTCTCCGATAGGCAAACTATAATTCTTTATTGCAAAAAAAAATAGTTCTTCTTACAATATCTCGTTACATGTCTAACTGGGAAAAAGCCCCTATTTCTTCTAAGTCTTCTATATTTATACAAAAAGGGTGAGACTGTTGGGCTGCCCACAAGTAACCCTTGGGCTTCCCAACTCTTCGCCTCCCAACATTTCACCTTCCTCAAATGTTTACAAAATCATTACATATTACAAAAGTGAACAATCCTTTACGAGGAGGGTCCCACTTGGGTATCCAAAAATTTCTTCCACGCCAAAGCCTCAGAGGCGATGCCTTCAAACGCACAAGGTTCCAAAAATTGAATGTTTATCTCGAACTTCGCAGCCTGGTTTTTTATGGCCTCGATTCTGGCTGCACTCAGACGAAGTTGATCCTCCAATAACTGCACACTGATGGCGGAATGATCTACTTCACTCCTTAAGATCTGATCGTCAAGGGCTTTAATGTGCTGTATTTTTGCTTCCTCCTCTTGATACCTCTTCTGCAAAATCTCCACAAATGAGTTGTGGTCCGGGAAAACATCTAGCCTCTGCTCAACTTCTACTTGGCACCGGTTATAGGTAATCAGGAGCCTTCTGAAAAACTCTGTGCATGCTCCTTTCATCTTTTTAACGGCCTTTTTGAAATCCTCTGTGGTGTTTATAGCAAACTCTAATAAGTCGTAATCTCGCTTGAGGGCCTGTCGATCCTTTGATGGCAGCTCTGTTGGAGTTTCTTCATTATTTTCCAGCCTTGTCATTCTTGCTGTCAGGACTTCCAGGACGTCCTGAGATCTATCAACAAAATAAGAGGAGGTCTCCAGGATTTCCTCTAATCGGCCATCTACTTGCAAAACTGTGCATCTCTCCTCTTCTATGGCAGTCTACAACTGAAGCATCTTGGCCTTTTGTGCCAGCACATGTTCCCTAAAAGGTTGGAGGTTAACCTGGTGCTCTTTTGCTTCCTCTAAAGCAGTTGTTAGAGAAGAAATCTGCTCTTGAAGTTTCATTTCTTGTTCTTGAGCTTGCTTCTCACTTGCCTCCAAGGTGGTCCTTTACAGCTCTAAGTCTTCTATCTTTTCCCAGCAGCTGTTCTTTTTCAACCCTTAGCTCCTGATACTCCTGCTGCACTCTCTCCAGACACTCTTGTGTAGTTTCCATAGACTTCCTTTCTGCTTGAAGGACCTGCAGTTCATCCTTTGAAGACCTCATCTCTTTTTGCATGTCCTCATATTTTATCTTCAGCTTACTGTTTTCTTCTCTCTCCTTTCTTAATGTGTCTTTCAGCTGAGAGGAAAATTTCTTGGATTGCTCTAGATCTGTCATTATTCTGTCTACATTATCCTCCGAGGCGTGGATCAATGCAGCTCCTGCTCTAATGGTGAATCGGGGATCTCGGTCTGTCCCATATACAACGGTTGTATCCGATATCATCTTCCCGGACAGACCTCCTGTTTCGACCTTCTTTTCAGTCCTCTTCACTGTCCTCTTTCTTTCCTTGTAATAGAAGACAGTATTAAAATCAGGGATTTCTTCCCCTACCTTCTGTACAAAAGGGACCAGTTTAAGTGTGGGGACCATAGACTGTCCAGGTATGCTGACAGCCGGTACTTCTGGGCCCTGAACCTCGGGGTTCTCCACATCCTGAGTTTGAATGTCAGCTATGTCAGAAGCTGACTGTTCCGTCGCTGTCTGGGTCAGCTTCATCCTTTCTGCTTCTTGTTTCTGAAGCTCCTCATCAAGCTTCCTTTTCCTTTCTTCTTCTTCATTTTTCGCATCTTCTTCTGCTTTTTTGGCTGCCTCTTGGGCAGCTCTTCTTTTTTCTTCTTCTTCTCCCTGCAGCCACCCTACAGCTTCTTGGGCCAACCTTTGGGCTTCTTCATTTCTTTTCTGGGATTCTTCATCGGCTTTTGCTTGTTCATCCTGCCCCTTCCCACCTTTGGTGGTGATCTTCTTTTTGAACCTTCTCCTCAAGGCTGTTATATTCAACGCACTGCGGAAGACAGACTCTTCTCTGTCCCAATGATGTTTGTATTCGAAATGAACATTTGCCTCTTTGCAATGTTCAGCTATTTTGTTGCGGGAGTCATTTCTATGGAAGGGCATCTCACCAAAATGAAACCTTTCCAACTCTTTTACAAACTCATCTGCTTTCTTCACTCTGGTAAACTTATAACTTCCTAACTTGAAAGGAAAAGGGGGATAGGCAACCTTCTTATGCTCAAACAAAAACTTCCTATGCCATCCAGGAAGACTTGCCTAACCGCCTCTTTATGAATGATGTAGTCTGTGGCATATTTGGGGAGTAGGGAGGGTGCTCTGGAACCTCCAAACATTCTGAAGTAGAGGCCATCTTCGGTCAAATAATAATTTGCATATTCTTCAATTACCTGCAAAGCCTCTTCTGACATGCAATCACATTCCTTTAGAAAAATGAGAGTATACAGTGGCATGATGAAATGTTCGCAGACCTCTCGGTAATGACTGTGGTACTTGTGTGCCCACAGTGGCTTGTATGCAGAATAAATAAGCATCCTCTCCTTGTCCCAGATGCACCTTAGGCCGGGGAAAGGTTGATTGCACAGTATACAATCAACGAGTATGGAACTCATGTAAAATTCTGACCTCTTTTGGGACACTCCTCCCAAAGTTGAGGCCAAGCAGGCTGAAAGACTATTTGACACTATGTTGGCCCAGTTGAAAATGGTCCCCTGGGTCGCAACATAAAAAATAATTGGCATCCATTCCAATTTGAAGCTCCTACCATGAGCTCTCCCAAAAATCCTGTTAAGCATTAAGGCGATGAACCTATATGGGGTCCTTAAGCTTGCTGTGTCATACTCTCCCGTAGGCCTGGTTCTGAAATGTCTTCCGGACAACAGCATTCTTTTAAGAGTCTCAACAAGGTCCATTCTAATGTTTCTCAGCCAATCATCAGACAAAAATACTTGTGCTTCTGGCAGGTGGTAAGCCAGTGCTACATATCCTGGGCTATAGGCAGCATAGCCTTGTTTGTCAACATTCTCTAGGATCATAGTGGTTACATCTGCCCGGGGCAGAATCCAACCAATCACTTCAGAGCATGGGAAGAGCTCTAGTCTTGTGGCAATCTTCATTAGTGAAGATCTCTCTATATTGACATATATGCCTTCTTCCTCCAAGCCCATATTAGGCACTTCTCTGCGCGTGATCAACCTGTATATCTCTCCCCACTGGTACTCAGGCTCGACCCCAGATATGCACTTGGTGTCCTCATAGATGTATTCGGTTTTGGTGATAACTTCCACGTCGGGATCCTCTTCAATTACAGGGGCCTTCTTCTTTTGTCGCTTCGACATTTTGAGTTTGGAATCTTCCTGTTATACATGCAATTATCATCATTAGGCCCTTTCCGGCTAAGTTGCAAACATTGAGACACAATGTGCAGTGTTTCACTTTCTCTATGTTTAACATGATGGAAATTAATAAACTGAAGCAAATATGTGCAAAGCTAACACTGCTGTCTAATACCAAAACAGTTCTATTAACAAAACTCGAGCGGGAAACAAATCTACGCTAAACTGAAGAGACCTCTGGCTCTCTGCGAGCGCCATGATCATCACGCTACATGGAATAGCAGGGTAACTTATTCAAGTTTTCAATGGTGCGTTTTCAGGAAAAAACAGTCTGTGCAATCTATGGTCAACAATACGCTGTGCGGTGCCATATAACTCTCGACCGGCTCGGGTTCGAAACCGACCGCGAACCAGGTCGCTTGAAACAGCGCGGCTTAATACGGCTGTGGTTTAAGAGATACGAGCAACGTAAGAGGGGGCAACCAATCCAAGCACCACAGGAAAGCCATGAAAAAAAACATCCCCCATCGACCTATCATCAAACGGGGCAGATTGGTGCAGACAGCATAACGGCCATCTGCACCAATCTTCCCAACCACTAAGCGTAGGGTCTAAAACATACAGCCGCAGAGGGAAACTATCCTATGGGCCAAAAACGCCCCCATTTAACAGTTTCGATACAAGCCCCCCCCCCACTATATATGCATGTAAATAACGGGGTCAAGGGAAACGGCAGTAAAAAAACCCTAACCTTGAACCAAAATCAAAACGCTCAATAGAACGGAACGGGTAAGGCGAACAAGATCCTACCTGGCAGTGCTGCACGATCGGTGGGAAGAGGACTATCAAGCTTCCACAGTTGAGCCACCTGGAACGCGGGTATACCGACAACGGGGTCCGACCGAGCTCGAACGACAGCACACGATAATGACAGTTCGCGACAGTGCAAATAGCAATAGAATAATCCAACTCGACCCCATATATATATATGGACAAGCATAGGCGGCGGGGAAATATCGGACGGCAGAACCCTAAGGATCGGAGGTCGCAAGAATAATTCCTTCCGCAACGTCGGGTGGCAAAACCACTAAGCTATCCGCGGGGATAACCGAGAGGAAATAATAACACGTCGGAGCTTACGATATTAAACATCGAAGCGATAGCGGAAAAGGGAGCCGCAACGGCGGAGTCATAAAGAACAAAACAGTCCGCAATAGGCAAGATCTACATCGAAGGAGAAATCAACTATATGATCGGAAGGCTAGTGCTTTCTGCAGCCGCAACGGCGGAAGCCCAAGCCTTAAGGAGCGGCGAAAACAACAGCGCGAGGTCTGAAAAGTCAAAGCGATGATCGGGAGACTTCGCAATCTGCCGTCCGCAACTGCGGAGAAGGAAGTAACAAATCGTTCCGATGTAAAACCAAAAATCAGCCGATTAGACAAACACCTCGGAGCAAAATATCGAAGCTAAAACTTGTTATTTTTCGCAACGGCGGGAGCGCCAACCAAATAAACATCCGATTCAAACAAATTTGAAAAGGCACTCAAACGTAATGATAAATCAAAACAAGCAGTGGATCGTTTCAAGCATTCGAAAGGTCTTTCTGAAGAATCATTAGATCAAATCAAATAAGAAATCAAACCGATACAAGCAAAGGAGGGTCCCGAAATTTTTTGAATTTTGAGAAAATGTTGCAGCTGCAACAAAACTATCTCAACAATCATCAATGTTATCACATATATAGTAGTCAGGCTACCATATTCTATTTTTCAGACAGTACATTTTTCAGCCAAATCTCTTACACATGAGATGCTGAGATGAGCAGTTTTGACGGATCATTACTTTATTTGTGGACTATTTTACTCTCCCATGTCAGGACTTAGTCTCAGGACACTCAGATTTGAGGACTGATGTAGCCATTTAGTCATTTACAGAGCAGTTATTGATGCCCAGATTTATATCAATGTTTTCTCATTGGACAGATGATGGTTCAGATGGATTATATGCATGTTTATGACTCAGCTTTTATTTGTGGACTATTGTACTCTCTCATGTCAGGACTTAGTCTCAGGACACTCAGATTTGAGGACTGATGTAGCCATTTAGTCATTTACAGAGCAGTTATTGATGCCCAGATTTATATCAATGCTTTCTCATTGGACAAATGATGGTTCAGATGGATTATATGCATGATTATGACTCAGCTTTTATTATATAGTGTTATGGTTATCATTGCTCTCATACTCATCTTTGTGACATGTATTAACACGTAGTGTCATGATCTAGCGGTCATAATTATATGGACTTGGATGTATTTGTATTATGTATTGATGTCCCTACTTAAACTTGGAAGTTCCTGATCCATACTCATTGGTTTTACCCTCCTTAGGGAGAATAGAGGTAGTCATTCCCACCATTATTTTGGCTTGCTAGTGTTGGATTCATCTTTCACTGTCTCCACCCATCCATTACCTTCCAATTTTGTTTCTAACTAGACTTACTACTTGACTTGTGGCATGGAGGACCTTTCCCCGCTAGAACCTTTGTTGGACAAACCTCCCTATTTATATTGTGTCTCGGCTCTGAGTTGGTGACAGAACTTGCCTTTGGTGAGTTGGATTGTATGCCTAAATCATTCTGGTCGGTTGTCCCGATGTTTGGCACTGTGCAGAACTCCCCCTGGTCACTTGAGATGTTGTTGGCTAAAACTGAAAGCTCATGTACTACTTGTATTGGAAAATGATATGCGCCCATGGAAAATAAAAATGCTAAACTGTGTTTCTTAACATATGAGAAAAAGGGCAAGAGCAATGAAATGCTAAAAATACCCCTTGAAGGGTATAAGAAAAGGTCCCAAAAGCAATGGTTAAATATATGCTATATCCAAATATTGCTGACCTTAGAAATTTGAATGTGTCCCCGATGAAAGCTACGATTAGCTGTGATTTTAAGCACTAGTGAAGTCCCAAAGGGTCATATAGGCCAAAAAGGCCATGGAAATAAAATTGATGGTCCTAATGAACTTGGATCAAACTTGACGTAAACATGATGCCTAATTTGAATAAGCACTCTCTGAACAACTCAACCATTTGTGAGGCACTGCCTTTCCCTGTGTTGTTGTTTGTCCAGCATTGGTTATAGTGAGTATTTCCCTTCCATATCCAAAGTGTCATGATGTTAAGTAGAAAGTCATCATTTTCCCTAGCCTTGTCAGTTTCAGACTTCACCCTTCACTAGCAAATTGACTACAACTATGAAATTAGTATAGTCCTGAAAGTCTAGTCTAAGTAATAATAAATAAATCCCTATATATGTATTTGGTTGATGTACCGGCAGTGAAATCACTGCTACTTGTGATTGTTGCTTAAATGATTTGTAGAGCATGTCTTAGCCTTATAGCACTTGCAACAGATGGATGATAGTCTGAGTTACATTATTGGTATCTGGTCATTTACAGGTGATTATATTGTCTATTGGATGTTGTTGATGATCAGGCAGAAACCTGGAAAGGGTATGAGTATACACCCTAGATGGATTTGGACTCTCTGAGTCTAATGAGACAGTTTATTTTCAGTTTCGGGCACTTGCAGAGATGATCATGCTCATTTTACCTTTCTGATGCAATTTTGCTTCACAGGATGATGTGTCTGAGCAGGGAGATGTTTCATTTGGATCTCCTAGGGCGTTGTATGGGCATAGGGGGTGCAGCCACTTGATTGTACCATAGTAACCCCATCCCAGAGAGCCTGGTTGGCTCAGTTTGACGATGCAAGCACCCTCGGAGGTTGTTTTGGAAGGTTCACATTTCCCGAGGCAGATTAAAAAATGATTAAATGGCTATTGAAGAAATCAATTTGGGCTACTGAGGCAAGGAAACGACATGGGATGAGTCATGATGATGAGAGTGATGTCCTCCGCACCTTCTCCAGCAGTTGCAGCATCTGATTGAGCCCACACCTATTTTTTGGGCATTTTTATATTATTTTCTGGAGCTTTTGGGAGGCTCACGATTTCCTCAAGGAGGCATAAAGTTAAAAAATTAAAATATTATATTATTTTATTGTGCCATGGAGCACCCAGAGGGAGTTAGTTAACACTCCATGAACCCACCATGTGCTTCATTTATTTCTTGTTGAGTGGGGTACCCTCTTTACGGGTGATTTAGTCCATTTTGGTACTTTATAGTTCTATTGATCCATGTATTGTATGTTGAGCTCATCTCAACCATTAATTAGAATATTTTATCTTTTAATCTTAGCCACTCATTTTGAAAGTGGTTAAGATTTTGGTTCTCTCATTTCTATTTAAAGGAAAGAGCTTCTCATTTGTAAGGGGTCTTTGGCTCTTGGATCTGATTAATAGAAAGATTTTTTGTGGATATTTTCTGGATCTGCTTTGCATCTGATGTTCTTCGATGGTGATTGGAAAGTCTTTTGCTTCCTAGCATTCGAGAAATTGTTATGAGATCTATATTTTTGGGGATCATTGCCTTGTCTACAGGAAGATGACTTCAACTTGGGCGTTTTTGCAGGGGGACCTTAACTCTCTTGGATTGTCTTCGTTTTTTTTATCAGGAAGTTTTCATTAGTGTTGTGGTGACCTATGATTTCTTCTTGCTATTTTTCTACAGCATATAGTTTCTTTCTCATGTCACAGCAAATCTAATATGGTTGACGTTTGTTGTGTAGGAGAGAGGGCGCATTGACTTCCTTGGGCAAACACTGGACATAGAGCTCGCTTCAATCTTCTCAAATTGATCGAGATAGCAGAGATCATTATCATCAAGGCATCTACAAGCATTTTCAGGTAAGATCTAACAGGTAAGTCTCTTCTCTTCAGATCTCAATCCATTGTACCAGCTTTTCTTAAATTTTTCTGAAAAAACTCCTAAATAATAAAAATCCAAAAAATATTTAATCGGGGAACCACTTGATCTTTGACCAAACCATTTCTAGGTTTTGTAGATCGGGCCTCCCCCTTACTGAATCATCCTCAACGCTACCCTAATTGTGACTGGTTTGCCCTAGATCTAACTTTCTGACAACTCAAACCCCAGCACCCCACTGAAAAATTTGACTTTTTCCAGAGTTGACTTTTTCCGGAAAATAATTTCATGGGTTTGTAGATCAAGTATTCCTCATCCCAGAACACCCCCAACGCTGAGTTAGTTCCTGCCAGGTGGCCCTAGATCTGAAAAACTGACTTTCAGCCTGTTACCCTCCCTCATCAGATTTTTACTTTTCCAGATTTGATTTTTCCTGAAATTTTCTGACTTGGGTTTGTAGATTGGGCCATCCTGATCTCATTTCCACTCCAACGCTGAGCTGATAGTCTCCTGGTGGCTCTAGATCTGCAGATCTACCTCTCCAAAACCTAGCGTTAACGCTCCTTCTGCTGATTTCCCTGTAACCTGAATCTTCCAGGCCAAGTCCTTTTCTAGGTCCATAGATTAGGGCATATCCCAAGTGGGTTCACTTAAACGCTGTGCTAATACTAACTCCATTACCCAAGGCTGAACAGGCACTAATCTCCAAGCATAGCGCTGCCCCTTATTGACCTCTTTCCCTGAATTTTGACCACTCCTTGATAACTCAAGTAACCTGACATTTTCATATCTCGCACTGAGTCTATCTCTTTGGTACTAGACAATCCCAACTTTGTCCTTACTCACCCTGTCTCGGTTACGTTTCCCAAGACAGTGATTATCTTAATCAATTGTTAGTACCTTAACCCTAGATCTAGTATTACCCTTACAGGTCAGTTTGGATCAACCCTCGTATGACTAAAGCCCTCATCCAAAGCCCTAGTCCACTTACTACTATCATCCATAGATCTAAGAGTTTCTAATTACCTTACACCTTACGTACCTCAAGCCATAATTGATTTGATCTGGTGTCTAGATCTGATCTCTCCTGTTGGGAGTAGATCTGGGTCTCCCCCATTGTTGTCTTGGACTTAGATAATATAAAGTGAAGACTGCCTTGATTGGCGTGACAACCATCCATTTGGGAGTCTAGGAAGTCTTGGTTCCACCTCCTTAGTTGCTTTCCCAACTACCATCCATCCTGGATCCACCTCACACAGGCAACTACAAGGTTGGTGACAACAATCAGTAGAAAAATACTGAAACTATCTCAGTAATCATCTCAACAATCATCAGTATAACAATACTAAAGCAATCATCTCAGCAATCATCGGTAGAACAATACTGAAGCAATCATCTTGGCAATCATCAATATAACAATACTGAAGCAATCATCTCGGCAATCATCAGTATAACAATACCAAAGCAATCATCTTGCCCTCTAACTATTTCGGAGCAGTATCACGATGAGTTCTCTGGAAGATCCATCCGAGCATTTTGTCTAACTTACTACCCATTTCGAGCCAACAAGCCTAGTTAAACAGATGGATCTTCCTGGGGACCAACAAGCCTAGTTAGACAAATGGATATTCCAGGGGACCAACAAGCCTTCTCCTAGCTTACAAACCCACTTGGGTTAAACTGATCTAGCTAGACATAATAATCCCCCTAGGATCAACAGGCCTGGTATGACTTACTAACCCTTTCGGGCCAACAAGCCTAGCCAAACTTACCCTACACTAGACTGAGCTACCACCACTACATCCTTCTTCCATCTACCATCACTCCCTCTTTCGAGAGAGGTCCTTTCGGACTACACCAAGCTTGTCTTGAAAGTATTCCAACTTTACACGAGACAGAGGCTTAGTCAACACATCTGCCACTTGTTCCTCTGTAGGAACATACTTGAGCTTTACAGCTCCCTTCTGAACCATATCCTGGATGAAATGATATCTAACTTCGGTATGCTTTGTCTTTTCATGAAACACCGGGTTTTCTGTCATCTTGATACAACTCTGATTATGACAAAGGATATCAGTAACATTTATCTTTGCATCAAATAATCCTACCAACATCTGGCAAAGCCATCCTGCTTCGCTATAGGATGAACATGCTGAAATGTATTCAGCCTCTACGGTGCTAAGTGCAATACTAATCTGCTTTCTACTGAACCAAAAGATCATACCTGATCCCAGACTAAAACAACATCCTGAAGTGCTCTTACTATCTTTGGCACTTCCTGCCCAACCTGAATCTGTAAATCCATGTAATCTGATCTCGCCATTTGATACATATATGAGACCATAATTTAAAGTCCCCTTTAGATACTGTTACCGACTAGGTGCACCTAGTTAGACTTTCAGTGAGCCGCCAATGACGTGTTAAACTAGTATCAACAAGGAAGGTCTTCCTGCATGCATGTGTTCTTGCATGTAGAAGACTTAAATTGGGAAACGAATTGTATTTAATTTACTTTTCCTAAGTTTACTTCGGAAAATAAATTAAAGTGATATAAATTAACTTTAGTGAACCACTAGTTAAAGTGAAAGTGAAATTAGGCTTTTTGCTTTACCACTAGTTAAAGTGAAAGTAAAATTAGGGTTTTCGCTTTACCAAAAATTATAAAAGAGAGATCAATTGGTGTAGAGAACACACACACTTGTATTCCGACAGAGACAGGATACAGACAAGGAGAGAAAGTCAGACAGAGGATCTCGCTGAGAAGACAGAGGAGCGAGCAGCAGAATCATCGAGCTTCGTACAACTGGGTCGTACACTCACACAGGAAGGTGTTGAGATTTAGCTGGGATTTTCCCAGTGATTTTGTCGAGTAATGCATTCGTTAGGTTTGGGTGAATTTGCAGTGATTCTAAAAGTTCCATATTTTCTCATAATAAAATCTATATCTAACTGCTGCACTGGTTTTCCCATCTTAGGTTTTTCCGGGGGTTTCCATACCCAAAATAATAGTGTCAATATTGTGAGGTGATGTTGTAATTTATTTCTCAATTTTATATTCCGCTGCATACTGTAAAAGATATTCATGTGTGGTTATCAGTTGATATTTTGCATGCATTGTTTAGCCCTAGTTGAATATTAAAGGAAAATTTACATGGTATCAGAGCTCTGGTGAGCTAAATTTGAGAGATTTGCAGTAGCAGTGATAGATCAAGGGCAAATCAATAGCTAGACACAAACCTAGACTTCCAGATCTAGGGTTTGACAGGTACACTTCACTATGGTCGTGCAGTTGAGAGTTGAGGATAAACTCCAGGGTGCTCAAAACTTTCCTACATGGAAAGAAAGGATCACAAGGATCCTAGACGTCAGTGATGCAGAGGAGCACATTGACTCCACGAAGGTTGCACCCATAGATCCAGCAGATCTAGCAGCTTGGAAGAAGATTGATTCCAGAGCCATGTTGATTATCATGGATGGAGTAAAGGACCATATAGTCCCTCACCTTTCTGGTAAGAAGACCGCATTAGAAATGTGGAAGGATTTGGAGAGTCTGTACTAGAGCAAGAACGAGAACCGAAGGATAGTGTTGCAAGAGAGGATTTGCAACACCAAGATGACCAAGGGAGAAGGAGTGGTGCCTTATCTCACGAAGCTCACACAGATCAGGGATGAGTTTGGAGTTGTTGGCTCTAAGACAGATGATGAGGAGCTAGTTTGGATAGCCCTCAATCATTAGAGGAAATTTCAACTCAAAATGGGCCTCCTAAAGAGAATTAATAAAATAATAGTCAAAATATTAAAATAATATTTATTAATTTTGGAAGAAGAAAAAAAAACTACTTTTTTTATTGTATTTTCGACATATCTCCCCGTGTTTTTACTCAAATTTCGATCGAGAGAGCTCGTTGGATGCGGAATTAAATTCCGCAACGAGTGCCCACTCGGCGTACTTTTGACGGACCCCGCTACCCCAAAAACAAGAAATACCTGAAAAAACGGAATGACGGTAGCGGGGTCCGTCAAAAGTATGCCGAGTGGGTACTCATTGGATGCGGTCATCATTCCGTTTTTTCAGGTATTTCTTGTTTTTAGGGTAGCGGGGTCCGTCAAAAGTATGCCGAGTGGCTCTCCCGATCAAATTTGAGTAAAAACACGGAGAGATATGTCGAAAATACAAACAAAAAAAAGTAGTTTTTTTTATGATACCTATCCCCAAATTTATATTAAAAAGGTGTTTAAGACCTATACGGTATTTCAAATTTGAAGCAATTTCATTGGCTAACACATGATGACATGGAATTTGAATCGAAGTTAAAAGGCCCATTTTGAGTTGAAATTTCCTCTAATGGGCTTCTCTAAGCCATGGGACATCTTTGTTAAAGGTGTTGTGGCTAGGGAGAAGCTCCCTGATTGGCAGAGACTATGGGATGACTTTGTGCAGGAGGAGACCTGCATGGGTCAAGGATCAGACTCATCCAGCAGTGCCCCATAGATTGTGGATTAGGAGGCTCTAGCCCTTACAGGGAAGAGCAAGGGGAAGGCAAAGAGGAAGAAGGATGGTAAGAAGAACCTTGACGTGTCAAAGGTCAAGTGTTTTATCTACCACAAGCAGGGACACTTTGCCTCCCAGTTCCCAGACAGAAAGAAGAAGAGTAACACTCAGATGGTTGGATCTGCAGAGGTGGATGAGTTCAGCAGGAACTTCGATGAGGAGTTTTGCTTGATAGCTTGCATGGCAAGCACCACAGGGAGCAGCATATGGTACATTGACAGTGGAGCATCTAGTCACATGACTGGACAGAAGAGATTCTTCAGAGACTTGCATGAGGGTAGAACAAGGATCCACGTTGAGCTAGGTGATGACGCGCGGTATCAGGCGCAGGGAGTTGGCACTGTTTCATTTGAGAGGGAGTCTGGCAAACCTCTCAGTTTTGCTGATGTGTTATATGTTCCAGGACTGACCAAGAACCTTATATCAGTCTCCACTCTGGAGGACAAGGGATATCAGGTGAAGTTCCGTGACCATAGAGTGTATATCAGGCCCAAGGGGTCAAATAGGAGCTTGGATCGAGTGATTAGCAGAAGGAGCAGGAAAGTGTACAGATTACACTTTGAGCCTGTAAAGGCTCTAGTCAGCAGCAGCAGCAGTCAGAGTGAGTTGTGGCATAGGAGGATGGCACACTTACACCATGGTCCACTGAAGCATTTGAGACAGGTAGTCATTGGAGTTCCTCAGATACAGGAGGTGTTATTCACTAATTTTGCACTTAGTTGGATTAGCTGAGGAGCCGTCGATTGACAAACATGTTCAATGTTCGATTCCAATGTATCATTTGATCCGTCTTCATGTCTAGCAAATATTGGCTAGCCAGTTTTTCATTTGAATAATTTTGACCATGGCCCCACAGGGTTTGTAATAAAATGTGCTAGTAGGGTATTTTGAGTGGTTCGGTCTTCTAAGACGTAGAATCTCAACTAAGGTATTCCATGGAGTTTTTTGCTCTTAACAATTATGCTTTGCCTATAGCTGAGTATAATTGACAAGGTTTTCTCCCGCTTCCTCCAAAGCTGGAATGCCTGATTTTGAATTCTGAGCCTTGGAGGGTTATTAAAGCCCAACTAAGTGTTTATAAACCTACTAGGCATTGTTAGAATAGAGCATGGTCTTGTCCTAAGTCAATAGGACCTTTTAAAAAAAAATCCAAAAAAATTTTACCGGACGGGTTAAAAATTTATTTTTTAATTTTTTAATTTTTTAATTTTTAATTATTTCCCTAAGTTTTTTTATTAATTTTTCCATAATTTAAATGGAAAAATCTCATTTGTAATAGGTTAGTCATCCGGACCCCGTTTTCAGTGATTGAAGGCTCTAACCTTAAGCCAAAAATCATTCTTGATCGACCAGCCAGTCAGATCCAACTTTTAGATCATCAACCAGACACATAACGCTCATTTTCTCAAAAAAATCATTTTTGGGAAAAAAATGATTATTTTGGAAAAAATTAAAACTCTCCAAATTAATCCAAAATCAGCAAAATAAAAGGCTAAATGACATGGCACGGAGCATTTATGATGATTCCAATCAATATCGGTCAGTTTCAGATCAAGTATCGGAGTGTAGTAGTTGAACTATCAATCAAAAATTTGCCCTCTTTGGTCAAATCCGTTTTTGGTTGAAGTGTGGGTTATCTATTGGTTGGGTGATCATTACAAGGGAGGATGAGCCACCTCACCCCCCCTCATTACTCCAGCACTCAGTTACAACTCAGTTGCAGCTCAGTGCAACTCCAAATCATCATGCTGAGCTCATTCAATTACTTCGGTGTTACTCTTAGTTTGGTTTTAGGGTTTTAGCTTGATCTCATTGTATAAATAGAAGCTCCTTCAGCTCTATTCGAATGGAGAGTTTGGCATAGAAACTCTGTTGGATTTTGGAAGTTTCTTTTGTTAATAAAATATTGAGACTTTGGAGGTCAATTGATGGGCTTTTGGCATTGTATCTTCATCCTATGTGAAGTAATATCTCTTTCACCCTACCTTTGTATTGCAATTTGATTATTATGTTTATTGAAGACTAACAATCTCGTACTTAGGCTTCTAATCAAATTTGCATTGAGTGTTTGTGTCTTCAGGGATTGCATCTAGCAGGAGCTCTCAGCATCTAATACCTTCACCATACAAGTGTTCCATTATTAATATATTTTGTTTGCAGGGTTGCAAGCGGTTCCGGATCTTTCTTTCCTTCTCCAACAAAATTCAAAAAATTCTTTTGGTTACACTGCTTACTACAAGTGGATCTCTATTTTCAAGGTTCTATCCTACCCCTTTTCCACTTTTGTAGAAGTTATCAAGTCATTTAAATCTTTATTTCAAGCTTGCTTGGCTTCTACTAAGTTAGATCTAGGCTTTCTAGCCCTAGATCTACTTTTTCAAAGCTAGATCCATCTTTCTAAAGGCCCACTTTTAAAGATCTAGTTTCATTTCCATTTTTGTAAATCCATCTTTCTTTTTGCCTTGGAAAACGTGGACTTTTTCTCGAAAAACATGCGAATTTTCCACTTTTTAGCTTGCTGGTTTTTTCTGTGTTCTTTTTTTTTTAATTCTGGAAATTCATAAATTCAGAAAAAATTTCGAAAAAAAATTTCAACATTTGTTTATATATGTATCATTTGTTTATGCTCATATTGTCTTGATTTCTATCTTGTTCCATTTCTAGATTTAATGGGTTGTGTGCAAGTATGTTTCCAGCTGCAGGTTATCTGATTTGAAAAAGCAAAGAGCTTGCTTGCTCCTATTCTTTCAGATCTCTTATGGAAGATCAAACCCTCGGTGTCCCACACGTCTAAACCTTTGAACTCTTCTTTGCTCAAAGATCCAAGCTGCTCTTCTCTTTCTCCTTATACCTTCTCTACTTTTGGTTACTACTTTTAAATTTGCAAATCAAATTAGATCTATCATCTTAAAGGTTTAAAATCATACTTAGATCTAGCTCCTTTGGAAAATGTAAATAGATGCTAATTGTTCCATAAAAGAAGTTTCATATTGCAAGCTAGATCTAGTATATAGAATCTTTTGTTTCTTAGCTACTTTCTTGATTAAGATCTAAAGGCTAGAATAAAAGTTTCATTCCTTTTTGGTAGTTGAAAAGTTAAATCTCGCAAGATAAGAGTGTTTCCATTGGCTTCCCTACAATAGAACCAAGATCCACAAAAGGACTTGTTATTTTGTGTTATTTTGTTATTTCCTAAAACTTGTTTGACTTAGAATTTTTTTTTTTTAAATTTGAAAATTGTTCAAAGACATTCTTAAAGTGTCTTTGAGCATCTTTTGTATTTGATTGCTTGCTGATTTTTTGCAGGTATAACAAAAAGGAGAAAGAAACTCTGGCTGTTTTGCCGAAAAATGAACCATTAAAAGCTCAACGAAGTTCCCCTTTCACCAAAAGTCTTTTCTTTTATGTTGTTGTAAGCCTTTGGTTCCAAAGTATAAGGACCAAAGTGCATTTTCATTTCATTTTTTCAAGATTGTAATAAGGCTTGAGTAGGATCATCAGAGCCCAATCCCCATCTCCCCTGGGAGAATTTGCGTCGGCATCCTTTTTGTGGTTTTCATGTATTAGTGTAGTTTGCTGCTATTTCAGTGCTTCTTTAAGTTTTCTTTTTTTTTGCAAAGTAATTTGAATACTTACCCACAGTGCTATACTGAAGTACCATAAGGGAAAAGATTTGAACAGTGTAGTAATTAAAAAACTTCAATTTTTTTTATGCACTATTAAGTTTAAAATAACCCCCCTTGCTTTCTCGGTTACAGGTTCATGGACAAGGGCTTTTCCAAGCACTGAATCTGGAAAGAGACTCTTGGGATCTATATTTGTAATAAAAAAAAACTTGTTCTAAAACATTTAAAATTTACAAGGCCTTCGTCCTCGTATGCTCTACTTCTAAGTTACCGGAAACGTCTAGGAAGGGGAGGGAAACGTCGTTCCTCGTTTCGGAAACTGAAACTGAGGGGATACGACTTGGAAATGGCACTGAATCGTTTCCAAGCCGTATCCAAAAATCAGAAACGTTTCCAGGCCATTTCCAACCGTTTCCTGAAACGTTTCCAGAGTTTCCAGCTGTTTCCTGAAACATTTCCAAAGTTTCCAGCCGTTTCCTGAAACATTTCCAGCAGTTTCCTGGTTTTCTGAAACGTTTTAGCTGCTACAGGGCAAGTTTTTTACTACAAATAGTGATTTCTTGACATGAAAATAAACAAATAAAGAAACCCAAAGGCAAACTATAAAACCCTAATCCTAAATTGCGCCTCAAAACCTAGATATAAAACCTCAAAGCTTATAAATCAAGAGAAAAACCTTAATCCTAAATTGATGAATGGTAATTTGACATTTTATGTCTCGTGGATTTTGTTCCATTGTAATTTTCCAAAATTGATAGAGGCTTACCGTCGGTTCAAAAAATCATTGATCTGTGGACATTTTATTGTATCAAATGCTTGTCTACAATAGTGTTAGTTTCACAGCCTAGTGTAGAAGTACAATGGGTTTTTTTTCAATTCCTTACAATTCCGTTTCAAATAAACCCCAATGACTTGCATAGAACTTGCATATCAAAATTGATACAATGGCATCTTTACCCATACAAAATAGCGTCCTACATTTATGAAAAGTTACATAAACTAACACATATTTGCAATAAGCTTCCAACAAGCTTCAATTTTTTTCTTTTCCTTATTGAATTAGTATGAACCCTTGACCTATGGCCTTATTTACTCCATTGCTAGTACACTCGTATCCCTATCCTTATGCCGTGGAGAGGATTATGATGGTGTGTCGTTTAGCTAGTTCTGCATATGATATGCATGTGATATTTTAATCTTATTTCAAGCATTTTTATTAGTATAAACCATAAAACATAAACAACATATCCAAGGGAACTCATTGGTGTCTAGAGATAGTATTATGGCATATAGTTCAATATTGCATGTCACCATAGTCACACCTAAGTTGCACTAAAACATGAGCTCACTTATTTATACTTGAGTGCTTGATTAATCCCCTTAAAACATGTTTTATTATGTCAAATTTGAATATCCAAGTTGGTTGCAAATCATAGACAATCATGTGAATTTAGGCCCTTTATGAGCCAGTCGGTTAGTCACTTTTTGAACAAGTTGGTTGGTCAATCGACCCTCACTTGCCTAGTTGGTTGTCTCGCTAGTGAGTGGACCAACCCAAATACAACATAGTTGAGTCTCTGGCTTACATCAAAAATTGTGTTCAATCACAAATTTCAACACTTTTCTAGAGGTGCAATCAGCGTAATATATTATATTTGTTAGTTTGTAACATTTGGATAAATCCATCAAGTAATTTTAGGGTTTGAAATCGATGTTTAGAGGTAGTTGACATGTTCTTGTTTAAATGCTTGCCAATGGGTGACTTATCTATGGCACTTCAGATAGAAGAATATTGTTTAAGACAATATTTGAGTTTGTTAATTTTAATTGCTATAAATGACATGACTACCTTTGAATCTAATTGATGAATGGTAATCTAAAGTATGTACGTCTCCTAGCCTTTTTGATATATATATATATATAAGTCTATTGTCGTTTCCTTGTCGTATCGTATTTGACATTTTTCAAAATTTGTCGTATATGTTTCCCTCCCCGTATCTGTATCTGTTCCCGTATCTGTTTCAATGCAACTTGGCTCTACTTCCACTGCAGCTTCGTCTGATCAGTTGATAGGATCACAAAGGGATTTAGATGACTAGCTTAATTAGTTTACCAATTCAAAATAAATCTCCCCAGGTGAAAATCTAACGTCTCGAGTTAAGTCGTTGCGGTGGCAAAATCCATAAAGGAAGCAGGAACAACTGGGCAGTGACCTTGAGACACCATTAGGCTACACCCTTGCTGGTGTAGTGTTGAACAAGTCTCAGAAACTCCAACCAACCCACATATTCCTTGCGGGGAGCCGCATTGGTTAATGGTTTTGGACATTCTCCGTACCTCTGGGCATATTGGGAGTTCCCATCCCCTAAGTTAATCAAGATCATTACCACATAAATAAAATCAACCGACAATTTACCCACTCCCTAATCCACTCATCTAATTAATATTAAAACTTACCAACGTGACACTGCAATACTTTCACTGAGACCACAGCAGCAACCCTTTTACACAAGCACTCCATATTCAATTGGCACTGATCTTTCACATTTTTATGGTTAAATCAATTTTCGCATATTGTCATGAATGGTGTTTTAATTATCAATGTCGTTGTTATTTTAATTCACTTTGCAGTAACTCGTTGCTAAGATTTTAATTCATTACATTAACTCCTAGAATCAATTATTTATTTCGTAAAGTAAAAACCTTAGAATTTGCTTATCTTAGGGACCACCCCCCTTGGATTCGCTAAAAGTTGGCCTAGACGAAGGAGCTGAGTATTAGGTGACAGCACTTGGCTCGAGCTTGCCCCCAAAGTCGCACCTAGTGGCTTGAAGATTTCTGCCACATTACCCAAGGTGCGAATTAGGTGGAAACGTTTTGGCGTTGTTGCCGAGGATAAATCTTTCTATTCCCAAAATACGACTTTTGATTTTTCATTCTTGTTTTTGCTTTGTTTGATGAATGTTGTAGTTTAATCAACTTACTCAGTTCATCTGGTGACTCCACTACCTTTAATTTTACCAAGGCATTCTACAAGAAGAAACTCTGAAGGCTTGCTTCAGTTCATTCCTGAGCCTGAAAAGGTTTAACATAGGAGGAAAAGCAAGCTAGCTTCTCATAAGATCCTTGATGATCTTTCATCTGAGTCAATCTTAGATATTCACTTTTTATTTGTTGATACTTCTCAATCAAATAATTCACATAGTACCATGGGTACTTTGTTTAAACCTCTGGATTATTCTGTCATAATTGGGCAACCTCATAACATCCCAGATAAAGCCATTGAGAAGGTTCCATCTTTTTATGGAAACGATGCTATAACTGCTAAGTCTCATTTGTTGGCTTTTTCACAGTGCTACAATAAATGGTGTCACAACGTCAACCATGAAGATGTAAAGATGAGGTTGATTGCCTTATCTCTTGAAGCTGATGCCTTTGAATGGTTCACCTCCCTAAATGACGACGGTATCAAGACCTTCAAGGAATTTGAAACTGCTTTCAATAAAAGATGGGGGGATAAGAAAGAGAAAAGGCACCTTTTGGCTGCCTTAACAAACACTAAAAGGAAGGAAAACGAAACCATAGAAGCTAAGTAACAGGACACTTCCAAATAGGGCCCGTGTCCCGTATTCCACGTGTCGGACACGACACTTGCCCTAATACATGTCCGACACCAAAATTTCCGTGTCCCAAAATCTGGACACTTTTCAGAACGTGTTGGACACTTGCCATGAACGTGTCCTGATTTTTGGATATGTGTTCTGTCAAAAAGGGTATAGAGGAGGAGGATAGAGGAAAGAGCTATGACTGTAATGCTAATTTTGACATGGAGGGAGCAGGAGGACGATTGACAGTGGCCAATACCATTGTTGAGCTATAATATTTTTCCCTGTGGCTATTTAGTATTTAATATTTTCATTTTGTATCTAGTAGTACTGTAGATACTAGACTTAGTACTAAGTAGTATCTACTCTATTTTGTATTTGCCGGTAACATTTTGATTTTTGTGGTTTAATCAGAAATATCAAATATGCAGTGTATGGTTCAATTTTCATGATTCATTGATAATTTTACTATTGATTCAACATTGTTAAATTTCAATTGAATGATATTATGATTGATGTACATTGTATATACTTCTAGTTTTTAAAAAAGTAGATCTTTATGTATATATATATAATTTTAATATATAACATATATTTATATATATAAATTTTTAATATATATATATAACGTGTCCCCCGTGTCCTATTTCTGGGGTTGTCGTGTCTTGTGTCGAGTACTCGTATTTTCGTGTCCTCCATGTCTCGTGTCCTCGTGTCATGTGACTTAGCATAGAAGAGTTCAATAAAAAGTTCAGTGATATGGTAGACAGATGCCCGGATGATATTAAACCATCAGATACCTCAATTCTCATATATTACATAGAAGCATTCGAGGGAGAAATGAGGTACCAACTTAGAGACAAAGTACCAGACGACCTGAAGAAAGCCATGGAAATAGCTAAGAAGATAGACAGAAACATGCAATCTGCAGGAAAGTCTAACATTCCAGGATTTGTTAGAGGCACCACTTCATCTTCCAAAACTTAGGATACCAGAAAAAAAACAGTAGAACCTGAAGGAAAAGATGAAGGCAAGGAATCAATGAAAGAGGTAGCTAACGTGTTGAAACAAATGATGATAAATTGTACCTCCCAGATAAGTTCTATGCAAAATAAGATAAACAACATGGAAAAAGCACAGGTTTCTCAAAATCATAAAAACTTCCAACCTAGACAAAACCAGGAGTGGAAAAAGAAGTATCCTCCTTATGACCAGAGACCTCCAAATCAACTTGAAACAAACAACATGGTGATTGACGAGGTTCCTCCCTATTATCGGCCTTGTGATGACCTTCATGAAGAATCTACTTGTCCAAAATTCTGCTACATTATGGAACAAGAACAAATGGAAATGAATAACTTTGTAGGACATCCTAGAGGTCATGACTACATAAACAATGTAGGGCAAGTTCATCATATTTCAAAAGAAAAATGGAAGCAAGCCAAGGACTATAGTCAAGAAAAGGATAATGCTGCTAAGATTTTTGGTGAGAAGCCTTCACCTGAACAGATTATGGAGAGGTACAAAGGGGTGGTTTATCAAAGAAAGAAAAACATGATCCCAACCAAGTCAAGTCAGCATATGCCAAAGGTAAAAACGCCTCCCCCTCTAGATCTAAACATTGATTTGGGTAATTGGTTGTCAAGTGCTAAGATCTGTGTCCCTATAAATGAGATCCTCAAAATTCCAAGTCAAAGAGATATTTTCATGAAAACTTTAGCAGAACCTAAGGAAAATATAGTTGAAAAATCTGAGGAAACAACTATTGAGAAACCTAAAGAGAAACTGATCAACTCAAAAGAAAATGTGAAGAATAAACCTAAAAAAGATTTGTCCAAGAAACTAAGTAACTTCAATGAAGATGTCCCCGTCATTTTGCATAGTAGGGATCCTAATAAAAAAGACCATCCTGCCTTCTACATTTCTTTGATTGCAAAGAAGAAATTGTTGCACAATTGCATGCTTGATTCAAGTGCATCATCAAACATCATGACTAGAAAAGTCATGGAACAAATGGGTCTAACGATCTCAAGGCCATACCAGAATGTATGTGCCATGGATTCAAGAGAAATCGATGTCGTGGGTATAATTTTAAATTTCCCAGTCAAACTAGCAGCGTACCATGACATAGGTGTAACCATGGACATAGTGGTCATAGATGTGCCAGACAGATGGGGAAAGTTGTTATCAAGGAAATGGGTTGCCTCTCTAGGAGGATCTATTCAAATGGACTAGACTTACGCCATGATTCCTACTTTTGAAGATGCACATGTCAAGTTATATAGAGAAAAGGAAACAAAGTATCATGTAGAAGATCCGAATGAGCCGGATAATAAGTATATTTGTGAAACAGACAATCTTGGGAACCATGCAATCTATGCTAACTATCTTATACCCATTAGAGAAAAAGCTAATGATGAGGAATTTGATCAACTATGGAGAATGAGTTTTGATGGAGCTTGTTCCAAGGCTAGGAAAGGGGCAGGCATTGTTATAACTTCACCATCAAATAAAAAATTCAATTTTGCATACAGACTTGAGTTTGATGCTGTAATGTCCTCTTCCAATTAGGCCTTGAGGCCCAAAACCGCTAACCTATGTGATTCCTGTGGGTTTGAGCGGTTACTAACAGCTAGGGAATCAGCTAAGGACTGATGCCATCCATAGAAGATCTAGGGCATCATCATTAGGTCAAGAAGGGCCACCGGGGCCAAAGACCACCTTCGTGCATGCCATCCAAACATTATTTAATGATGCATGCAATCTTTAAGTCTCCATCCGCATGCATGCAAGTCAACGGCAAATTAGAAGATAAAGTGACCTAGTTAGGTCAAAGATTAGGGTTTTTGCAGTTGAAAGTTATAAAAGGAGGATAAAGCGAAAGGAGACTTCACTTTTGATGATTATTATTTTGGGAGCTCTTGGATAGCAGCACAGTGTGCCGCACAGCAGTTGGGGTTGGAGACGGAGTCTTTAGCTAACGGGATTTCGGCAGTGGAACATCTGTCCTAGTCTCATTCAGGGTAATCCATACAGGTTCACCATTTGCTCTTACATTCATTCATAAGTTATCCAGTATATGGTATAGATCGTGTAGGGACACATGTGCAGCTGTAAAAATTGGGGTTTTCAGCCAGAAAGCCCTAATCAGTTGTTGGGCCTTCAGATCTCAGCTTTACGCTGAAACTCAGGCACCATACTCATCATCAGCATCATACTCCGGTACCCGGTTATTATCAGATCCGTCCGTGCTCATCCATTGCAGTTACCGGCTATTCGGGATCAAAAGGGGCGTGAGCAGCTGCCTCTCTGGAGCAAGTCACTATCCTGCCTAGAGACCTCAGAAACTCTGCATGTACCAAGCATTCTCTCCGGTACGGGAAGGCTATCAGTCCTGCAAATCGACAGCATCATCGGACAACTTCTTCACTGAAAACGTCACCCTTTTCTAACTTGGGTTCTTGTTGCTGGGGTTTCACCGGAAGCGGAAGATATCAGTCCATCTCCGATTCAGTTCTTGGTGCTTGCATTCTCTCTCAGGAGCAGTCTAGCCGGCTTATCAGTGCTAAGTGTTCATTCTATCTCACAAACCCTAACCCTAATTTTTGCTATAAAATAGGGATTTTTGCATGGCAATTTGCATGCCTAGTTGTATCAGCATATTTGCTTAGAAATAGAAAATATCGGGATTTGGGATATTACAGTGGTATCAGAGCTATCTTCTTGGCCAGCTGTGGGCTTAAGAAATGAAAAGTAGATGAATACAGAAGGAGACCCTTTTGTAACCTATAGGAGGAGGAAGAGTAGATACACAGAGGAATTTGAAGATATCCAGCTAGAAGATACCAATTCAGACATGGAACAAACAGGTATACACTCGGATAGGGGAAAAGGAACGGGAGAAGAAGAGGAACGGATGGAGTTTTGTAGCTTGGTCTCTGCATTGCAAGACTTAGCCAAAGAACAAAAAGATGTACTCAATGCAATCAACAGATTATCGGCGAAACCAGAAACAAGTATCAACAGTACACCTCCCTCACTGGTAGATCGGGGATCTACAAGCAGCAGTGGAAAGATAGCGTACACTAACATTCAAAATACTCCGCACATATATAGCAGACCTTCTATCAGGCCTACCATGCCTCACTTCTTGGTAGATACAGTAGGGGGCCCGGTCATGCAGGTGGAACCTAGCGAGCCTTTTGGGGCTTATTTACAGGAGCATAGAGACTTAGGGGATGAGTTTCATGCTGCCATGTCTTTTTCATATTTCTGCAACATGAAGAGTAGGAACAGGCCCAGGAATTTCAACAAGGGTTTCAATCACAACTATGAGTTGCAGAAGACCTTGGGCAGGTTGACCATCCCAAACTTTGATGGGACTCGCGGAGGATCAGCGAGGATATGGGTTCAAAAGTTGGATACCTATTTCCAACTCAACCCCATGACAGAGACAGACGCCATTAAATTGGCTACACTTCACCTGGACGGAGAAGCTCACGAGTGGTGGTACCACGGATTGGTGACATTGGGTCACAACACCATACATTCCTACGATGAGTTCACTCAGAAGCTCATAGAGAGGTTTGACAAGAAAGATCCAGAGATACATTTCAGGGAGTTGGCTCAACTCAAACAGACCGGTAGCGCAGAAGCTTTTATTTTAGAATTTCAGAGGCTAGCCGTTATGGTAACAGATGTGTCAGAGAGCAGATTGACTATGTTATTCACTGAGGCCCTCACAGAGCCACTACGGGGATGGGTGAAAGCCTACAAACCCCTCACTCTGCAGAATGCCATTAGCAGAGCAAGAGATCTTCAGGATTCAGTCCCCAAAAACAAATTCCCACTGAAAACCAATTTTCCTGTTAGGGACAAGGACAGGAAACCTTTCTAGCAGGATGTGCCCAAGAAAACCTAGTTAGACGAGGACACTAGGAAAGATTTGAGAAGGAAGAAACTATGCTTCACCTGTCAGGAACCGTGGGTACCAGGACACAGGTGTGCAGGGAAGGCGAAGGCTCACTACATCGAGGTATATTCAAACAATGATGAGGACGACTATGAGCAGGAAGCCACAGAAGAACTACGGGCAGCTGAGGAGGAATCACACCAGGGTGATACACCAGAGGGAGTCATTGCTACATTATCTGGAGTACCAAGATTCCATACTCTCAAGGTCAAGGGAGTAGTACAGGGTCACAGAGTAGGAGTATTGATTGATGGGGGAGCCACCCACAATTTCATTGACTCCGCTTGGGTAGCCAAGAGAGGTATTCAGACTGAGAAGTTCGAAGGATTCACTGTAGCAATAGCCGGGAACTCCAGCATGGAGTGCAACTACTGGATCCCAAAATTGAATGTCACCTTAGGTAACTATCAGATGACAAACTCTTTCTATGTAGTGGATGTAGCAGATACTCATGTGGTATTGGGTGTTCAGTGGCTTTATTCTATAGGGAAATACACTACAGACTACAGGGCAATGGAAATGGAATTCCAGGGGCCAAATGGCAAACGGGTAGTTCTAAGGGGCATGAACACTTATCCCCCAAAACCGATCTCGTCACAGAGAATGGAGGCCGTACTCCGACAGGATGATATAGAATGGGCTGCAGAATGTTTGGTCACCTTCAGGAAACCCCCAGAGACCAGCACACAACACCCCAGTGACATTCAAACCTTGCTACAGAAACATGAAAAGGTTTTTCGGGACCTTCCATCAGGTAGACCACCAGACCGAGGTTTTGAACACATCATCGAGCTAGAGGAGGGGACACAAGCAGTCATCACCACTCCTTACAGGCATCCCAAAAGATACAAGGATGAGATTGAGAAAACAATCAAAGAATTACTGGAGTTTGGATATATTTGGCCCAGTTCTAGCCCCTTCGCATCCTCAGTAGTACTGGTCAAAAAGAAGGATGGTACACTGCGAATGTGCATCGATTATCGAGCACTCAACAAAAAGACCATTAAGAACAGGTATCCCATTCCCAGAATTGACGAACTCATGGATGAGATTCGGGGAGATCAATACTTCTCCAAGATCGATCTTCGCTCAGGATACCATCAGATTAGGGTAAGGGACCAGGACATCTCCAAAACAGCTTTTCGTTGTCACTATGGTCACTATGAGTTTTTGGTCATGCCCTTTGGACTTACCAATGCTCCAGCCACTTTTCAGTCATGCATGAACCACACCTTTAGAGCACAGCTACATAAGTTTTTGCTCGTATTCTTTGATGACATTCTGATTTACAGCAAAACATGGGAAGAGCATCTGAAACACCTGGACGAAGCATTGAGTATTTTAGAAGAACATTCGCTTTATGCGAAAATGTTCAAGTGTGAGTTTGGCATGAAGGAAATGCTGCATTTAGGACACATAATCAATGCAGAAGGAGTACAGGTTGATATGGAGAAAATCCGAGCTATCAGAGATTGGCCCGCGCCAAAAACGGTTACAGAATTGAGAGGTTTCCTAGGTCTGTGCACTTATTACCGACGGTACGTTAAGGGATTCTCCCAATTTGCAGCACCCCTCACAGATCTCACCAGGAAGGGAGCGTTCACTTGGACAGACTTAGCACAGAAAACTTTCGAGGAGATGAAGGTTATTATGAGTTCCTGTCCAGTTCTAGCATTACCAGACTTCTCACAACCCTTTGTAGTAGAATTTGATGCCTCAGGGGAAGGGTTAGGAGCAGTGTTGATGCAAAATCATCACCCTATTGCATTTGAGAGCCGTAAACTGAAGAACTACGAGCGCCATTACTCCATATATGACAAAGAGATGCTAGCCATCTTGCATGCTCTCACAAAATTCAGACAGTACCTGGTGGGCAGTAAGTTCAAAATCAAAACCGATCATAACAGCCTCAAGTATTTCCTGGAGCAGAAGGGAACTGAATGAGCGACAGCAAAAATGGGTCAGCAAAGTACAAGCCTACAATTTCGAGATCGAGTATGTAAAAGGTAAGAATAATGTAGTGGTTGATGCATTATCCAAGCGTCCCGCCCCATTATCTCTCAGTAGTATATCCACAAATTGGAGGGCACTTCTCTTAGTAGAATACTCCAAAAATAAATTCGCTTGCGAATTATTGGACGGGCAAATTCAAGATGACAGGTACAGGATTGTTGATGACATCATCTATTACAAAAACAGGATATACCTCGTTCCAGAATCCACATTGAGGAAAAAGATCATTCAGGCAGCCCATGATTCTCCTTTATCAGGGCATCAAGGTTTCTTAAAGACCTACAGGCAGATCAGAGAGAGGTTCTCATGGAAGGGCCTCAAGGGGGAAATTATGAAGCATGTCCGAGAATGTAGCATCTGTCAGCAGAACAAGATTGATAACACCCATCCAGCAGGGATACTCCAGCCACTACCGATTCCAGAACAGAAGTGGGAAAGCATCTCCATGGACTTTATTTCAGGGTTGCCCAAGGTCCAAGGGCGAGATTGTTTATATGTAGTAGTTGACAAACTGACCAAGTTTGCACATTTCTTCTCGATATCATCAGACTACTCGGCAGCTCAAGTAGCTGATATTCTTCAGGGAGGTCTTCAGGTTACACGGGTTACCTAAGACCATTGTCAGTGATCGGGATAGCAGATTCACGGGTGCTTTCTGGCAGGAACTGTTCAGAT
>LPNX011109724.1:114019-133894 GCA_001517045.1 Pseudotsuga menziesii
CTCTTAGATGATGAAGGACTGCTAATACTAATTCCCGAACGGATCATACAGACTAGAGAAAGGAAGCTCAGGAACAGGATAATCAGAGAATACTTGGTTCAATGGAAGGAACTGCCGCCAGAGGATGCCACCTGGGAAGGTGAACAGGTATTGCAGCATCCCAGTTTGAAGTTGCTTGAGGACAAGCAATCTCAAGCGGGGAGGACTGTAATGTCCTCTTCCAATTAGGCCTTGAGGCCCAAAACCGCTAACCTATGTGATTCCTGTGGGTTCGAGCGGTTACTGACAGCTAGGGAATCAGCTAAGGACTGATGCCATCCATAGAAGATCTAGGGCATCATCATTAGGTCAAGAAGGGCCACCGGGGCCAAGGGCCACCGGGGCCAAAGGCCACCTTCGTGCATGCCATCCAAGCATTATTTAATGATGCATGCACTCTTTAAGTCTCCATCCGCATGCATGCAAGTCAACGGCAAATTAGAAGATAAAGTGACCTAGTTAGGTCAAAGATTAGGGTTTTCGCAGTTTAAAGTTATAAAAGGAGGATAAAGCGAAAGGAGACTTCACTTTTGATGATTATTATTTTGGGAGCTCTTGGATAGCAGCACAGTGTGCCGCACAGCAGTTGGGGTTGGAGACGAAGTCTTCAGCTAACGGGATTTCGGCAATGGAACATCTGTCCTAGTCTCATTCAGGGTAAGCCATACAGGTTCACCATTTGCTCTTACATTCATTCATAAGTTATCCAGTATATGGTATAGATCGTGCAGGGACACGTGTGCAGCCATAAAAAGGGGGGTTTTCAGCCAGAAAGCCCTAATCAGTTGTTGGGCCTTCAGATCTCAGCTTTACTCCGAAACTCAGGCACCATTCTCATCATCAGCATCATACTCCGGTACCCGGTTATTATCAGATCCATCTGTGCTCATCCGGAGCAGTTACCGGCTATTCGCGATCAAAAGGGACATGAGCAGCTGCCTCTCTGGAGCAAATCGCTATCCTGCCTAGAGACCTCAGAAACTCCGCATGTACCAGGCATTCTCTCCGGCACGGGAAGACTATCAGTCCTACAAATCGGCAGCATCATCAGACACCTCCTTCACTGAAAACGTCACCCTTTTCTGACTTGGGTTCTTGCTGTTGGGGTTTCACCGGAAGCGAAAGATATCAGTCCATCTTCGATTCAGTTCTTGGTGCTTGCATTCTCTCTCAGGAGTAGTCTAGCCGGCTTATCAGTGGTAAGTGTTCATTCTATATCACAAACCCTAACCCTAATTTTTGCTATAAAATAGGGATTTTTGCATGGCAGTTTGCATGCCCAGTTGTATCAGCATATTTGCTTAGAAATAGAAAATATCGGGATTTGGGATATTACAGATGCATCTAATAGTGTAGCAGAGTATGAAGCACTATTGCTAGGACTTGAAATTGCTAAAGATATGGGAATTCATGTGCTTAGTATTAAAGGTGATTCATATCTAATTATTTCTCAAGTCAAAGGAACATTTGCATGTAAAAGTGAAAGACTTAAGAAATATAGGAATGTTGTGTGGGACACTTGGAATTATTTTCGGGAATTGAACATTGTGGCCATCCCACGTTCTGAAAATTATGAAGCAGACAAACTTGTTGTGGCAGCTTCAACTTTGGAATTTTCTGACGAATTGGTCAAAGGAGATGGAAATTTTGAAATAAACTTCAGACCTTCAATACTAGACAATATAAATAATTGCCAGGTGTTTAAAGATGATAGTCAGATTGTAAAATTCATCAACAACATGCATGAGTTCTCTGACTATCAGATAAATTTTCAAGATGAGAAAGATACCGATATCAAAGAGGAAGATCAACCTATGTACCGCATCCCAAAGAATGTTGTTGAATGGGAGAGTACTTTTGATAGGCAGGACACATATAAGAAAAAAGAAACGGTAAAACCTGCAGATTTTGTAGAAATAAACATTGGTACTGATAAGGAACCAAGAAACATAAAAATTGGAAAAGGTACTTCTAAAAAGAAAGAAAAGACCTGATTGATCTTGTAAAAGAATACAAAGATGTATTTGCTTTTACTTATGACGAGCTAAAAGCTTATCGGGATGATGTATTCCAACATACAATCCCATTAAGGCCTGAAGCTAAACCCTTTCGACAAAAACATAGAAGGATAAATCCAAAGTTAGCACCCATGGTCCAAAAGGAGTTACAAAAGATGTTGGTTGCAAGCATTATTGCCCCAACAAGGCATTCATCATGGTGTTCAAACTTGGTCGTAGTCAGGAAAAAGAATGGACAACTGAGATTATACATAGATTTCCGAAACTTAAATATCTCGTGCATGAAAGACAATTACCCCTTACCGGATATGGAAACCTTGCTTCAAAGAGTAACGGGGTAAGGGATAATGTCTATGCTAGATGGTTTCTCAGGTTACAATCATGTGCTTGTTAAGAAGGAAGATCGACACAAGACTACGTTTACTTCACCTTGGGGAACATTTGAGTACTTACGAATGCCCTTTGGTCTTTTGAATGCGGGTGCTTCTTTCCAAAGAGCCATGGATTATGCTTTCAATGAGCCAATTGGAAAAATTATGGAAATCTATCAAGATGACCTTACTATTTTTTCCAAGGAAATATCAGATCAAGTAACCCCTCTCAGGAAAGTTTTTGAAAGATGTAGAATGTATGGCATATCTCTAAATCCCGCCAAGTCAGTACTAGGGGCTGATGAAGGTAAATTATTGGGACACATCATTTCCAAAGATGGGGTCAAAATTGACCCAGAAAGGGTTGAGGCCATAAAAGAGTCATTTTTCCTACCAACAAGAAAGCCCTGCAATCTTTTAATGGCCAAATAAACTTGATAAGAAGATTTATACCAAACTTAGCCGAGCTGATGAAACCTATGCAGAAATTGCTTAAAAAAGATGATAAGTTTGAGAGGGACCAGGAAGGAAAAGAAGCTTTTGCATCCATAAAAGATTGTATCTCTAGGTCTCTTGTTCTGATAAGCCTTGATTACTCCAAAGACTTCCATATTTTCTCATTTGCATCAGAAGACACAATTGCCAGAGTTTTTTTGCAGAAGGACAAAGAGGGTCAGGAACAGAATTCTCATTCATGAGTAGATCCTTACAGAATTCTGAACTCAAGTACACTACCACGGAGAAACAATCCTATGCCCTTGTCAAATCTTTGAAACACTTCAAAACATATATAGGTTACTCCAAAGTGGTTGGCTATGTCCCTCATTCAGCAGTGAAGGATATCTTATCTCAACAAGATTGCCTTGGTATAAAGGGAAAGTGGGTATCAAAGATCCAAGAATATGACTTGCAGATCAAACCCACTAAACTAATCAAGGGGCAAGGGCTTGCCAAGATGATGACAGAGGGAAATGAACAAGCCTTAGGTATGGTCTGTCAGAATAGTTCACCAACATCATCTATTTCAACAGGAATTCAACATCTTCAACAATAGTGGTATTCAGACATTATATTCTACCTCCTCAACCTAACATGTCTGGATCACCTAGTTGGCCACAAAAGAAAGTCACTAAGATTGCAAGCCACCAAGTACTGCCTCACACAAGACGGATTGGGTTGGAAAAACACGGATGGTCTCATACTCAAGTGTGTGGATGAAGAAAAATCTCGAAGACTCCTAGAGGAGTTTCATTCAGGACTTTGTGGTGGCCACTTTGCAGCCAAAACCACAACTCACAAGATCCTTAGAGCCGGATACTATTGGCCCACTTTATTTATTGATGTGCACAAATCTGTTAGGAATTGCCAGAAATGTCAACTTTTCACAAGAAAACAGAAACTTGCTGCATTACCCCTAAAACCAGTAGTAATCCAAGCCCCTTTTAGCAATGGGGCCTTGATTTCATTGGAAAATTTAAAGACAATTCAAGTAATGGTTATACTTGGATTTTAACAGCAATAGATTATTTTACCAAGTGGGTAGAGGCCATAGCTACTAAAGCAGCAACCGAGAAAGTGGTTATGGACTTCCTGGAAGACAAAATCATCACTAGATTTGGGGTACCGGCTTAGATAACCACAGATAATGCCAAAGCCTTCAGTTCAATAGCAATGTCTTCTTTTTGCTTTAAATATGGCATTATCCTATCCCACTCCTCAAATTACTATCCCCATTGAAATGGTCTAGCTAAGTCAAGCAATAAAAACTTGATGACCATCATAAAAAAGATTGTTGGTGACAACAAGAAGGCATGGGATAGTAAAATAAAGTTTGCACTTTGGGCAGATAGAATTACTAAGAAAAGTGCGACGGGAAAATCTCCTTTCGAGTTGGTTTATAGCATGAATGTGACTTTGCCTATTCATCTTCAGTTACCAGTGTATCAGACTCTGCAAGATTCAGGTTCAGATCAGGATGACTTCCAGAGTAGAATAAATGAACTGATAGAGTTGGATGAGGTTAGAAGAAGGGTTGTTAATCAGAGAATTAAAAATCAGGATAAGGTTTGTTGTCCGCCAATTGCACACTAGCAGCAGAAATCAGTTGAAAGCTATCTCCTCGCTTGAGAAAGTGGGAGAGGTGTGACCTTGGGGGCAAGCACAGAGCCAAGTACTGTCACCTACTCCTAGCTCCTCCGTTTAGGCTAACTCCTAATGAAGCCAAGGGGGGAAGTCCCTACAAAAGAGTTTACTAAGGCTCTTAAGGTTGTTAAAGTGTTTTTAGGTTACGGATGCGGATGGGTGTTGTTTAAGAGTTTATTATGATTTAAAGTGATTGTTTATCGAGGGAATGATGATTAATCAGAAGCAATCCACGTTGTTGACAAGAGATTACACAGATAAGCAAAGATTCCAGACTTTTAACTAAGCATTCAAATATAACAATTGAAATGAACCATAGACAATTGATCAAGATAGAAAATTACTCAGATATAACAAAGGACCAGTTCCTTATGGAGTCAAATAAATGCGTGAATAAAAGTCTAGGAATTAAGCTAGTGAATATTAAATTTTGCGAGTGCTCTTGGTACGTTTTAAAAGTTTTTAATGGTGGTCTTGCTTAAGGTAGCTGGATATCCTAACCGAAAATACCTTCAGTGGCTCCGTTTGAAGACAAGACGGACTTGTCTGGGGTCACAGCTAAGTGTTCAATAACTTAACTAACTGTGCCCAGATTGGGTTGCCCGACGCCTACACTTGGAATTTGCCCACAATCCTCGATATTTAAATGAAACAACGTCGGTGCGTTGGTTATGGGGTGAAAGTTTTAATTAAGTTACTCTTGTGCGAACTTAGCAAGTCCGTTCACCGTTCTGAGTACGAGCCCGACCCGAAAGTCGGCAGAGCATACTAGGTGAAGGATGATCAACGAAGTTAATTAATTATGGGGTGTGTGTGTTGAAGGTTTTATTAAGTTAATTAATTAGACTCTCCGATAGAGAGCGCTCTTGACTTTGTCTTATGATAGAGGTTCAAGAGTCTTATCTAATCTAAATGAGACTAATGCAAGGATTATGCAAACTAAGGATGCTCTCCGATAGAGAGTGCTCTTGACTTGTGTTTCTGCAAGTTCAAGAGGCTTACTTAAGAATTAATTGATTAAACAATGTGATGCAATAAAACTTAGGTTGAAGATTGTTGATTAACTCTCCGACAGAGAGCACTCTTGATCCACCTTATGGTGAGATTCAAGAGATTTAAGCAGTTGATTTACTTGTATGAAAGATAAACGATTGAAAATGAAGTAATCAACTTAATTAATGAATTAGACGTGATGGATTAACAATTAGTATTCTAAGAATAAGGTGTAAATAATGATGAAAACAAGCACATCTAACCTAAGCATACACAAGTAAACACAACACAAGCCTCCCCAAATGGGGGAGGATGAGAGTGGGGACTTAAAAACCCCACTCAAACACAAGATCTTTATTAAAATTTATACAATGTGCCTTAAGGATTTTAATCCTTGAAAGGACTTTTCAGATGAAAGCAAACAACTCTACTAATATTAGGACTTGTGTAAAAAGGAGAGTATTTTTACTTTTACTTGAAGATCTTTCTGAAACCTGTGAAAAGGGAAAAGAGAAGAAGTTTGAATGAGAGCCAAAAGAGCAAAGGAAAAGAGGGCTGAAATAAAAGAAGATGAGGAAAAGAAGGCAAGAAAACAAAGAGAAGGTCAAAACCAAAGAAAGGGAGGGATAGGGCAGCCAACTATGAAGCTGAAGGAGAACAAAAATTGAAGAAAACGGGGAAGCAAAAGAGAAAACAAATGGCTGTCATAAAAATTACAAAACAGGGCAGCGAACAAAAAGTGGAAAAAAATGCCAATAACAAGGTTGAAGAAGACCCAAAAACTAGGGCAAAAAAGAGGCAAAAAGGAAAAAAAACTAGGGCACACTAGGGCTGTCCAAAATGAAGAAAAGGGATGGTAAAAGAGAGTACGAACGGGGCAGCGATGAAGAAAAAGTGAGAAAAGGCAAACAAGTCAAGGAGGAAAGGGGCTAGCAAGCGAGGAAACAAAAGAAGTCAAAGAGCAAAGGGAGAACTAGAGGAAGAAAGTTCGGTAACCAAGAAAGTGTTTGAATTTATGAAAGAATTTGAGATGGAACTTTGGAGTAAGATCTTCTTGTTTTTTCCTCTTGGAAAAAGCCAAACTCTCTGTAGGTCCTGAAAGTCAACAATGTTAGAAGGTTCTTATGATGATGGAGATGAGATTGATGCAGCTGAGCTCGCACCCTTCTCCAAATGGCGAGATCTATAAAGACAATCCAACTTGAAACCCAATGAGATCAAACAATAAAAACTAGTATGCTATGAATATTCAAACCAAGATTAATACTTCATATAACTGAATATTTGTACCCATCTAGATTATGATAAACTTTGCATAATAAACCAACTTGACAGCAGCAAATGGTAAATCTTATGTTCTAATAATAGACTTCTAAAGCTAGTTGTTTGATTCAACACATAAATAACAAATTGAAAGCATGGAAAGAGATCACCTCATACAACACATCCACCAATGAAGAGACAATCCTATAGACCTCCAAAGTCGAAAAGCTTTATTCAATAAAGTAATGATTAAAATTTTTGCAGAGTTTCTATGCCCAAAAGTCCATCCGAATAGAGCTAAAGGAGCCTCTATTTATACAATGAGAGAGTGCTAAAACCCTAAAACCAGAAAACCAGACCTAACCGAACTTGCTAGGTCTGGAGGAGCCATTGCTAGTGTTATCTTCAGTCTTTACCTCGATCAAATCATCAAACCAATGAGTGCTCTCCATCTCATCCAATTTGGGAGTTTAGCTGGAGATGACAAATCCATTAACTGATTATAACTTTATTGCTCACTGAATGTTGACTGAAGCTGAGTTATGATAACTCCAACCATCATAAATGCCCATTGAGATGTCATTTAGCCTTTTATTTCGCTGAATTTGGATTAATTTGGAGAGTTTTAATTTTCTCCAAAATAAT
The DNA here is from genome assembly GCA_001517045.1 of Pseudotsuga menziesii. NCBI lineage: Eukaryota > Viridiplantae > Streptophyta > Pinopsida > Pinales > Pinaceae > Pseudotsuga > Pseudotsuga menziesii. The sequence goes on from LPNX011109724.1 coordinate 121,491, forward strand.
CATTTTTTAATAAATCATCATTTTTTTCCTCAAAAATGATTTTTTTGAGAAAATGAGTGTTATGTGTGCAATTGATGATCTGAAAGTTGGATTTGACTGGCTGGCCGATCAAGAATGATTTTTGGCTTAAAGTTAGAGCCTTCAATCACTGAATTTAGGGTCCGAATGACCAACTTATTACAAACGGGATTTTTCCATTTAATTTATGGAAAAATTAATTAAAAAACTTAGGGAAAATTTAAAAATTTAAAAATTTTAAAAATAATTTTTTCCCCGTTCGAAAAAATTTTAAAGGTCCCAATGACTTAGGACAAGACCATGCTCTACCTAAATAATGCCTAGTAGGTTTATAACACTCAGTTGGGCTCTAATAACCTCCCAAGGCCACATCAAGCATTCCAGCTTTGGAGGAAGCGGGAGAAAACCTCATCAATTATACTCGGCTGAAGGCAAAGCATAATTGTCAGGGACAAAAAAACTCCCTAGAATATCTTATTTGAGATTCTACGTCTCAGGAAACTGAACCACTCAAAAAATACCCTACTAGCACATTTTATTACAAACCCTACGGGGCCATGGTCAAAATTATTCAAATAAAAAACCGGCTAGCCAATATTGGCTAGACATGAAGACGGATCAACTGATACACTGGAATCAAACATTGAACATGTTTGTCAACCGGCGGCTCCTCAGGTAACCCAACTATGGTACAGATAAGTGGATAACAAGGTTAAAAGAAATTTTGACAAATCATCCAAACCAAGGGTTTTTCATAAAGGAGATAGTGTTAGTTTCGGACAAACGGAGAGAAAAGTCAGGCAAGCACAGAAAATTTGACAGTTTATGGATGGGCCCTTACATCATTCACGATCTGGCGGGTAACAACTCTTTTTATCTCAGTGACATGGATGAAGAAATGTAGACTCTGCCTGTCAACAGACAGATTCTGAAATTGTTTTTCAGTGAAAATATCTAATGCCCATGGGGGCATCTTTGTATCATCACTCTATAAACCTTTCTTCACATTTTATTTCTTATCTTAGTTCATTTTCTGTATATTACTTTGTACATTATTTTTTGTATATTAGTTGTATAAAAAGTTTTTATTTTTGCATCATATACTGTCGCTTATTTTATTTCATTTGGTTATCTATATACATGTAACTGAATTATCCTAATTTTTAGGCAGGAACCAGAGATTCTAAATTTCTCATATGATCGATTTCCATGAGGTTCAGATCAATCACACATCCCACAGTTAGAGCCAGATGTTACTGACTAGGTTGCACCTAGTTGGATTTTCAATGAGCCACCAATGACGAATAAGATACTTGCTCGTATTCAGAGTTCAAAAGTCCTTTCAGGACTTCATGGCTATTTTATTTTTTGTAACACATGTTCATACCCCCTTGGGGAAATTGTAAAAAATGTCCTAGCATTTAATTTTTTATAAAAGACTCGGCTTCCCAGACTTAAGCATCAAGACGACTAGCCCAGAGTGTTTTTTCCTTTGGTTATTATTGGTTGTTGAACAAACGACTAATAATTTCTGAGTTTTTCACTCACACCTCCAAAGTTGGGGTAGTCATCTTGGTGTTCCGACCTTAGGAAGTTATTAGAGCCTTCGAGTCGGTGTTTTTCAACATGCTAGGCATTCGAATTGAGTCATATGGACATGAACTAGGTCCCTCTAGAGTTTCGTCAATTTCCGAGAAAAATCAATTTTTTTCGTTTTTTAAGCCATTATTTTAATGGTTTAATTAAAAAACTTCAAAATGTAATAAAATTCAAATACGGAGTCCGTTTCTGACGTGGGGACACTCGTTTTCACACTCAGAGCGTCCTCTTTACCTCAGGGACCACTTTCCACATCAGTCAGGCAGCCGTAACACCCCGTGAGGCATTATTTGACTAAAAGTGCATCAAGATGGCATTTTAATGCTAAATTATGACATATTGGCACTTGGTCAAAATATTTAAAAAGTCAAAAAAAAAATAATGGCTAAATGGTGATGGGGCATGGTTGTCCCCATGATGATGACCTCACTACATGAGGAGAACTTTCAAACCTTGGTTAAAATAAGGAGTGGTATACATATCACAATTTTTTAAAAGGAAGTGACACCAAGCTAAACGAAATCGTGAGCATGGTTGTGGAACCCTCCTTATATCTGCATCACAATAAAAAAAGCTTGGTTTGATTTAATAAATCCACCATACATTGATTTTATTATGAGCTAGCGATGGATTAGATTATGGTGACGTCAATTCACCATGGAAGGAGCTCACACGTGAAGGTATATTGAAGGAGTGGACCCCTCTTTTTTTTGTCACTTATGAAACTTTGGGTATAATCTAAGGAGGATATATCATGGGTCACTTGGTAAAAACGAAAGATTGTAACATCAACCACACATTGCTCTCACGTCATATTTGGAGCTCACGTCATCAAATCCGTACACATTCGCATGAGGTAGGTGAAGCTTGCGAATTGGAGAGTGGAGCGTGAGTTGGCTTGGTAGGCGAGTGAGGTTGTCTACCTTAGTTGAGGTGGCACCTCCTCCATACCATCACTTCAATTTAACCTAGAAATCACCCCACCGATTCTTCAGATTGATTCAGTTTAGCTCAGCTTCACTCAGCTAAACTCCTACTTCTGCCAGTGTTGGTGGTGCCCCTTGGGCTTGTATTTGCTATAAATAAAGCTTTGCTCTCCTTTTTCAAGCTAGTTAGAGTTTGTTGAGCAAAGGCTTGAGAATTGTAATTGTTGTACTATCTTTTGATATTGAGAAATAAAGAGACTTTGGAGGTCCATGTTGTGTGATGTTGTCAATTGAGTGGATGTATTATCTCAGTTTTATGAGATAACCTGTATTTGGTCTTTGTGCACTTGCTTTATGAAAATCTAGCCTACTGGTAGGATTGGTATCAATTTTGTAGGAAGGATTGCTAGAACTTGTTTGATCTAGTTAATCTTTTATTTGCAGTAAGTTAGAGATTCAAGATATATATGTATCATTTGTTCATGCTCATATTGTCTTGATCTCTATCTTGTTCCATTTCTAGATTTAATGGGTTGTGTGCAAGTATGTTTCCAGCTGCAGGTTATCTGATTTGAAGAAGCAAAGAGCTTGCTTGCTCCTGTTCTTTCAGATCTCTTATGGAAGATCAAACCCTCAGTGTCCCACACGTCTAAACCTTTGAAGTCTTCTTTGCTCAAATATCCAAGCTGCTCTTCTCTTTCTCCTTATACCTTCTCTACTTTTAAATTTGCAAATCGAATTAGATCTATCATCTTAAAGGTTTAAAATCATACTTAGATCTAGCTCCTTTGGCAAATGCAAATAGATGCTAGTTGTTCCATAAAAGAAGTTTCATATTGAAAGCTAGATCTAGTATATAGATTCTTTTGTTTCTTAGTTGCTTTCTTGATTAAGATCTAAAGGCTAAAATAAAAGTTTTATTTCTTTTTGGTAGTTGAAAAGTTAAATCTCGCAATATAAGAGTGCTTCTATTGGCTGCCCTAAAACAGAGCCAAGATCCACAAAAGGACTTGTTCTTTTGTGTTATTTTGTTATTTCCTAAAACTTGTTTGACTTGGAAATTTTTTTAAAATTTTTTGAAGATTGTTCGACAACACTCTTAAAGTGTCTTTGAGTATCTTTTGTATTTGATTGCTTGCTGATTTTTTGCAGGTATAACAAAAAGGAGAAGGAAACTCTGGTCGTTTTGCTGGAAAATGAACCATTAAGAGCTCAACGGAGTTCCCCTTTCACCAAAAGTCTTTTCTTTTATATTATTGTAATCCTTTGGTTCCAAAGTATAAGGACCAAAGTGCATTTTCATTTCATTTTTGCAAGATTGTAATAAGGCTTGAGTAGGCTCATCAGAGCCCAATCCCCATCCCCCCTGGGGGGGATTTGCGTCGGCATCCTTTTTGTGGTTTTCATGTGTTAGTGTAGTTTGCTGCTATTTCAGTGCTTCATTAAGTTTTCTTTTTTTTTTGCAAAGTAATTTGAATACTTACCCACTGCGCTATATCGAAGTACCATAAGGGAAAAGATTTGAGCAGTGCAGTAATTGAAAAACTTCAAATTCTTTTTTATGCACTGTTGAGTTTAAAATAAACCCCCTAGCTTTCCTGATTACAGGTTCATGGACAAGGGCTTTCCCAAGTACTGAATCTGGAAAGAGACTCTTGGGATTTATATTTGTAATCAAAAAAATTTGTTCTAAAACATTTAAAATTTACAAGGCCTTCATCCTCGGATGCTCTATTTCCACTGCAACTTCATATGATCAGTTGGTAGTATCAAAAAGGAATTTAGGTGACTAGCTTAATTAGTTTACCAATTCAAAATAAATCTCCCCAAGCGAAAATCCAATGCCTCGAGTAAAGCCATTGCGGTGGCAAAATCCACAAAGGAAGCAGAAACAACTGGGCAGTGACCTCGAGACACCGTTAGGCTACACCCTTGTTGGTGTAGTGTTTGAACAAGTCTCAGAGACTCCAACCAACCCACATATTCCTTGCGGAGATCCGCATCAGTTAATGGTTTTGGACGTACTCTCCGTACCTCCGGGTATATTACGAGTTCCCATCCCCTAAGCTAATCAAGATCATTACCACATAAATAAAATCAACCAACAATTTACCCACTCCTTAATCCACTCATCTAATTAATCTTAAAACTTACCAACGAGACACTGCAATACTTTCACTAAGACCACAGCAGCAACCCTTTTACACAAGCACTCCATATTCAATTGGCACTGGTCTTTCGCATTTTTATGGTTAAATCAATTTTCGCATATTGTCATGAATGGTGTTTTAATTATCAATGTTGTTGTTATTTTAATTCACTTTGCAGTAACTCATTGCTAAGATTTTAATTCATTACATTAACTCCTAGAATCAATTATTTCTTTCGTAAAGTAAAAACCTTAGATTTTGCTAATCATAGGGACCACCCCCCTTGGTTTCGCTAGGAGTTGGCCTAGACGAAGGAGCTGAGTATCAGGTGACAGCACTTGGCTCGAGCTTGCCCCCAAGGTTGCACCCAGTGGCTTGAAGATTACTGCCACGTTACTCGAGGTGTGAATTAGGCGGCAACAGATACCTCATTACATGTTTTGTTCCAACTAGGTGAATATGTTTGGGATTCACCATATACTAAATTAGGGTGTTTACAGCAAAACATAAATCTTGTCTTATATTGGTTAAGTACATCAAAGAGCCAATAATTTGTCTATATAGGGTGGCATCAGCTGCTTTCGAAGTATCATCATTCAATAACTTCAAATTTGTTGTCATCGAAGTAGTCATAGCCTTGCAATCTATCATTCCAAATCTATTTAGGATTTCTATTGCATATTTTCCTTGGTTCAAGAAAATCTCGTCTGGATACTTCCATACTTTAAGACCTAGAAAGTAATGCATCATTCCAAGGTCTTTCATCTCAAATTCTGCAGCAAGCTTCTTCTTACATTCGTTGATGGGCTTATCTTCACCTTTCAAGAATAAATAATCTACATATAGTAGTAATACCATAAGTCCATCATCCTCAACTTTATAGTAGAGGTTGGAATCTGCTTTACTTTTGGTAAAGCCTAAGCTCATTAGAAATCCATCGATTCTTCCATACCATGCTCTAGGTGCTTGCTTTAACCCATACAATGCCTTCTTGAGTCTACATACATGAGTTTTCTAATCATTAGTCTCGAAACCTTGCGGTTGTTCGATATATACTTCTTCTTCTATCAAGCCATTTAGAAAGGGTTGTATTTACATCCATCTAATGTAACTTCCACTTCATAGTGGATGCCAAGGCAAGCCTGCAAGAAGGAAGAATGTATTAGCAGAACTCCGTTCTAATAAAAACAACTGCAGCCTAAAGAAAAGGACCATAAGCCTAATACAAGTTTGCTTACATAGACAAGAGAACAAATAGGCCGAAACCTGTTGCAACTTGTTCTTACCAGTAACATTGAATTCTGTAACATAAGTGTCATGTTTAGACACACACTTTCACAATGGCATGCAAGAGAATCAAATAAGGCAGGGCAGCCTTAATACAAATGAAAGAAGGATCACATGAAGTTCTATGTACGTGCCTATATAGCATGGATACAATGTACAAGAAATGATGTGCTTTTAGTGCACTACCATAGACCCATCTAGATCCAGGTTTGCATATTTTGAATTTTAATATCTGATACATTAATCATTTGTGTGAACTTGAGATATGCATCTATAGCCTTTGCAACCTCAAGATGTATATTAAACTCAGATTTAGATGGTTTTGTGCCAGTGTCCATATTCAATCTAGCCAATGTGCCATCTAGATTCAATGGATTTTGATGGGTCTATACTAGTGTTCATATTCAATGCAGCTAGTGCACCCTTTGGATTTAGTGAACCAGACATGCACACATATACACAACAAATGGCGATGGATTTAAATGAATCTGTGCTACTTGTTGCCCACCTATTTCGACTAGGTGGCAACTCCATGTACATGAAGATGTACATAATTGTACAAGTTGTACCTTGGAAAAATTTGAGGATTTTTCACTTCTGCAGGGCTATTGCCCCTTTGTAAAACGAAATGTCCGCTCCCCTGCGTGGGAAAATTAATGTAATTTTATGTGCTAGTGTGGGTCATATGATACAGATGCCACACCATGGAACTGGTTGTTAGGGAAGTCCCCTCATCGAGTGTTTTTCCCTTTCCAATTGATCTTGTTGTGTAAACGAGTTTAATCGGTTTGGTTTTCACTCAAAATCCTCCAAAGTGGTGACAGGCGTTCTACCAGTCAAGTCCATGAGGTGGCTAAAGCTTCAAAGAATGATTCATGACCATGCTAGACATTTGTATAGAGTCTTGCGGAGTTTCGTTGTGTTGTATTTTTATTTATTTTTTCTGGTTAATTAATTTCACCCCTTGGTGATTAATTAACTCAGTTTTCGATGTAATAATGTAATTGCTCAAGCACTGGCATTTTGTAATAGGGGCTATGAATGCAAAGTTAATTGCTATGAAACCCCCTAAGCCACTGCTTCGAGTCCCATGTCATTCTGACAGGTGGTTGAGGAGATAGACCATTTTTGTTTAAGCAAGGTCTATTTTTCCTAGGGAATTAATTAATTTCGCTAAGTCAAAATTCATATTATTTGATTTTGAAGTAAAAAATCAAATAATGCCATGGTAAATTGGTTTGGGGGTTGTTAAGCCTAGGAAAAATTTATTCCAAATTTTTCCACCCCTCCATGGCCAAGATATAATTTTTTCAAGTTATTTTTAATTTTTCCTAAGTCAATATTGGGAAAATTTAAAAAATTAAATTGAAATTTTTAAATCTAAGGTGAATTTTATTTTAGCCTAAGTCTAAGGTTAAAAAATATTTTTGAGCAAAAGGCTAAAGTCTAAAGCCTAGTTATAGAGGTGCTCCAAGTGAATAATGCATGGTCCAAACCACTATTCTAAAGGGGCGCTAGAGGAGCCACGTCCAAGTTCAAAGCCTCACTAAAATGGGTCGCTAATGTAAAAAAAACTCCAAATCTAATGGAGACGTTACCACTATAGTGGAGGGCGCTAGCTCTAAAGGTAAAACCCCCAAATATAAGAGGGCGCTAAAATTAAATGGAGGCGCTACTACTATAGTAGGAGCGCTAGCTCTAGAGACTACCAATTAAAGGGGGCGCATGCTAATTTTAGAGGAGGCGCCATCAAAATAATGGAGGACGCTAAACTTGGTGGAGGGCAGCCATAATATAGAGGGCGCTAGCAAACTTTGGAGACGTCTACCATATTTGGGGGCGCTACTATATCTAGAAGGGCGCTACCTCTATCTAGAAGGGCGCTAGCTATATGGAGAAAACGTCCACATTTAGAGGACGTCTACCAAATTTGGAGGGGCGCCTATGCTATTGGGCCCACGTTTTTTACCTTAACTCATCAAAAGCATCCAAGCCATTGATTGATGATGCATTTTGGTCAAATACCTAGATCCAAAGGTGAAGATTACTTGAGACATGGATCAAGCTTCTGGGCCATTGATTAAAAAATAATCTAAGGGTGGAGATTGATTGAGAAGAACGGAAAGTCAAATACCTAGATCTAGTGGTGGAGATTAAACCCTAGATCTAGATCTAATCTCAGCCATTGACCTTCAAGGGGTTGGGGTTTGCCTCAACTATATAATGAGGGTCTCACTCCCTCATTACACATGATCTCTCATGCTATTGTTATACTGCCGGAATATTTCTTCTTACTCTCATATTTTCTTGCTACATATTTGTATTGAAGCTTTGCCCTACTAGGGCCATTTAATAGAAGAATTCTTTGGAGGGACACTGTGCTGCAATATTTTCATGATCCATTTCTTGTGAGGTAACCTGTATTTTTTCAGTTTGCATTTTTGTAATATTCTAGTTAGCTCTCCACAAAGTGTTTTGTGGAGAGATTAGAGAGTAAAAGTGTTTTTATTCTCTTTTATGAATGTTTTAACTCTTTTCTTTCAAAGTATTTTGCAGGAACTGTTAGACATTCATCACTAGGTTTACGATTTTGCAGATACAGATTTATTTGCAGGTTGTCCAAGCAAGGAGATCTCTCCAAGGGCTTCGTTTCGGCAAATTTTAAATTCGGCCATTGACTTTCAGCCTGCCTGAAACTGGGTTTTATTCACTGTACAGTGAATATAACCCTTGTTTTAGGGCCCCAACCTATTATATATTAGCATAGGCCTTTATTTCTGCTATTTAAACATCATTTAGGTGGCTGGAAACTCATTTTCCAACCCTCTAAATCTCATATTTCTGCCATTTTCACATTCAGATTTTTATTGTAAATTTTGTAAATTTTGTACTAAATTTTTCTGACAAATCTCTTTAGTGTTTTCTATGATTTCCAGCGAACATAGCTTGCTGGTTTATGACAGGTTATGCACAAGTGAAGGAGAGGTGCTGTCCAAATAGGCCCAGAATCACCTCAACTTTCAACCGGTCCAAAAAGGGGTTCAAACCCTCACCTCTCTCTCTCATTTTCTGATTATTGTAAACCCCAACGAGAGTCTCTCTTGGGGTATTCTTCAAGGCTTATAAGCATTTGTAATCCATAAGTAAATAGACTAGGAAGTAGAGTAAGAAGTAGGATACTATTTGCTTAGATTTCTTTTTATGCAATTTTATTTTTTCCTGTTAAAAAAGTAATCATACAACCCATCCAATCCTGTGTATCCTCTATCCACTTGTCATCTCCCTATAGGGACTTCAAGCTGGATATGAAAAGCAAGAGAAGTGGGGGCTTAGGTAATTAAAACAACTTTATTTCCTTGTACTACAATCAAACACATTTTACTTTCCAAGTCCAAGATCAAATACCGGCACCTCCCATAAGGGATACAGCTTGGTTGATCTTGGTGATCGTTTTAAAATAAGCATTGCATGTTAAACACCCAGATAAAATTTACTTCTAAAACTTACCAACAACAACTTCCCATCTTCTGCTCCTCTACTCGGTTATCACCCTTCGGGGTACTCACGAGATACGACCAGGGGACAGGGAAGTCTTAGTTTAATAGGCATCCATCTAGTAATTTTCTGGTTGATTAAAAACAGTGACCTTGGAGGCGACTTGGGGTAGTAGACCGTGGGGGGTCTCTAGGCGCTTTGACGTCCTCCTTGTTGAGCACCAGGCCATTGGGGTTTGACCTGTGAGCTACGGGTGGGCTTTGTTCCCACTTTGTTGAGCGCAACAGCATTCCCTCTTCGACTTGAGAAGAACTAGATCGGGGTAGTCACACCACCGGTTCCAAAACTTAACTTCAAGAAGAAAAACTTTAATAAAATCAACTAAAATAAACCAAGAGACATCGCAAAACCGGTTCTACAACACTTTTCCATTTTAGCACTCTTTCACTCCAGCATTGCACTACCATTCTTTACTTTCAGTTTTATTTACTTTTCAGTCACATTTACTTTCAGCTATACAATCGTTATGTGGTGAATGCTTAAATGCTTAAAGTCTTTCCATTGTTTAATTTACGGTTGGTTTAATAATTTTCACTCAAAGCACTTTTCTGCTATATTGGAAATCTTGTTCACATTGTCTACATTGGTAAATCATCTGTGTATTGCTTAATATTTTGGTTCACTTGTTGTTTATAATTATATCATTCGTTTATCTCATTGTTAAACACCTAAGCTGTAGTTTAATCGTGAATTAAATCTCAAATTTATTTGTAAACTTATAAAGTTGTAATCTAACTTTAGACTCCATTTGTAATAGGCACTGGTCTCTATTTATCTAAAGATTTGCGTGTCATTTAAAGGAAATTTTGCATCTGCATGCTGCTTGTCATTCCCTAGATAATATAGAGTCTAAGCCTCATTCTTATTAAACGATCCCTTTAATTAATTTGTAATTAATTAATAAACCTGGAACTTAGTTTTCCCATAGGGACTACCCCCCTTGGCTCTGTTGGGATCTTGCCTAAACGGAGGAGTTGTGGACTGTGGTGACAGTGGTCCCCAGCTCTCACTTGCCCCCAAGGACACACATAGCAGGTTGTGACTTTCCTGCGTCTTAAAGTGTGAATTAGGCGGCAACACTACTGTCCATATTCAATGCACCATCTAGATTCAATGAACAAGTAACATACTTGAACAAAAAGCGTTGTTGTCCATATTCATTGCACCCAATGTACCATCTAGATTCAATGAATCAATCATACATGAACAAGAGGTGTTGATTGATCCCCATCCTGCTGGGGCTATAAAGGACCTCGCATCCCTGAGTGCAATTAGTTATGATATATAATGAAAATAATCATATATTATTTTTTCTATAATTAAACACAATAACTCAGTTATCAACCGGCAGTGAGGACAGCCATGACTGGTTTCTATTTGCGAATGTGAGCTGACTCACTATCATTATTCAAGGAAAACTACGCCACCTAAAATGACTCGTTGGCAAATCCATAAGGAGGCGGACTTTCCCTCTTGCCAAATGCCTCTGGGCCTTGGGCTGTTAACCTATTTCTGTACATCTGTTAACATATTTCTTAGCCATAAAGAGCAGTTTTAGGTCTTACTCCAGAACCAAAAGATTATATTGTTGGTCCTCTATTTTTAGTTGTTTAATACTTAGTTTTCTAGCCTAATACTTGGTAAACTATGTAATATATTAGTTTTATTCCTGTTTATTTATGGTTGGAGACCCACGTGAATAAAAACCTTGGTGAATGATATTTGTGGGTATTTTATATTGTTTTGTGTATACATTTGGCTTTTCAAATGTGTATATATTGTTTTGTGTATATATTTGGCTTTTCAAATCTCATATATATATGTCCGGCGAATTGATAGCTCGTTATTCTTTTATGCAGGGTTTTTCGGCGCTCCATGGAAGATTCGCGATGGCACAATGGCTGCACCGGCAACTATGGGGGTTTCGATCCACACTTTGGGCTTACCCTGAGCTTCCATCGCCTTCCAACATGCCCACGCAGGCTTTTCAGGTTCTGTTTTTGGATGGCCGTTGAATACGAAGCTGTTGTTTTCTTGTTTTAGTAGATTTGAAAGGGATTCGAGTTACCCTATTTGGCTCAGGTGTGTCGAGTTACCTGTAGAATTGTTTGAGGATCAATTTCTGTTACATGGTTGATTCTAGTCTGTAATTTTAGTATAAAAGGGCTTTTGAAACCCTAGAAAGGGAAATGTTGAGAAACGATTGTAATGCTCCATTTTGTTAATACAATCAGCGTGTATTCTTTTTAAGGTTTCGATCTAGATCTGGAAGGCATTGAGGGAGGGCCCCCTTCAGCACCAACCTTGGTATTTTGCATTGTGTGTTTTGTAAACAGGTTAATGTCTCTGTTCTTTGATATTGTTATATAGAATACTGATAGTTTCCCTCATATGAATGACTGCAGATTATTAGTTAAATGCAATTGATTTATTCTGTTGAATAACTCAGGAACAGTTTTCATTTGATACCCTTTTTGGCTTCAGCGTGGACTGTGTTAATGGCCATGAATATTGCTTAGGGTTATTGGTTTTTTTTCATGAATTGTGTGATGGTTCGATTCACATTTTTGCTGTTTGAAAGGTTATAAGTAAACTAAGTTTTTATTATTTCTATTTGCCAGCGTATAGTGGACAGCGCTAGACTTCTTTTTATTCACTCTTCCTATAGCAAAATAGCAATAGATTTTTCCTTTTATTGCTAGCAGATAGACTGTAAAAGTAGATTAAGGAATGGCGTGAGTTAATGTTTTCTTTGATTTCCGGTATGGAATGCAGTATTGGCAATTTGGTTGCCTCTAGCTGTTGAAAGTAGTTAATAACAGCTCATTCTTTTCATTTTTAAATTTGCAGAGCTGTAGGGTAGCACAGC
>LPNX011109724.1:135252-148458 GCA_001517045.1 Pseudotsuga menziesii
GTCAAGACTGGTTTTGTTTTGCAAAGTGGCCCGAGATCAAAACCAGCTGTTCATGGGAGGCGACATCTAAACCCAACCATGCTAAGGGTTGGTGCGAGCCCATGGTGATTTTGACGGCTCAGTTGCCCCTAGGTTATGGTTTATCTAACCAAAGGCTGGCCTAGCAAATCAAAAGGCATTGCAACAAACAAAACAAAACAAAAACTTTAAAATGTGTCGGGGATAAATGCTAACCTGAGCAGACCTTTCAGATACCACAAATCTGCCTTCAATTAATGTGGCTGACACCCTTTCCATCTCAAAACCAATGTAATCCAATACTGGAGACCAAGCATGGCCAAAAGGATATTTGCTGTCGCCTTTCTTCCACTCCAAACTGTTACTATTGATTGCCATCGATTGCTACTGAATTGCAGAAACTTTTCTATTATGTCAATGTGGGCATTGTTCCCAAAGGGTAGTCCGCAATTGAATTTATGGGAGTGTACCATTGAAATGGTGAGAGATGCCAAGTCAAACTGTCACTGTCGCGAATTCTGTGTGCAACTTCCTCAACGAAAAAAAATTCAAACAGAAACTTCCTCAATTTTTTTTTTCCAATCAGCAAATTCCTCAATTTAAGAAATGGTAATCTCTGATTTTCTGTCCTAACTATGACGTTTGGTAGGACCTCTGTGACGTATAGTCGCCGTCCATGACTTGTGAAGTTCGGATCTGTTTGAGGTGTAATTGTTGTCCACGACAAATTGATTCATTTTAAATGAATATTATTAAATATTTTTTTTATTCGAGATTAGTGATCTTGATTTTAAAGTCAAATACTACTCCTTTTAAAAGTGCAACACTATTAAAATTGTGTTTTATATTTCTATTCATTAAATTATTTTGTTGACCAAAACTGCATTTAGAATTTTATATATGTCGATCAATATTTTCCACTATTTTAATATTTCATATATTTTTATTGTGTTTTGTATTTTTATTCATTAAATTATTTTGTTGACCAAGAGTGCAAATTTTATATATGTCCATCAGTATTTTCCACTATTTTAATATTTCATCTACTTTTATTATAAGCGTGAGTGAGTAGCTGGGATGAACTTTGAGATATGATCCTAGTAACAAATAACTCATAATTTTGGGTCTGACATGAACTTCTCCTCATAACATTTGTCTTTTTCTGTATCATTATGCTTTGGGTTTTTAGTCTTTTTACATTATTATGTTACTTATAGACTTTTTTTATAGCACAAATCTCACTGGTATCTTCGTTGCCTTTTTTACAGACATCCCCTCTCTTTGAGTCATTTTCCAAAAACCTACTTCATAACTCTAACTTTGTATGTGATACTGCTCTACTTTCTTGTTACTTACTAAGTCATACTTAGTTGGTGGTATCAAGCGAGTCGGCAAAGACAAATAAACGTCATTGTTTATTCTTCAAAGTTCGGAAGTCAACCAAGCTTCTTCTAGGAAAAAAATTTATTTTTTTCTTGTACCAGATGTTTATACCCCCTTGGGGAAGTTGTAATAAAATGTTCTAACATGGTAGAGTATGTAAAAGACTCGGTCTCCTAGACTTATATATCAATCTTACTAACCCATAGTGTTTTTTCCCTTGGTGATTATTTGTTGTTGAACAAACGACTAATAATTTCTGAGTTTTTCACTCATACATCCAAAGTTGGGGTAATCGTCTTGGTATTTAAGCCTAAGGAGGTTATTAGAGTCTATGTGTCAATATATATAAACATGCTAGCTATTAATATTGACTCATATGGACATGTCCTAGGTCCCCCTAGGTTTATTTTTAATTTTTGATGAAAATATTGTTTTTCGTAAACTTAGGCTATTTTTTAATAGCCTAATTATAAAATTTATAAATGTAAATAAAGTGTGGTTAGAGGTCGGATTTTGCCATGTGGATGCTCATTTTCTAACTCAAGGCACCCGTTTAACCCAAAAACCCACTTTTCCTAAGTTTTAAGTGATAAATTTATTACTTGAGTCAAAAATCTTCAAAAAATCAAAAAAGTCAATCAAAAAATAGAAAAAATTAAATAATGGAGAAAATCCCCAAATTCCTAAATCAATGGAAAATGTTCAGATTTGACTGAAATCAGTCTCATCGGCTTCAGATAGGGTAGGCGAGTCCTTTCCTTGATTTAAGTTGGTGATTGAAGCTGAAGAGGGAGTTAGGAGGCTCACGCAGACTAGGAGGTTGCGTCCTCTCTCTCTCTCTCTCTCTCTCTCTCTCTCTCTCTCTCTCTCATGTGTGGTTGAGTGGGCAACTATTGAGTGGATGATTGGAGTTTGTAGGAGATGTGGCGCCTACTTCTTGAGTTCCACTCACCTTCAACTCACCTCAACTCCACTCAAACTCCTAAATCATCTCACCTCAACTCCACTCAATTGCCAGTGTAGGTTGCGCCCCCTCTAGGACTCTCTGGCTATAAATAAAGCAGCCTTTCTCTCATTCAAGCTAGTTCGAGTTGGATAGATATTAGGCTTGCTAATTGTAACAGTTATAGTTCTCTTGCTTGAAATAAAAAAGGCTTTGGAGGCAAGATGGTGTCATGTTTTATTGTGTGGATGAGCATCGCCATGGTTCATTGAGGTAACTCGTAATTTTTTCATAGTTTACTTATTATGATCTTGTGGATTTGGCATTGAAGGATTGTTATCAATTGGTAGGAAAAGAGTTTAGTTAATAAGTTTTTTGGTTAATTCTTTTTCTTATGTGCATGCTTAGAGATATAGATCTTACATGTCTAATAAATTTATTGGCATGCCATTTTAATCTCTCTCTATATGTATTAATTGGATCTCGCAAGCTTCTTGAAAAGCCTTTGATTAGTTGCAGGTATCTTAGTATGAAGAAAGTGTTGATCTAGTTTGCTTCCTCATTTTCTCCAACACATTCAAGGCATAGTCCCTCGACATTCCACTGGAAAGCTCCACGGTTGATCATTCGAGCACCAAGTCACCTCTTCTATTATTTCTCCATTTAAAATCACGGCTTTCTTGAGTTACTTTTTCTTATATCTTAGATCTGCTGTCTATAAGCTAATATTATTTTTTAGATCTGATATATAAGAATTGCACGCATAGATCTAGAGTCATTTGAAGGATTCAAATCTTTTTTTTTAACTAGATCTAGCAATAAGAAAGTTTTCATTTTTACAAGTTGTTTTAAATTAGATTCAAAAGCTTGTTAAGTGAGTAGTCGTTATTTAAAGTCTAAAGTCAAATCTTGTAATGTAAGTGCTTAATGTTATTGCTGCCCCAAAAAGCAAGTCAATATCCCAAGGAAAGCTTGAATTTTTACATCTTTTCATAGTTTTAACTTAGTCATTTTTAAAGAATTTTTTGTGTGTTGTCCAAATACACTTCTAAAGTGTATTTTGGAACATTTGACTAACATAAGTTTGTTGTTTTTTAGCAGGTCCACCAAAAAAAAGAAGGAAACATTGCCCAAATTTTGATTTTTGGGCCATCCGGAGCTTCGTAAGGGTTCCCCCTACTTCCGTAGCTTCCTTTCTAAGATTTTGAAAGCCTTTGGACCCATGATAACAAGGACCAAAGATCATTCCTCTTCAAGCATTATAACCAAGAATAATAAAATTTCTTGAGTGGGCTCTTTAGATCCCACTCCCCATCCCCCCAAAGAGGATCCACGTCTGTGTCAATTTTTGTGATTTTCTTATTTTTAGTTTAGTTTCTTTGTGCGGGCTAGTATACTTTGATAGGTATTGCAATTTGTTATATCAATCACATTTATTTTGTTAAAGTAATAAAAATCTAATCCCACGACTTCCCGAGTTACCCAAAAGGAGAAAGAGATGTGTGGTAGGACTAATTAGAAAACACTTGCTTATTTCCTTTTTGGTATTGTTCTTTACTTTTCGCAAATTTACACCCATTGCTCTCCTGACTAGGGATTTAGCCTTAAACAAATTCTTGGGGATTTAATAAACAAGCAAACGCACTACAATTAGAAGATCCTTAAAATTTTGCCAAGGCTCCATTGTGTATGCTCTACATTGTTGCGGTTCAACCGAACAGTTGGATGCATGAAAAGCAACGTGGGTGACTAGTTTAAATAGTTTCACATATGAATTAACCTCCCTAGGAGAAAATCCAACACCTCAATTTGATCTGTTACGAGGAAAGTTCATAGAGGAAGCGTGAACAATTGGATAGTGACATCATGACACCATCACGCTACACTCTTGTTAGTGTAGTGTTGGACACATCTCAGAGACTCTGATCTAAGCCACATATTCATCGCATGGAACCACATCGGATAAGGGTTTTGGACACACTCCTCGTACCTTTAGGTATATTTGGAGTTCCCTTCCCCCTAATCTAATTCACTCATCTTCCACAATAATTTAAAACTGACAACGAGCATTCGCAACACATTTCTCGGCACTACAACAACATTAGAATCTTGTGACTCCATTTCGGCACTGGTCTCTTACTTATATCGTATATTTTATTGTTATAAGTTCATTTACTCATCTTGTGTTGTATAATTCATATGTTGTTGTGTTTAACATATATTGTTGCAATATCTTGTTCCAATGTTTTTTCAAACTCCTAAGTAACTTATTCATCATCACACTAAGCCTTATTAGCCTTCGAAACTAATAGAGTCTACCCCCCTTGGCTTTGATTAGGAGTTGGCCTAAACAGAGGAGTCGAGAACAAGGTGACAACCTTGACACGAGACTTGCCCCCAAGGACACACCGAGTGGCTTGAATATTTATGCCATGTTCCTCCCCAGGTGTGTGAAAGGTGGAAACACCTCAACCCAAAGCTGCAACCGGGAAGAAGTGTGTTCGACGGAAGTTAAAAGCTTGAGCTCTTGGACTAGGAGAAGATGTGGACCTGGGTTAGGCAGTGGAACTCTCAGAAAGAGCTATTGTAGGCAGAGTCTCAGGTAAATATATGATCCTTTCCCATTTTAGGAGCTGGGTGTTTGATGTCTAGAGGACCCCTCTGGTTTTTCATCCAAAGAAAGTCCAGTTAGCTTAGGGTTGGTTAGGGGTTACCTTTTCTTCTAAAGCTAAAGCATACATTATCCTTGTCGGGGTTTGTCTCTGAGGTAACACCGCTCTCATGCTCCAAATTTGGTCCCCTTTCTTTGATGCATGCAAAGAGAATTTGTACAAGCATCGTTTGTGGACCAAGGTCCTAGGATTTCCTCCAATTTTCTGGATTGAACCAATCTTCAAATGTATTGGTGCCTCCATAGGCTCCTATGTCACTATGGATTACTCTTATGAAGACATCAGGTTGATGACCATTGGCCTCATTCTGGTTGATGTGGATCTTTGGGAAGACCTTTTGGATGAGATTGACTTATCTATGGGCACATTCTCACATATCCAACTGATAGACTACTCTGGTGTTATGTTCAGATGAAATCGGTGTCATCAATACAGACATATTGCAAAGGCTTGTTTTCATAGCTCCATTGCTTCTCGGGCTGCGCATTCTTGTTGAGTTGCTCGCAATGATCCTATTAGGTTCTTTCCAGCTTTCGAGGAAAACAAAGGGCACCAAGTTCATTCGATATCTCCTTCTGCAGACAGACTTCTAGAAGCCTATTTTCCACCTTTGGTTGACATTAGGCCCCTTAGGCCCTCGGCTTTGGACTCGTCATCTGGTAAGTTAAGTACATAAGGCTTATTTCTTTCATTTGTTTCTAGTTTTTCCCTTTTGGATGGTCTAATATCACCTGCTACCTTCCCTTGTTTTTCTAATTCCCATGGGCTCAAGACCTCACCAAGGACAAAACCTACCCCTATAACAAAGGTGGGAAACCCTTCCCTAAAGCCCATACACTACTTGCAACCCCTATCCTCGCAACAGGCCTTTGAGTCATTACTTTGCCTTTCTCTACCCTCATAGATGAATTCATCCCCCCTGGGGACTCGCTCAATACCTTAAAGGTCCTGCTTGAAAGCATGCCTACTTCCCCATTGAATCCTGATTCAACATTTGCCTGGACACGCTCCACTAGTTACACTAACTTGAACCCTGGCCCTACATCCTCTGTGTAAAGGACCTATGATCTTCACTCCCACGAGCTTTCATTATCCACTTCATGTATCTATACTAGACTTGATTTTACACCACATAAGTCATCTCAGAGACTCAAAGGAGGAAAATAGACCCTTTCCCTTGCCCAAGATCAAGCTCTGCAAGATATCAGTGCGAGAATTGAAAAACCAATTGTAGGGTCCCTTAAACACACTAGTCCCTCCTATAGACATCCATGATGTTGGACCTCTCTTTCAACTGTCGAGGGATAGGGTCCTCAGACAAAAGTCTAGCTCTCAAGAGGATGATTGACAGAGAGAAGCCATACTTCATTTATCTTCAAGAAACAATCCACAATGGTGATGGTCTTATCATCGATCTCAAAATCCTACTTCCTGGTTGGAATTTTGTGGGACTTGACGCTTCAAGTAGATCATGGGGTACAATGACAAGCTGGAACACGAAAGTTTTTATTTTCCTCAATTCTTGGGGTTTTCCTCTTATATTGGGGGAATCTCTTTTCTCGAGATAAATTGGTCATCGCATCAACCTCGTCAACATATGTGGGCCTTAGTTTACCTTTTGGGAGAGATTCTTCGACCTCAGTTTACTCTCCAAGTACAAGTTAATCATTGGTGGGGATCTGAATTTCACCATTGGTGACAATGAAATCTGGGGAGTGTTTGCACAAAAATATCCTTTAACGACTTTCTTCCTCAAAATATTGGATGAGAAGTTGCTCTTTGATGTCATGCTGATAAAACTCTCTCCCACCTAGAGGAATTTGAGAATCAATCAAGATTCCATAGCCAAAGGTCTTGATCGTTTCCTTGTTTTAGAAGACATCATTTTGAATGTGTCTACCAATAATCAGAGGGTAATACATGATGGGGATTCTAATCACTTCCTAGTTCTCCTAGAGTTGACCGTTGTAGATAAAAAGGAGCCCTCCCCTACAATTTTTGTGCTTAGTGGCTGGAAAATCCTAAATTATGTCAACTAATTAGGCATTCACGGAAGCCATATGACCCATCCCTCAGTTCATCTGTGGCACTCCAATTCAAAAAAAATCGAAGGACCTAAAAATGGTCTCTATGAGATGGACTGCTTTAAAAAGTAAAGAGAGGTATCCAGCCCTGGTGCACATTGAAAATGCCTTGCATACCTTGCACGACCAATATCCCTTTGGTTGCATTTCCCTTGCCTCTAAAGATTTCAATGAGTTGGTTACTCAAAAAAATAAATATTAGCTAAGATCGAGGCTCATTGCTGACTAAAGAGCCGAGCATTATGGATACAAAAAGGTGATGAGAATACAAAGTATTTCCATCATTTTATCAACCACCAAACAAAATGTAACTCCATTTGGAAGCTTGAGAATTTGGAAGGTGAAGTGGTTTTTGGTTTTCAGAACTTTTCCCAGGTTGGTGTCCAACATTTCAGTGGACTCTTCAAGGAGTACGAAGTGGGTACCATTGACAAGATGATGAATATTATTGCTATATACCCAACCTATGTCAGCAATGAACAAAATCAATTTCTTATGGAGGAAATCACGGTGGATGAGTTAAGAAAGGTTGTAAAATATCTCCAAAGAAACAAAATCCCAGGCCCTAATGGATGACCTACTGAGTTTTTCTCTGCATTCCTGGACCTGTTTGAGGCGGGCCTCCTAAAATTTCGAAGTTCAATATTATTTAGTATTGTTCTCGCCACTTTTAAATCTACATTCATCACTTTGATTCCACAATGTGATTACTCTAAAAGTATAGACAACTATAGACTTATTTCTTGCCGCAACTACGTCTATAAGATCATTGCAAAAATTATTGCACTCCGGATGAAGGGCATTCTTTCATGCTTAGTTTCACAGGAACAATTTACCTTCCTAGTAGGAAGACAAATCCATGATGTTGTTAGGACATCCCAAGAATCCATCTGCACTATCAAGACCAAATGTAGGCAAGTTGTCATCATTGAAGCATATCTCTCTAAGGCCTATGAAAGAATCAATTGGCTCTACCCGCAACTCGTTCTTCTTTGTATAGGTTTTAATCTACAAACGGTGAATTTGATATGTCGTGTGTATGCACATTTTCTTTCTCTATTCTAATAAATGGTTCAGCCTCTCCATTCTTCCAGTTGGGTAGGGGTCTTAGGAAAGGATTCCCATTGGATCCATTACATTTCCTTTTCATTGTGGAAGGACTAGGTAGGATAATTCATCATGCTAGATCCCATGGAAACTACAAAGGCATTCATATCACTCGGCGTATTTTCATCTCGCACCTTTTTTGTGTGGGCGACTATATCCTTATTTTCTTGAATGCTAGTAGAAGAGAGGTGCTACTCATTCAAGGTTTCCTGGATATTTTCTCATCGGCTACAAGTATGGTTATCAACATTAATAAATCATCTATGTCCATATTAAATATCATTATGGAAGAAAGGGACTCGATTTGTGAGCAACTGTTATATCCTTTGGTGAACATCGATGATGGTCTTGACTAACTAGGATTTACCCTTCAATCCAATGCATATCGTAGAAAATACTAGGCGTGGCTTATAACTAAAATTGAGAAAAAGACTCCATCTTCAGTTCAACAGATGGCTAAGCAGAGTCGGTAGACTTGTCATTGTTAAGTTGGTTTTACAAGTTATACCTAGATATTGGGTATCATTGGCATTTTTCCCTAGAGGCATCCTTGAACAAATTCGAAAAATATGTTTCAACTTTTTTTGGAAAGGATCACAGGACGGTTCACCATTCCATTGGGTATCCTAGTCATCTATCATTTGCCCAAAGTTTATGGGTGGATAGGGTCTTAAGGACCCCAATTGCTTATCTAAAGCATTGGTGGCTAAGGGTGTTTGGAGAATCTTAAAAGGGGAAGGATTATGGCTTACGATTGTAATTAACAAATATATCCGTCCTTTATCGGTCGAGGAGTGGTTCTGATATAGAGACAAGCAATGCACGAACATTTCCATTATGTGGAAAGTTATTTTACATGATTTTGATCTTATAGGTGATGGATTGGAGTGGAGCATCAAGAACAGTAGGAATATGTGTATAGGGAAAGAACCCTGGATTGGTGCTAGTGGGAACCACTACCAACCTTTCCCATTGGTGGAAGACCTCCATTATTGAGGTTTCATTTTTATGTACCAGATTCACGATTCACATCTATACACACCTTTGTCAATCCTGGATTTTGGTTGACTTCTTAGGCATTACATGTAAGGTTCACATAAATGCATGGAACAGGTATATATGAGCTATAAAAGACTCTTTCATTTGCCTTTCTGATAGATCGGATGTGCTCCTATGGTATAAGAATCTAGAGGGAGGGATCTATACTCCAAATATGGGTTATCTTTCCCTCACATCCCAGCAAGATCAACTTGTTCCTATATGATTGCATACTATGATTTGGTTACTAAAGTTCCCACTCAAGTGTAAGGTCTTTATCTAGCTGGTTCTTTCCAACCGTGCTCCAGTTTGGGATTTTCTTATGTGAAAAATATGGGAGGGGCCAGGGAGATGACCTATTTGTCATGCTCATAATGAATCCATATACCATCTTTTTCTCTCTTGTAGTTACTCGAAACAGGCTTGGGATCAGCTTCATTACATGAAGGGTTATCCTTTCATATGGGCTACGACTAATGTGCTTGAGGATTTTCATACATGGTGTCACACTCCAAAACTTAAGGATTTAATAGCTCTCTCATATGTCATCATCTTAATGATCTGCAATGCTAGGAACAAGAGCAATTTTTAGGGATTGAGTGATATCCCCTCATACATGTGCTTCTCATGGGATTTCCTTATTCAGCCTTTTTCGTTAGGAGGTAACCCCACAATTTACTCGATGACAATGCGTTGTTAGAATTGACAATTCCATTTGGTGGCTTCACTTTGATGGCACAACCCTCTTTCATCCTCCAAGGGGATGAGCAGGGGGAGTACTTCATTTATATTTTAATCATCAAATATGTTTTGTTGTTGGGCTAGGTTGGGCTATGACCAACAAGGTAGAGATTCTAGCATTAAGAATGAGTCTCCTTCTTGCGACTCATCCATGTTCATATTGATAAGATACATGTATTGGGAGATTCAAAACTGATAATTGATTGGCTCATCAAAAAGCAAAGGCTAAACAACATCTACCTAGCCACAATTTTCTATGACATTCAAATGTTGTCAATATCCTTCCACCATATCACCTATCAACACATCTTTCGTGAATTGAACCAAGAATTTGATCATCTTTTAAAAAGAGGACTTCAGCTTGAAAAAGACTCTTGAATTCGTTGGGAGATTGCAGATGGTGTGACTGAGGACATTGGACAAGGATCCCTTCCTGGATTCTCCCATATTCTCTAATATTTTGTATGATTGTTCACATGTTGTTTTTTGAAAGTCCAACTTAATCTATGGACAATTTTCCACATATCTGCTTGTTTATGGACTGGAACAGGTTTTACACTTTTTGTAAGACTTTATCCTTTCTACTCGAGGGGTCCTTTGACTTTGTTTTTTCTAGTGGAGGGGTATTTTTCTCTCTCATAACACTCATGAATATGTCTATCTATCCAAAAGATATATGTTATCATAGATCAATGTATATCTGATTTTTTAACTATAATAGAAAACTGGGATTTTTCTTATTTGAGAAAAAAAAAAAAGTCACAATATGATATGATTTTAATGTTTTGTAGGGCTTTTATTAATGAAATGGTTAATTAATTGTGAAGTATATGTGTTTTAAATCATTATAGAATATTTCAATATGTTTAAATTTTGTATCTATTTGTATATTTGAAAAGTTTTATTGATGCTTTGGAGTTTAGATATGGCGATAGAGTGCATTGTTAACGCACTTTTACTAATTCAAACCTTAATTATCATTATGTGTCTAAGTGGGACAATGTGGGCATTCCCAGAGGTTATAGTGGTAGTGGTGTAGAACCAATCCATGTCACCCGAGTACAATCCCGACCCTATTGTTGATTCCACCCTATACACATAAAGACATCGATAATTTTGAAATTTATATTTTAAATAATTATTTTATAATGTATTGGTAAAAGTAGTAAACACTTAAAAGGCGTAATGTTGTGTTGGAGCAGGGTCCCGCAGCTACAGAAGAAGCTGCTAGTTTTGGCAGAAAGAGATAAGTTTTGGCGAAAAGAAGACAGGGCAGAGCTACGACGCCGTAGCACGTTTCCAGCTGGAGAGCAGAGCCGGAAACCATGACTTTTGGGATAGAAAAGTTAAGAAGGCAACGATACCCGAGCGGCCGAGAGAAGAAAGCTCAACCACTGCATTGAAGGCAGCGGCGGAAGACAGGAGGGCTCAACGACCCTCATAAAGAAGAAGGAGCAACGAGGCTCAAGCATTGAAGGCGAAGGACAGAAAAAGAAGCGGTGCATAGTACCCATGGTCAGTGCCGGGAAGCATGGAATACTGTAGAGAGCAGTGGTGTGACGGGAAGCGGCTACCTCAAGGACAGAGAGGACCGACTGTCACTAATTAGGGTTTGGGTTACTGTTGGGACAGGCCCACAGTGTTGTAATGGCGAGACCTTCGGGCCGCCTATAAAAGCTTGTATTTTGTATTGTAAAGGGTTGGTTGGTGAGTTAGTTGGTGAGTTGATTATTTTTGTAGACTCAGGAGTCAGTCAGACAGACTGTGTTGTAACGATCCAGACACCTAGCTTGTCTGTGAGTCATTTTGAGTCTATATGTAACCATCCACAGAGAGAGAAGAGAGGGAAGGATATATTGAAAGAAAGGCAATATAGAGATAGAAATAGACCAGAGATCTAGAAGAGATCTCGCACTGCATATGCGGTGCAACAAACTGTGCTAACTTCCCTCAAGATATATAATAGAAGCACAGTTTGGTGGACGTAGCTCCCAGCCCGGGGGTGAACCACGTTAAATCTGCGTGTTATGTGTTGCATGAATGTGTTTGTACTTGCTCATCTTTACTGGTTATTATGCATGTAATGTTAGTTGCAGTAAGTGAATGTATGTATTGTTCAATTCACAGTAAGGCAGGAAGATAGAAATAAGCTGAAGTATGTTAGTAAGCTGCTTAAAAGGCTCCTTTACGTTTGTTTCTAATGACCATTTAATCACAATATAACTTCTGGAAAGTAGGGTTTCGCACATCGGCACAGTCAACGCTAAGAGCGCAAAGTCGTAGTGGTAAGATATCGCAGAGAGGCGATATCGCACTGGCAGAGGAGCTACGGTCCGCGATACTGCGAGCTGAGGGCTTAGCGTTGAGGAGAGGTTGGGTGTTCCGCGATGCGCAGAGATGTGATAAGGTAGGAAATATTGTGAGTAAGTGGAAGTTGTGCGACGCGGGAAGAAATCGTGCGACTTGCGCGTGGGTAAGAATCGCACGGGTAAAAGTGCTGCCAGTAGAAGGGGATGCGCGATGCGCAGAGCTAGTTGATCTTGTGGCTCGCAAGAGCAGGAGAAAAGAAGTAGGATGCGCAGAACCTGGTCCAAGACACTTGAGTCTTGGCCAACCCATTAGATTCACTTCGGGTGAGACTTCAGATCGCTTCGCGGTCTGTCGCCGAAAGGGCCAGTGAGTTTGGGGTGTTGTTGATTAATTATAGTAAACCCGGGTCTGCCCATGCAATCAACAAATGGTTCCGTTGCCGGTTTGAACGACTGGGATTCAATGTTATGTTGGCATCCTACGAGAGAAGAGTTTCACCAGTGGCTGGATTCAGACTTAAGGGAGTTCGCCAAGAAAGAGAATAGGAGTCCGAGACTGAGCACAGAGGCCTGGTTAGTAAAGCATATTGCTTCAGACA
Source organism: Pseudotsuga menziesii (assembly GCA_001517045.1). Lineage (NCBI taxonomy): Eukaryota > Viridiplantae > Streptophyta > Pinopsida > Pinales > Pinaceae > Pseudotsuga > Pseudotsuga menziesii. The sequence goes on from LPNX011109724.1 coordinate 148,147, forward strand.
TACACACTATATTCTTTACAACCTACGGAAACGAGCTTTTCGATTGGTTATCCAAGTTGACAGATAGGAACACATTCAAGAAGAAAAGAAACATCGTCTGGACACCGAAGCTGATTCAGACCGTATAGAACCTTGGCAATCCGATTACGAGAGCAGTGGACTTCTAGCTTACCAGTGTGCTAGAAGGCTACGTTACAGAATTTGCAGTTGATTAGAGAAAGAGCTTCAGCGCAGCCGAACGATACTTCTTCAGAGGATATCGCGGTAAGTACCTAAGATCTCTAAACTTGTCCCTTAAGATGCTGCTATATG
>LPNX011109724.1:148780-182652 GCA_001517045.1 Pseudotsuga menziesii
TGCATCACAGAGCTTAAGGATATTAAACAGCTACCATCAGAGTCAGTATGCGACTTTGACCAGAAATTCAAAGCTCTTATAGACCAAGTAAGTTTTGAGTTTGTGCCGGAGCAGCATAAGGAATGGTTTATTGCAGCGCTGCTCCCTCATATCAGAATGCCACTAATGTAGCAGAAACTCACTACTCAAGATGAAGCGCTGGAGATGGCAATGAAACTAGAGGCTTCACCTTTAGCAAAAACTAGTACAGGAATGACAACTCTACAGACCCAGTTGGCCAACCTCACGTTACAAATACACGAACTTAAAAAAGGGAAAGAGGTTATGCAAGACATATGGTGCATAAAGTGCAGAGCATAGGGCCACAATAAAGACAACTGTCCAGTCTTTACAGAATATTTAGCATCAGGGGCTCCTAACCCCTTACCACGAACACAAGGGCCATGGTGTGAAATATGTAGGACACAAGGTCATCCACCTCAGCAATGCCCCTTGCTCAAGAAGTATGTACAGACATCTAAAAACCTATATTGTCTCTTCTGTAAATCCGTCGGGCATGATCAACAGGACTGTCGAGCTTATGATCTCGTGTCAGAGAGGAAACATGATGTGTACAGAGTCCAAGCAGACACACAGGGTCCTGCAACAGGACCACAGCCGGATCAGGCTTATGGAGGCCGTGGAGGAGGATTCAGAGGACGAGGCCGTGGAGGAGGCTTCGCACGCGGAGAAGGCTTTGGCCGAGGAGGAGGTTTTGGCCAAGGTCGTGGACCAATTACTTGTTATAATTGTGGAATTGTAGGACACTATGCTAGGGACAGCCAGAACGCCACTACTACTTGTAACTACTGCAAATCTTATGATCATACTATAGAAGAGTGTCCCATCTTGATAGCTAAGATCAGAGACCCTAAACTAGCCACACACCAGAACATCCAACTTATCATCGCTGAGCAGGCAGAACCAGAACCAAGAGTCAACATTGTGACTCGGAGCGGTGCTTCCACCAGTGGCACATCGCAGGAGACAGGAAAGAACACAAGTCAGGAGTGGGTGCGCAGAGCTCCTACTAAAGCAACAGCACTCAACCTACAGAAGAATAAAGAGACCTTTCATGAAGCTAAGGCCTCCTTTGATGAACTTACACCATCAGGACCGCAGGTACCGCCGTCTAGGGGCGTACCGCAGCAAGTACCTTGTAGCAATAGCCCTGAGCAGGCACAGCAGGCTACCACATCCGGAAGATGTGACGAGGATGAATCGACAGGAAGTGTACAAGCCTTCCTGCATAGCTGCTTAAAACTCCTGAGAAATGATAAAGCTGTTGGTGAGGTACAGCGTATGATAGATCAGTGTCAGCAACCCTCTCTCTCGGGCAGTGCACACCGCGCTGTCCATAATATTACAAGACATGCAAGGACAGGAAGAGAGATGAAATTCACAGCCCAGATCGGTGAGTTTGAAATGGATGAGGTTGTCTTAGACCAGGGATCAGAGGTGAATGTTCTAACCAAGCAGACATGGGAAAAAATGGGTAGTCCTCAGTTAGCCCTATCACCTATCCACCTAAGATTAGCTAATCAGCAGCGAGTATCACCATTGGGTCGACTATCGCAGGTGCCAGTTGATATTGACGGAGTTCGTACTTTTGTGGACTTCGAGGTTATAGAAATCATTGGTGACAGTCGACCATATCCAGCACTATTAAGTATTGATTGGGCAATTGGCAGCAAAGCTGTCATTGACCTAAAGAAAAGACAAATGACCTTTGAGGATGCGCAGATCCGGTCATCGCACCGCTAGATCCTTACCAAGGACCTAGATATATCGAACCTATCCGAGCAGAGGAAGAGGCACATAATATGGAGAGTCTCTACCAGATGACAGCAAACCAGAATGACTATATCAATCCCACTGTAGAAGGGCATATTAGCTGGCGATGCGACAGCTCATGCGCATCGGATTCGGATGTTGGTCTAGAAAATTGGCAGAACAGACTTTACGAAGTCTCATCGCGTAGATGTGCGTTTATAAGTAAATCATTGCGATGGATTGGCGCCGATATCGCTGAGACCCCGTCATATCATGGTCTGACAGACATCCAAGATTTTCTTGAACAATTTGAGCAACAAATTCCTCCTGAGCAGAGGATCGCAGCTATGGACCTTGCAGTTCGAGCCACACCTGCAAGATGGTGGTATGCGCATAAAGAAAATATCGCATCATGGGATAATATAAAAAGACTGATGGCGATCAGATTTTCTCATGACAGAGAGTATGTCCAGCAGAAGTACACAGGAGAAACTGACCCTAGGATACACATTCAGATATGTGAACAGAACTGGTCGGATATTCCAGAGGATGAATGGGTTCACAGATTCATTCACACATTGGACACAATTCCAAGGAATTGGTATACAGAGACCGAGCTACGCAAGGGAACAACCACATGGCCGCTTATGACAGACAACTTCCTACTCACCTTTGCATTTGAGTCAGAACATCCAAGTGTTGCTCAGGCCCTAGACATCATCAAGACAAAGATTTTTGAGGATTGCACCATCTCAGTACCAGTCCAACCTGAGTGGACTATCCAGCTAGAAGAGGCGTTGGAATGCTATAATTTTACATCAGAATCAGAGGAAGCGGATGAGGATCCTCGCAATACCAACATTCCATAATCAGAAGGCACTTGCGAAGTGGAAGGACCATAGTTAGAGATTCCAGCGATCACCGAGCCCATCAAGGTTAAAAAGATCAATATTGGCACAGACGCAGAACCTAAGTTTGCCTCTATTGGAGACTACTGGAATGATGAAACAGTCGGACAGATTGCAGATCTGCTACATGACTATCAGGACCTATTCCCCACCAAGTTCACAGAGATGAATGGAATAGTTGGAGACTTGGGAGTCATGAGGATACCATTAAAGGAGGATGCTAGACCAGTTAAGCAGCGCCCATACAGATTGAATCCGCGCTACAAAGAAAAAGTAAAGGACGAAATTGATAAAATGCTAACAACAGGCATCATTGAGCTAGTAGAGGAAAGCGAATGGGTTAGCCCTATGGTAGTGCAAGAGAAGAAAACAAAAGGGGACATCAGGATCTGTGTTGATCTGTGAAAACTCAACGATGCATCACTCCATGATCCATTTCCAACACCGGTCATTGATGAAGTATTAGACAACGTGGGAGGACAAGAGGTCTACTCCTTCACCGACGGGTTTTCAGGCTACCACCAGATCAGAATACACACAGAAGATCGATCCAAGACCACCTTTGCAACAGAATGGGGCTCGTTCCAGTATACGGTAATGCCCTTTGGTCTTAAGAATGCACCAGTTATATTTTCTAGAGTAGTAGTTGCTGTATTTAAAGAATACATTCATAAATTCTTGGAAGTATATTTTGATGATTGGACTGTATTTGGGCTAATTGATAAGCACATAGGAGATCTAAGACTGATGTTAGAAAAGTGTAGGCAGTACCAGATCTCTCTAAACTTGAAAAAATGTATATTCTGTGCACCATTTGGTATCTTGTTGGGTCACATTGTTTGCAGACAAGGCTTGATGGGAGACCCCGCCAAGATCGCTATCATTGTAAACCTTCCAGCACCTAACTCAGTCAAGCAACTGAGGACAGTACTTGGTCATACTGGGTACTACAGAAAGTTCATCAAGGGCTATGCAAAGATTACAGCGCCGATGGAGAAATTGCTCAAGAAGGATGTAAAATTCCTATGGAACGAAGAATGCCAGCAGAGTCTAGACATACTTAAGGAGAAGATGGTTATAGCACCCATCCTAGTATTTTCGGACTGGACTAAGCCTTTCCATGTACATGTGGATGCATCCGGCATCGCATTAGGAGTTGTCTTGACCCAGCCAGGAGAAGGGGATCTTGACCATCCCATCGCATATTCCAGCAGAAAGCTATCAACAGCGGAAAAGAACTACACCACAACAGAAAGGGAGGTCTTAGCTATGGTATATGCGCTCCAGAAGTTCAGGAACTATCTATTGGGCGCCTCATTTAAAATGTTCACTGATCATTCCGCATTGAAGTACCTAGTCAATAAACCAGTGTTAGGGGGAAGAATCTGTAGATGGTTACTCCTCTTCCAGGAGTATGATTTTGAAATCAATGTGAAACCAGGAAGACTGAATGCAGGAGCGGATCATCTGTTGCGGTTAGACTTAGGAGAAGAGCCCAGTAACCTAGAAGACAATCTGCCAGATGCGTCGTTGTTTTCCATACAGATTGCAGATGAGTACTATGCCGACATTATCCAATTCCTCACCACAGGCGTAGCACCTGATGAGTTTACTAAGCAGCAAAAGAAGCAGTTGGTTGTTAAGGCAGCAAACTTCACCCTCATTGCAGGATGCCTATACAAGTTAGGTCCGGATGAAGTTCTGCGCAGATGCGTGATGCCGCACGAGAAAGACACTATTATCAAAGAGGCTCATTCAGGAACCGCAGGAGGACATTTCGCAGGAAAACCGACTGCGCAGAAAATCTTAGAGGCAGGCTTGTGGTGGCCTACACTGCATAAAGAGACTAAGGACTTCTGCAGATGCTGCGATATCTGCCAAAGGGTAGGAAAACCCTCGCAATGCGATGAAATGTCGCTGCGACCGCAGGTCACGCTGCGCGCATTTGACAAATGGGCTATAGATTTCGTGGGTCCTATCATCCCACCCGGGAAGCGCACTAGTGTGAGATACATTATCACTGGAACATAATACCTCACCAGATGGGCAGAGGCCAAGGCAGTAAGAAATTGTGATGCTGCTACAACTGCACAGTTCCTTTTTGAAAACATCATTAGCAGGTTTGGATGCCCAGTAATTTTGATGAGTGACCAAGGTACACATTTCTTGAACAGTACTATAGAGGCATTAACAGAAGAATTCCAAATCCAGCACCATAAGAGCACTCCCTACCACCCGCAGGCTAATGGTACAGTGGAGGCCTTCAATAAGATTTTAGAAAATGCTCTCACTAAGATCTGTAATAGCCAGAGGAATGACTGGGACGTCAGAGTTAACGCTGTCTTATGGGCATATAGAACCACATGCAAGAAACTTACGGGACACACACCTTTCAGCTTAGTATATGGACAGGAGGCTGTTATGCCTATGGAGTATATTCCTCCCAGCTTAAGAATCGCTCAGATTACCGAGATGACTGATACAGACACAGTCGAAGCAAGGCTAGCACAACTGCTTGCCTTAGAAGAATATAGGTTCATCGCCGGATTCCATCAGAAAGTGTAGAAGGCCCGAGAAAAAGCTTGGCATGACAGACACATTAAGAATAAGACTTTCCAGATCGGAGACCTGGTGCTCCTCTATGACAACAAATTCATCAAGTTCCCAGGGAAGTTCAAGACGCATTGGCCAGGGCCATATCAGATCCAACAAGTCACAGAAGGAGGTGATGTTCAGCTCAGCCAGCTGAACGGGGAGATTTTTCCCACATGGATCAATGGTAGTAGGCTGAAGCTCTATAGTGATAGCCACCTCACCTCTCAGCCCTAGCTTAAACCAGCCGCGCTGGTGCAGATGTCCAGTGTAGTTGAAAGGAGGCATCGCACCGGGAATGAGTCTACACCTAAAAAATAAAAAAATAAAAAAAAATTTAACACTGTTTGTTTGCGCAGGTGATGCGGAGTTGCATAGCAGCAGTAAGATGTTCCCCCCTGCCACGTACCCAGTTTGCAACCGATAGTGGGCTAGTCAAGTCACTATCTGACAAGTAGTTAATGAAGAAATGATCGGTATCCCCTACCGTAGATTTGGCAGCAGTTTAATAAATTTTTCCAGATTTGGTAAATCCCCGACGACCTCGATGCCTGTATATGCACGCTTGGAGGGACACGTGATCAGATCTCAGCAATTATGATAGATCAGAATGACGGGTAGGGTCTCGTCCAAGTAATTATGATGACCAACGGGTGTGACCCAGGATAACCGTTGCGTCTGGTAGTATGCCTTCGGCATAAAAGCAGACATCCTTCAAGAAGGAAGGGTACAGTTGCCAAATCTCGAGAGCTATGAAAGCTAGTGCTAAGTGTCCCCCGAGCAGAGCCAATTAAGTTGCAGAGTATAGTGACTTCCACAATTCGAAGCCACTGCACGCCCAGAGTATTGAGCCAAGCGGATTCTGACTAAAAGCGAACCTCTAGAAGGCATGTTGAGACATTTTGACCCTGGTCCTGGTGACCGTAGATCCGCCATGACGATGTCGCCCAGGGTTGTGAAACTAAGTACAACACAAGTTAGACAGTCGCTAAGGATGAAGACTCAAGTGCCAAAAATAGAAGTTGCCACTAAAGTCTCTGCTAAGGAGAAGAAGAACACCGAGTTGACCACTGAAGATAAGAAAGCAGAGCAGAAGAATGATGAGAAGAAATCTCCCGCTAGAAGGAAGGTGAAAATGAGAAAAAGAAAGCAACGGGAGAAGGTCACTGACCTATTTGATCAGCTAAGAAAATCACGAAACATGGTGAAGGTACTGAAACAGAAACCTGAGGGTCAGCGGCAGCATGTGGACTTGGACCACTTCGAAGAGAAGAGAAGTGGAAGAAGACTGCAAACCCAGTGGAGGGGAGACTTCCAGAATGAGGACAAAGGCTTGTTCTCGGAGCGGAGTTCATGGGTTTCTTCTTCTCCGTCCACGAGGCTCTAGATGGAAGGAAAGGTTTGAGGAGGCTGGAAGATACATATTTTCCTTGTGATAAAAGTTCTAACCCAGATAAAAAGGCAAGGATATCTGTGGAACACTTCTCAAACACTAGAGCACTCATAAAGAAGAAAGAGCGAAGAGAGCGACACTGTGACTATGGGCAGAAAGGATAAGAGAGCCCAGCGAACTAAGTTACCGAAACTCCAGAAAGAACGTGTCGAGGAGATGAAGAATGAAGTCGCAGGACTTCAAGGCAGGTTACAGTGCACTTCACAGGAGGCGAAGGATAAGTTGCAGCAGGAGAAGCCTGTTGCAGGTGGCTCGAGGACGAGCCACAAGTAAGTGTTTGGGGACTGTTGGAGCAGGGTCCCGCAGCTACAGAAGAAGCTGCTAGTTTTGGTGGAAAGAGATAAGTTTTGGCGGAAAGAAGACAAGGCAGAGCTACGACACCGTAGCATGTTTCCAGCTGGAGAGCAGAGCCAGAAACCATGACTTTTGGGATAGAAAAGTCAAGAAGGCAACGGTACCCGAGCGACCAAGAGAAGAAAGCTCAACCACTGCATTGAAGGCAGCGGCGGAAGACAGGAGGGCTCAGTGACCCCCATAAAGAAGAAGGAGCAATGAGGCTCAAACATTGAAGGCGAAGGACAGAAAAAGAAGTGGTGCATAGTACCCATGGTCAGTGCCGGGAAGCATGGAAGACTGCAGAGAGCTGTGGTGTGACGGGAAGCGGCTACCTCAAGGACAGAGAGGACCGACTGTCACTAATTAGGGTTTGGGTTATTGTTGGGATAGGCCCACAGTGTTGTAAAGGCGAGACCTTCGGGCCGCCTATAAAAGCTTGTATTTTGTATTGTAAAGGGTTGGTTGGTGAGTTAGTTGGTCAGTTGATTATTTTTGTAGACTCAGGAGTCAGTCAGACAGACTATGTTGTAACGATACAGACACCTAGCTTGTCTGTGAGTCATTTTGAGTCTGTATGTAACCATCCACAGAGAGAGAAGAGAGGGAAGGATATATTGAAAGAAAGGCAATATAGAGATAGAAATAGACCAGAGATCTAGAAGAGATCTCGCGCTGCATATGCGGTGCAACAAACTATGCTAACTTCCCTCAAGATATATAATAGAAGCACAGTTTGGTGGACGTAGCTCCCAGCCCGGGGGTGAACCACGTTAAATCTGCGTGTTATGTGTTGCCTGAATGTGTTTGTACTTGCTCATCTTTACTGGTTATTATGCATGTAATGTTAGTTGCAGTAAGTGAATGTATGTATTGTTCAGTTCACAGTAAGCCAGGAAGATAGAAATAAGCTGAAATATGTTAGTAAGCTGCTTAAAAGGCTCCTTTACGTCTGTTTCTAATGACCATTTAATCACAATATAACTTCTGGAAAGTAGGGTTTCGCACATCGGCACAGTCAACGCTAAGAGCGCAAAGTCGTAGTGGTAAGATATCGCAGAGAGGCGATATCGCACCGGCAGAGGAGCTACGGTGCGCGATACTACGAGCTGAGGGCTTAGCGTTGAGGAGAGGTTGGGTGTTCCATGGTGCGCAGAGATGCGATAAGGTAGGAAATATTGTGAGTAAGTGGAAGTTGTGCGACGCGGGAATAAATCGTGCGACTTGTGCGTGGGTAAGAATCGCACGGGTAAAAGTGCTGCCAGTAGAAGGGGATGTACGATGTGCAGAGCTAGTTGATCTTATGGCTCGCAGGAGCGGGAGAAAAGAAGTAGGATGCGCAGAACCTGGTCCAAGACACTTGAGTCTTGGCCAGCCCATTAGATTCACTTTGGGTGAGACTTCAGATCGCTTCGTGGTCTGTCGCCGTAAGGGCCAGTGAGTTTGGGGTGTTGTTGATTAATTATAGTAAACCCGGGTCTGTCCATGCAATCAACATGTTGTAATCTTTATATAATGGTTATTAATGTTTAATGAGATAAATTTTGGTTTAATAAACTTTAAGAAGTTAAAGTATCACTTGGTTTTCTTTAAAAAAATAAGACAATTGTTTCTAGTTCACATAGTTGTGATGAGTTAATAGGTTAGGATTGTCAATATTGTAGCAAACTGATTTTTATTTTCAACCCTCGTATTGTCACAGAGATGAGAAATTCTATTATTCCACTAGGTTTTAAGAATTTTCCAACATCATGTTTCACTATGGAGCTCATGAGAGTTTGTTTTCATTTTAACAATGTTGATTTTCTTATTTACCCTAATTAAAATAAAGAGATACTTTTGATCTTGTAAATTATAGTTGATCACCTCCTTATAATGTCTTAATTTTATTGTATCATGTAATTCTTTATCATGCCACAACTTCTCCCTAAATTTGGTTGTAATAGTATTTTTAATATTATCTTTATTTTGCAAAGTGACCTCTTCCTCAACTCCCCATTGATTTAGCCAAGACTTGGCATCTTTATGCCATCCTCGCTTAAGTTGCAAATGGTCTTGACTAGAGTTTGAAACAATCTAGGAAGCTTCTGGTCTCCCTTTTATCTTGTTCTTGTAAACTAGGTACCTAGTGATAGGCATGTTGTCTATGGGGTAGAAACTCGATTCTATAAAGATAACAAGATATAATGTAATGCTTTTAATTTTGAGATTATATGTTCTAAAACACTTTTGGATTTATTTGATTTACTTCCAATTAAACTTGTGTGTGTGTGTGTTAGTTATTAACGTCCATTGAAACCAACTTTGATTTGTCAACCCCCCCTCCCCCCTCCCCCACACACTTAATCAAATTTTATAATAATAATGTGATCAATATAATCTCTTGAAGGAGTTTATGAAACTTAAATCCATAACTTTTTAACTAACTTCTCTTTAAAATTAATTAATTGAAATAACCTACATATAATTTTTTTTTAACACAAACGGGTAAAAAATTATATTAAAAAGTTGTTAAAACAACCATAAGATGTATAAAATTTCCTAGAAAATCCACCAAGACAATTGTTTAAAAGAGGTACATCTTGCAATTCCTCAATAGCTTTCATACCCAAGACTACTAACCCTTAGATAAACATAAACATATAGACTAATATATACCCTTACAAATAGTCTGAGCAAAATAACACAAAAACAAAGACCACCTTAACACATCAACCATCACGATTTTCTTTTGATTGTCTTGAAGAACTCGAAATTTCCAAAATGGCATCATCAAGCTTATCGACGAGTTTTTCTTCCATAGTTTTGGAACCAACATTTTAGTAGGCCTGGACTGACATTCAACAAACATTTTGTTATGAAAATGAATATATCAATAAGCACAAAATAAATAATAATAATAATAAATTATTTTTTATTTTTATTATTTATAAAGAAGATTGAGTTAGGGTGGTCATATCCTCTTACAAATCGACAAATTTTCTCAACGCTTCGAAGATTATATCGTCTTGTATCGTCTAGTTCGAGAATAAAAGATTAATGACAAAGCATTGTAAATCTGCAGGACATAACAAATACATAGTTCTCTCCATAAATACTTTGATGACAAAGCAACTTAAAGGGGTAGGCAATGCAATGAATATAATGTATTTGTATATAGTAAATAAATAAATAAATAATAAAAAATAATAATAATTAGTTAAAGGAATTGTCTTAACTAAAAGGTAATATCTAATGAAAGGACCTACCTATTTTCGATAGTAATAGGTCAATGCTTATATAAGCACACTGTTGCAAAGGCATTATATATATCTCGTCATCTCTTATTCATTGTATATTTATATTTTAGTATCCTATTTGTATTATTGTTGTATATCCTATCTATTTTGGATATTTAATATATGAATAGGAACTACTCATCACACATTTCATGATCAAGATCCACAACAATGGTCAGTTTTTCTAGTTGAGAACACTGTAATGAGACCTTATGTTCCAAGTCATCTAAACGATGATTCAACATGGACACATGAGATTTTACCTCTCTAATCGCTACCAATACGCTTTCCAGTTGTTGATTGGTCCTTCACAGGGTGGATTGAAGGTCCCTTGCGTCAACCTTAACACCCCAAAGCCCCTCAACCAAATCCAACAACTCTGTCGTCGCTTCTTCCTCAACTTTCATGATGGCCATAGGCTTGGTCTGCTTAAATAAACAACTCACCATAACCCCTTCTCAATTATGCAAAGGGCCAATAGAAATAAGAGCAAGAAATACAAACAACCTGACCAGAATAACCCACCACCTAAATATCACTGGAAAGACAAACAATCCTCCAAACACCCAAGTAATCTTATTACCCTGTAAACCAAGGTACAACCTCTATCAATCCCAAATTCACTAAAAGAATAATCTAGACACTCCATATCAAGCGAAAGGGAAACACTCCAATCCAAGATAGAGTTTCAAGGGACTTCTCCAATCCGAGAGGATTTAATGCACATGCTTTGAAAGTTGAAATGCAGACTGGTGTCCATCATGTAGGAGGGGTGTAGTTTACATTGCATCATAACATTAAAACCATTAGGGGATCTAACGTTGACAATGGACCCCATTTTTAACCAAGGTTCCTTTATCATGGTTAGAGGCTTGACTAGCAAGTTGATCAACAAGAGCATTATTTACCCTTCAAATGTGGAAAATCTTGGTGTCGGTTATGACTTCCATTACTTAAATTATATGTTCATGGAGCCTCCCTGATATTCTATCATCAATTTGAACATTTTTCCAAGTTTGAGAGATTATGAGGGAGTCTCCAAAGACAAAGATACTCTCAACACCCAAGGAAACAACAAAGTCAAGAGCCATAGGCAAAGCGTATTGTTCTACTATATTATTAGTGACTCTTCCCAAGCTCCATTGATAAGAAATGACCAAAATTCCTCCATGATCGAAGAGGATCCCACCCACATTTGTTGCCCTGACCTACATATAATTTTAATAAAATAAATAATTAAAATTTTAATTTTACAAACTATAAAAAATATTTAAATTATAAAACCAAATATAATTTTTTATATACTTAAACATAAGTGTTATAATATAAATAATTAAAGAAATTATTTTATTAACTATAACAAAAATTAAATATTTAAAATAGAAAAGACAAATATAGTTTTATTTCATATATCTAAACTTACTAATAGTATTTAGAATAATGAAGAGATAAATTGTCCTTCATTATTATGTCTCAGCAGGGGACTATATAGTGATGGCGTCGAGCCATTAACCCATTCGATACCAGTGTTAAATTTTTCAATTTTTTTCATTTCCATAGTTTTGACACAGTGTTTGTATTTTGATATTAATTATAATTTTAAAATATATATTTATTTAAGCTTTTATTGGTTGATAATGGTCGATGTCAACCTCAGGATCAAGCGTCCTAGTTTTCACTCGCCACCTGTACATTGTGACATCTGCAAACTCAATGAGTTTCAAATTCATATGTACAATCTCGTACATTGAAATTCGAGGTTGAGATTTCTTGTGTTGATGGAGGGTCAGATAAGTTGTTCCTCCCAAGAATCATTGAAATTATGTCGAAGAGAGTCTTGATATCCAGCTTCTGCTACAGTCATCGTTGGAATTCATGCATAGGTATCCTTTAGTTGCGTCTTCACCCAATTCATGCTCGAACCACCAGCAGTACACTTCTGATCCGGATTTATGTGTGAACAAAATGAAAGAACATATACATAGACATATTGCAATGAAAACAGAGATACAGTAAACACATATTCTATTAAATGGAAGAAATAGAACAGACTATAAATAAATAGCTAGAATGGTGGTAGCTATCTCTGAGAAGAGATGTGGCTGCTACGCTCATCCCTTCCAAGATGAATGCAAAATGAGGCCAAAGGGGCCTATTTATATTAAGAATGAGGGTGAGAATCCCAAAAGTCCAAAACATAACCCTAGAAGATGAACCGTCATAAAGTTTGCGGCCCCAAGGTGGTAAGTTGAACAGTAAACTTTTGGGGGTCATAATGTTTGCATATGATCTTCGATTTGGGAGCTCAATAGCCCATTGGAAAGGTCTATCCGGTATTTAAAACCTTTTCTTTTTTAAGATCCCTCCCACCCCCTCCCCCGAATCGCCAAAAAACGTCGTTTAGGGTCGCAAAACGACCCCAAATTTTGGGTCTCAAAAAACCATAGAAAAATAACTAGGAAACTCCCACAATGGACAATTGTTTAGAGCTAGTGGAAGATGTAAGTGGCCACCAATCTCCATCTAGATCAACTTCTCATATATATACAACTCCATTGCAGTAACAATCCAACAATCCACTATTTAAAGGATTCTCAACAGTCTCCATGCAGAGGAAACTTAAGGGATTCTCCAACTTCACGTAGTCAATGCTCCACTGTGTAGGTTGTGGGTTCAATAGTTGTCTACTCAACAAAAACATCCAAATGTAGGTAGAATTGGTGATGAGTCTATGTGCATAGGTTTGAATACTGGAGAACACTTCACGTTGTGCTCTCTATTCAATACTATCATACAATGACATGCATATATGTACAGACTACCATATATTTTTGTGCACGAAATCAAAAGTAAGTTTGAAGTTGTACCATCAACTCGCGTTCCAGGTCCCAGTCCAGATCAACAACCTTCAATGCAATATACAACTTCAACACAACAAAAAAATGGAACTGGTCTTTAACTCAGCTCCGATCTACATATGGAGAATTATATTCTTATGTCTTTAGGCATTTTTTCCTTGGAGTTGGGTTTGAGAACATTGTTCATCTTTTGTAGTGCCTCCTGCGTATCAGATGATGCCATGTGTTTCCCAATAAAAATTGGCCACGTATAGGGTTTGTGATAAGGTTTTAACGCTAATGTGTCCATAAAGTTTGCACTAAGAATTATCCTTCATCCTAAGAGAGCCATTGGCGACTTGAACCCCCATGAGAAGCCATCCCATTGGCACACTAGGGAGCACCTCTACCGGTCGTCAGAGTTTATGTTACAGAAGATGCTATATTTTCCTATGGATTTCCATAGCCTGGCAACTAAGATTATGGGGAAGACGAATGGGATTTTATTTTTTTTCGTTTGAACAGGTTGAGGCCATCCCTCAGTGAGTCGCGCCTCATAGTTTGTTTCATTATTATCCCTTATTTTTACTATTTGGGAATCCAAGTTGCTTAGTTCCTTATTGTATATTGAAATGTTTTGTCCCTAGTTTTTCTCCTTATGAGGTTTTGAAGAATCTTCTGTAGCATGTCTATGAACTTGGTATTTATTTTGTATTAACTAAAGGCTTCTCCTTGATAGCTGAGTTAATGTTGTTTTTGACTTAGCACTTGTAATTCTTCCATAATTAGAAAAAGAACTTGTATTTTACTGCTGCTAGATATACTGATAATTTTTTTTTTTCAAGTAGGGAAAGATTCCTATCTATGATCGGGGCTTACTTAGCTTTAAGCTAACACAGTGGGACTGATGGTTCCTTACAGATTTAGCAGGTAAACATACATTCCAGTAAAATAATATTTATATTCAATTCAAAAAGATACTTCTCTAGCATGTTTATGATGCTAGACTTAGAGTGTTTTAACTGCTGCTTGTCTACATACGAGGTAATGTTAATCTGTAATTATATAGCTGTAAAAACTTTGTGATGACGTTATATCAAACCATCTAAGCATAGGTTAAACTGCATGATCACATATTGTCAAAAGATATATGAAACCCTAGATGATTTTGATTCAACTTCTAATAAAAGCTTGTATTCATGTTTATAGTAATTGTGATTTAGAGTTTAGATGTAAAGAATTTCAGTTCATATCTTGATGCTTAAATACACTCCATACTGTTTGGTGGTCATCACAATTATCTTCGTTCCAGGGTTTTATACATAACAATCTCTCAATGCTAACAAGATTACTTTTACTTTAACTATTGACTTCTTACTAAGTTGCTAGAATTGTTACTGAGACTCCGAACATAGTCTAAGGACTGTATTTACTAGCATTTCCAAAACTCAATTTAATAAAAGAACCGAACCATGAATCTCTTTTTAGCTGAAAAAATCTTCCTTATTACTTTACAGTCCTTTACTTTGAGTTCTTAATACTTGTATCTTATACACTCAATCCTAGTGTATCCTTTAGTTATAAACTATACCTTTTTTTTACAAGTTGTTTATAAAACTCTCAAGATAAGTTTGTTGATTTTTATACTCTCAGATATCTTATAGATACTTGGTCTCATCTACCCTTTTTCCCCCCAATTCTAGGTGTCAATGGATCTCATTGTTATTGTAGACTAACATTAAGTGAATCTTGCACCCATGTTTCTTATGAGGTTATGTAAAAGAACTACCCTACTTGTCCCATAACCAAACCAAAAAGGAAAGAAATCCATACCTAATCCTATAGTTGGCAAACTAAACATCAAAGAAATAATGTAGAACATGATTATCAATCATAGGATTTCGCAATGTATAAATGATTTAAGGTTTGATTATGATTATTTGTTTGCAGCCAACGTGACTATAGACTTCTACCCATGTTGGAGATAAATCATGAAGGACACGTGGTGATGGTTCTATCCACGAGATGGTTGACTTAAAACTAAACCCTACTCTTTTCTTTTCGTAGAGTGAGGGTCCTTCGTCCAGTTTGGCTGAGATACGGGCTCGTAGCCATCGAAACCCTATAACCACCTTCATGTTTGCAGGTTGCTTCCATAATAAAACACCGAGCTGGTTTAAGTGAGGTCGTAAGGTGGTTTCTCAGTGTTTAAGGTTGGAGTGATTGCACATTTACCTTCAGATTGTGACTCAGATTTTAGTTGTATTCAGTGCACTATTCTCATCCGTGGCATTACCCTTCCATATTCCATGTTCCAGCTGCTTGCGACCTCTAGTTTCTCCAATGAATGTCAGGTAAAAGCAAAATATCGGTCAATGTTCTTACTGCATGACAGTTATAAAATTCACAACACGCTTAGATGCTATAACTAACACTTGTCCTTCTTGTGCAGGTTCCCTTTACGGTGAAAGGGGTTAGCTAGAAGCTCGACTCTCCCATTCATGGTTTCATAAACCCCGGGTAAGCCTTGGTTGAACTAAGGGTTTTTCTCCTGCATTCATGTGGTGGTTCGAATGGAAAGAAGCTCGGTTGCTGGTTGTAAACTCCGCTTGGTTTTTTTACTGTTAGTTACTTCTTGTTATGTTGTTTTAGTATGATTTCAAAACCCGAGAGGGTACTGTGTGCAAGAATGTTGAGGGCTATAGTAGTCATGACAATAAGGTTTAGTGACAGTTCCTTTACGGCCTGTGATGATGTAAAAAAATGTTTTGTTTAACTTTTTCTTTGAACTCAGCTGTAAGCCGAGATAATGTTATTCGACCTCTACCTGGTTACTTAATATTTTTCAGTGGTTTTTAAAAGAAAAGAGATGACTACTTGCTCATTCGAAACTTGTAAACTGGCAAGGTTATTAGTAAAATATAATTTTTGGTTTACTGTCTTACTGTTTTTACAAGAAATTATAAGATTTGTTTTTGTACAGGCTTTAAGCCTCAACAAGGTTATAAGAGGCCATGGGCCATTATGCTTATGCTATTTTGTTTCTGTTTAGCTCGTTTACAGTGTTATTTAATTTAAAATAAAAACTTTTGGTAAAAAAAAAGGGTTTATAGTGTTTGTTACTATTTACATTTTTGACAGTATTCTTAGGTGAATACGACACTTTGTTTCTCTTTCAATTTTGTTATTATTTTAAATAACCTACAGTTCCGAAATGATATGGATTTCTACAGAAAATGGTTCGTAGCTTTGTTTTCCTATTATTACTTTCAGTAATAAATAATTGCAGCTGCTAAATGTTATGTCATGGTTAAGATAGTCAAAGTCTGTCTTTAAGGATTTAAACCTACCTCTTGTAAACCCTAAGTATTTGTATTGCGGAATAGATAGTAAAATGTGAACTGGAAGTAATTTATTAACAAGTTCTATGGATTAGTATCTTGGTTAAAATCCTAGTAATATCTTTTAACTGTTCCTATGTTTATTTAAATAATTCTATCTATTATGTTTATAATAATTATTAGTACTAGAAATGCTTCTGTGAATAGTATGCCTATAAATGATTATATATATTCAGTTCTTTTCTAGATAATTAGTTAATATAGATACTTCCAGTAGCTAGAGCAAGTACTACTATTTTCTGTAATGATTCACATACAAACTCTAAAAGAAGTCATTTACATTTTCATTCAGAGTTGATAAACAAATCTTCACCTCTACTTGATCAACCCGCTGTACTAGAGTACTGCCTATTCAAGGTGTAGAAAAATACAGTGTGGTAATTTATTTCTAATTACTTTCATTTACTAATATGCCTACTATTCTAAACATAATCTACTAATCACTAATATTATCAATACACAACATTCTTTTCTGTATAAACCCTAACCAAAACAATATATGCATTTCTTTGAAAACTAATGATCATTTGTTGAAAACAATAAACAAATTATAACTACCCTGAACAATAAAAACCTGTCAAATGATTAGGTGACAACATCTTAAGGAGGTTGTTCCTCCCAACCAACTCCTAGAGAAAGCTTAGTCTACACTTCCTCAGGACCCCCGAGCCTGTTTCCTGGTCCTCCTGGTAGAGTACTGGGTGTAGGATGTATCCTTAATACCTTATATCACCTGACTGGTCAAATTACAGCAGTAATTCAAACCTGCTTATAGCAGTAAGAACTTCAGCCTAAGAGCTGCATAAGTTCAGTTCTCAATAGTTAACTACTCAAACTCACTTTAATCAATCCCCTCCATCGAATTTCTCATGTGCACTTCATTCACACTAAATGATCACCTTTTTAGAATGAGCAGCCTCAGCTGTCTTCAATGGAAAATTTTATAATAATGCCTAGGTCTTCTGGGTCAGTTTTTACTTAATGAGCCACCTGCTCCAATTCCACTTTCTTGGGGAATCTTAACCACGAATATAGGGAAGTTTCCACCTGCAACAACTAGAAGTAATTTGAGGATGTTGCCACTTGTCAGTATACTCTCCACCCAATCTCCTCCACCAACTGACCAGTTAACACTCTTTTAACAACTTCCGTAAGCTGTTGTCTCATCATTTATTTATTTATAAATAAAATATTCTGAAAATAGATTAATTATTCTTGACCCCACTTGGTCATCAATTACAAACTTAGCATAAAATATAACATAATGTTCCTCAATAACATTAAATTGTTTTTTTACAAATTGGGGCATGTGACATACACACCCCCTTAATCTATAACATCATCCTCGATGTTATTTATTCCTCGTCCTCAGAGTTCCCCTGAAATAGAATTGGATATGCATCCCGCATATGACTTTCCAATTCCCAAGTGGCTTCTTCTGGACTAAGGTGCTTCCATTGCACCTTCACTTGACCAATGGTGTGATTCTGAAGTGAGATCTCCTCCTTTCGAGGATACAATCCGGTTCCACCAGAAAATCTCCTTCGGGTTCCACCTGCACATCATTCCAATTAATAACATGAGTAGCATCATGTACATATTTTTTTAATACAGAAATATGAAAAACATTGCGAACTCTTAGATTTGGTGGTAGAGCTAACTGATATGCTACATGTCCTATCCTGGACAGTATTTCAAAAGGACCACAATATCGAGGTGCTACAGCTACCCAACCTCAGAGAACTCTTTTTGGGTCTCACCTTAATAAAAACATGTTCACCTACTTGGAACTCCTTTTGAGTTCGTTTAAGGTCTGCTTGGCTTTTCTATCGATCTTGCACAACTTTCAAGTTACCTTGTGCATGTTTTACAATTACTTCCATCTCCTTCAATAATTCAGGTCCTAATACTAACCTGTCCACTGGATTACTCCAAGAGATGGGAGTGTTGCATTTCCTTCCATACAGAATTTCAAAGGGACTATATCTAGCTGAAGCTTGATAATGATTATTGTAAGAAAATTCTACCAGGTGTAAACAGTCTTCCCATTTACCTGGCTACTCCTTTACATACATTTTGGGTAGATCTTCCAATACCTGATTTACTCTTTCAGTCTGTCCATCAGTTTGAGGATGGAAATAGGTACTAAATTTTAATGTAGTATTTAACCCTTTAAACAAAGATTTCCAAAAGTTACTTGTAAATTTAGGTTCTTGGTCTGAGATTATCACCTTCGATATTCCATGCAACCAAAAAATTCGTTTTAAGAAAATATCAGCAATATTTGCAGCTTTGAAAGTAGTTTTTACAGGTATAAAATGGGTTGCTTTACTCAACTTATCAACAACTACAATTATTGAGTCATTTAAGTTCTAATTTCTAGGTAGTCACGTGATAAAATCAAGGCTAATTATCTACCATTTCCAGCTAAGAATAGGCAATGGTTGAAGTAGCCCAATTGGATGCTGATGTTCAGTTTTTACTTGCTGACATTCGAAGCACCTAGCAATATATTCTTCCAATTCATTTTTCATGTTTGGCCAGAAATAATCCTTTCTTAGCATGGTTATGGTTTTCTGATAACCCGGATGCCTTGAATAAGGAGTTTTATGAACTTCATTTAAAATTAACAGCTTAATTTTAGGTACATTAGGTACGTATAATCTATCTTTATACAATAATAATCATTTTTCATTCAAGTTGTATCTTGTACTTAGACTTTCTATTAAATTTTCTTTTACTTTTGCTTGTAATTTTCGATAATTTTCATCTTGTTCTAATCCAGCTTCTAGCTATTCTTCCAAGTCTGTTGTATAAGTGCTAATGGCTGCTGTAAAATTCAGCTTTGCATTTCTACTTAATGCATAGCAATTTTATTCTCCTTTCCTTTAATATGTTGAATTTCAAAATCGTATTCACTCAGAAAAGCTAGCCACCTAGCTTACCTAGCATTCAAGTTAGGTTGATCCAACATATATTTCAATCCTTTATTATCTGTCATTAGTATAAACTTCCTTCCTATTAAATGATGATGCCACATCTTTAAGGCATGTATTACAACGGCTAATTCTAAGTCATACGTCGCATAATTTTTCTGATGAATCTTCAGCTTCCTAGACTCATAAGCAATGACGTGTCCTTCCTGAGTTAATACTCCACCTAAATCGTCACTGCATGCGTTAGTACATACTATAAAATCTTTAATAGAGTCAGCAATTCTTAGAATTGGTGCGGTGGTTAATAATGTTTTTAACATTTTAAAAATGTCTTCACACTTCTGATTACAATCGAATTTCTTCCCCTTTTTCTGCAAAGAGGTTATAGGATTCACAATTTTTGAAAACCCTTCAATGAATCTCTGATAATAACCAGTAATCCCCATGAATGATTGGACGTCAGTTACGTCTTTTGGCACTGGCCAATCTTCAATTGCCTTTGTATTTTCGGGGTCAACAAAAATTCCTTCCTTAGTCACCACATGACCTAAATACTGGATTTTATCTTTAAAGAAGTCACATTTACTAAATTTTGAAAAAAGTTGATGCTCTCGTAATTCTTGCAAGACAATTTTTAAGTGTTCTTTATGTTCCTCTTCAGACTTTGAGTAAATTAAGATGTCGTCAATAAATACGACCACAAATTTATCCAGATATTTGTGCATTACATTATTCATCAAACACATAAAAACAACTAGGGCATTAGTAAGCCCGAATGGCATAATGACAAACTCATAATGTCCATATCGAGTCCTAAAGGTTGTTTTAAAGATGTCTTCATCCTTGATTCAGACCTGGTGGTATCCAGATCGTAAATCAATCTTTGAAAACACCGTGGCTCCACGTAGTTGATCAAACAGATCATCTATGCAAGGTAATGGGTATCCATTCTTGATAGTCATTTTATTTAATTAATGATAATCTATACAAAGTCGTAGAGTTCCACCCTTCTTCTTAACAAAGATGACAGGTGCCCCCCAGGGAGACACACTGGGCTTAATGTAATTTTTATCAATGAGTTCTTTTAACTCCGACTTAAGTTAATTTAATTCGAGTATATTCATCCATTAAGGGGCTTTTGAGATGGGCACTGCACCAGGTACCAGCTCAATAGTAAAATCTAATTCTCGTTTCGGAGGTAGTCTCGGAATTTCTTCCGAAAATACATCTGAATATTCCCTTAGAATCGGAATATCTTCCTATTTTAATTTATCTATGTTGTTAGTGTTTTCTTCATCAATTATTGTTACGGCAAAATCCTTACAGTCTTTCCTAACAACTCTCTTAAGCTGCAAAGCAGAAATTTGCCTTATGGTTGTTTTCCTAGGGATTGCCTTTACATTTATTAACTTTCCATCGTTATTTATGCAAGTGAAGGTTTTATCAAAGCAATTCAGGACCACCCTACGTTGTTCTAACCAATCCATACCAATTAATATATCATATGAACCTAGTAGCACATTGAGCTTAACAGAGGTTTCAAACTGATCCATAGTTACTGCACAATTCTTAACAAAGCTAATTACTTTTCTCTTTGCACCAATAGCTAGCTGAAATAACCAAGATTTTGCAAACTTTTCTACTGAAAGCTTACACTTTTCTACTAAACTAGGAGAAATATAGCTTAAACTAGCTCCTGGATCAATTAAAATAGATATAGGTATTTGATTTATCTTACCTTCCACTTCCACCATGGAAGTTTGATAATTTGATTGTCGGTTCTCTAATGTTGCATTGATCCTAGGCATCATCTTCGCTAGATCACCAACAATCATCTCCTCCTGTATTGTGTGTATGTTACTAATAGTCTTCTTCCAATTGGGGCAAAGTGATGCATAATGCAGACCATTACATTTCCAACACTTTATGGGTTCCTTTCATTCAAAATTCTTTGTATAGTTACTGTGGTTGTTAGCAGATTCTTTATTCCTTTGATTATTTGGACTGGTCTGTGAATTACTTTTGTTCCCTTGGAAATTTTTACTAGGAAAATTTCTGGTGTTACTATTCTTAAAATTTCGATTAGGCACACAATATTTCTTTTTCTGTTCAAAGTTATTATTCCTTTTGGCCTTCTAGTTGGTCATACTTTCCTTCTTATGATTTTGTTCATAACATAAATTCGCTTTTCTCATTGCTTCTTCTAATGTTTTCGGATTGTCATACTCAATTCTGTCATTTATATGATAATGTAAACAACTGAGAAACCGTTGTACCTTAGGTTTCTCTTCCACAATATATGGCACATATCTGAGTAGACTTAGAAATTTACTATTCAGTTCTTTCATATTCATTGTTCCTAGTTTTAGCTCGTAAAATTCCTTAGCCCTTTCCTCATAATACTGTTCAGATAAAAATTTCTTCTTGAAATATTTCTTAAATGTACTCCAATTTATATTTTTCTCCCTTATATCTTTTACTCTTTTTAGGTCCTGCCACCATATATCTGCTTTTCCTGTGAGATTATAAATAGCCATCGTGACCTTTAGTTGATTAGAGTAGTTATAAATTTGGAAGTATTTCTTCATCTCGGACAGCCAGGATTCTGCTTCTTCCCCCTTTTTAGTTTCTCCATTAAAGGTTGGTGGCTTGATCTTCTTGAACTCCCCAGAGATTTCTTCGTAAGGTTTGAACTTTATTTTCCTAGTATGGTGATTATCTTCACTACTGTCACTAGTATACTGAAAGTTTTGTTTATGTAAATCACCATGTGCTTCAGAAGATGAGCTCCTTTCGTTTTTAACTTGTTTAGTCTTTTTATCTTTATGCTGGTAACCCATATTTTCAGACTCAATTCTTTTATATTTCCCCTCAGTATGAAATCTTTCAATTAAAATATGATTTAGCTCCTCCTGAGCTCTCAGAATCCTCTCATTTTCTTTCTTAACCGATTCCATCTCTGTTTTTAATTCCTTAACTGTTTGTGGTAGTTCAGAATAATTATTAGTTATCTCTTCTTGTATAGGTTATTTTTGAAAATTATTTCATTCAGTGTAAGAACATTCCTCATCTGCATATTCTTCCAATCTATCCATACCTGTCATTAACTCAGAAACAAAATTCTCTAGGTGTATCATTCAAAAGAAAACAACATCAACATGTTTATTTAAATTTATTGTTCCACATAAACAACTTGAGCTAAATTCAGGCCTAGTGTTTGAACCTTGTGCTCTGATACCACATGTAATAACTCAAAAATTCGTAAAAATTTAAAATTTTTCAAGTGACATAAAATGTCTAATGTCGCCGCTAACGTACCACTAACGAGTAGCAGATAATAAAACAATTTATAAGATAAAAAAAGAGTTGCTTCTTTATAAGATTTTGTATTAATTAAAGGCTTCTCCTTGATAGCTGAGTTAATGTTGTTTTTGACTTAGCAGTTGTAATTCTTCCAGAATTAGAAAAAGAACTTGTATTTTACTGTTGCTAGATATAATGATGATTTTTTTTGTCAAGTAGGGAAAGATTCCTATGTGTGATCGGGGCTTACTTAGCTTTAAGCTAACAAAGTGGGACTGAAGGTTCCTTACAGGTTTAGTAGGTAAACATACGTTCCAGTAAAATACTATTTATATTCAAGTCAAGAAGATACTTCTCTAGCATGTTTATGAAGCTAGACTTAGAGTGTTTTAACTTCAGCTTGTCTCCATAAGAGGTAATGTTAATATGTAATTCTATTGTTGTCAAAACTCCGTAATGACATTATATCAAACCATTTAAGCATAGGTTAAACTGCATGATCGCATACTGTCAAAAGATATATGAAACCTTAGATGATTTTGATTCAACTTCTAATAAAAGCTTGTATTCTTGTTTATAGTAATTGTGATTTAGAGTTTAGATGTAAAGAATTCCAGTTCATATCTTGATGCTTAAATACACTCCATACTGTTTGGTGTCCATCACAATTATCTTGATGTAAGGGTTTTATACACAACAATCTATCAATGCTAACAAGATTACTTTTACTTTAACTATTCACTTCTTACTAAGTTGCTAGAATTGTTACTGAGACTCCGAACATAGTCTAAGGACTGTATTTACTAGCATTTCCAAAACTCAATTTAATAAAAGAACCAAACCATGAATCTATTTTTAGCTGAATAAATCTTCCTTATTACTTTACAGTCCTTTACTTTGAGTTCTTAATACTTGTATCTTATACACTCAATCCTAGTGTATCCTTTAGTTATAAACTATACCTTTTTTTTACAAGTTGTTTATAAAACTCTCAAGATAAGTTTGTTGATTTTTATACTCTCAGATATCTTATAGATACTTGGTCTCATCTACCCTTTTGCCCCCCAATTCTAGGTGTCAATGGATGTCATTGTTATTGTAGACTAACATTAAGTGAATCTTGCACCCACATTTCAACTTATGAGGTCATGTAATAGAACTACCCTACTTGTCCCATAACCAAACCCAAAAAGGAAAGAAATCCATACCTAATCCTATAGTTGGCAAACTAAACATCAAAGTAATAATGTAGAACATGATTATCAATCATAGGATTTCACAACGTATAAATGATTTAAGGTTTAATTATAATTATTTGTTTGCAGCCAAAGTGACTATAGACTTCTATCGATGTTGGAGATAAATCTCGAAGGACACGTGGTGATGGTTCTATCCACAAGATGGTTGACTTAAAACGAAACCCTACTCTTTTCTTTTTGCAGAGTGAGGGTCCTTCATCCAGTTTGGCCGAGCAGCAAGCTCGTGGCCATCGAAACCCTGTAACCACCTTCATTTTTGCAGGTTGCTTCCATAATAAAACACCGTGAGCTGGTTTAAGTGAGGTCGTAAGGTGGTTTCTCAGTGTTTAAGGTTGGAGTGATTACACATTTACCTTTAGATTATGACTCAGAGTTCGGTTGTATTTAGTGCACTATTCTCGTACGTGGCATTACCCTTCCATATGCCATGTTCCAGCTGCTTGCGACCTCTTTTATCCAACGAATATCAGGTAAAAGCAAAATGTCGGTCAATGTTCATACTGCATGACAGTTATAAAATTCACAACACACTTAGATGTTATAACTAACACTTGTCCTTCTTGTGCAGGTTCCCTTTACGATGAAAGGGGTTAGCTAGAAGCCCGACTCTCCCATTCACGGTTTCATAAACCCCAGGTAAGGCCTGGTTGCACTAAGTTTTTTTCTCCTGCATTCATGTGGTGGTCCGAATGGCAAGAAACTCGGTTGCTGGTTGTAAACTCTGCTTGGTTTTTTACTGTTAGTTACTTCTTGTTATTTTGTTTTAGTATGATTTCGAAACCCTAGAGGGTACTGTGTGCAGGAATGTTGAAGGCTATAGTAGCGGTGACAATAAGGTTTAGTGATAGTGCCTTTATAGCCTGTGATAATGTAAAAAAATGTTTTGTTTAACTTTTTCTTTGAACTCGGCTCTAAACCAAAATAATGTTATTCGACCTCTACCTGGTTACTTAATATTTTTTAGTGGTTTTCAAATGAAAAGGGATGACTGCTCGCTCAGTCGAAACTTGTAAACTAGCAAGGTTATTAGTAAAATATATTTTTTGGTTTACTGTCTTACTGTTTTTACAAGAAATTATATGATTTGTTTTTATACGAGCTTTAAGCCTCGACAGGGTTATAAGAGGCTGTGGGCCATTATGCTTATGCTATTTTGTTTCTATTTATCTCATTTACAGTGATATTTAATTTAAAATAAAAACATTCGGTAAAAAAAAAGGTTTATAGTGTTTGTTACTATTTACATTTTTGACAGTATTCTTAGGTGAATACAACCCTTTGTTTCTCTTTCAATTTTGTTATTATTTGAAATAATCTACAGTTCCGAAATGATATGAATTTCTACAGAAATGGTTCTTAGTTTTGTTTTCCTATTATTACTTTCAGTAATAAATAATTACAACTTCTAAATGTTATGTCATGGTTAAGATAGTAAAAGTCTGTCTTTAAGGATTTAAACCTACCTCTTGTAAACCCTAAGTATTTGTAGTGACGAACATATAGTAAAATGTGAACTGGAAGTAATTTATTAACAAGTCCTATGGATTACTATCTTGGTTAAAATCTTAGTAATATCATTTAACTGTTCCTATGTTTATTTAAATAATTCTATCTATTATGTTTATAATAATTATTAGTACTAGAAATGCTTCTGTGAATAGTATGCCTATAAATGATTATATATATATTTAGTTGTTTTCTAGATAATTAGATAATATAGATACTTCCAGTAGCTAGAGAAAGTACTACTATTTTCTATAATGATTCACATACAAACTCTAAAAGAAGTCATTTAAATTTTTCATTCAGAGTTGATAAACAAATATTCACCTCTACTTGATCAACCCAGTGTACTAGAGTACTGCCTATTCAAGGCGTGGAAAAATACAGTGCGGTAATTTATTTCTAATTACTTTCATTTACTAATATGCCTACTATTCTAAACATAATCTACTAATCACTAATATTATAAATACACAACATTCTTTTATGTATAAATCCTAACCAAAACAATACATGCATTTCTTTGAAAACTAATGATCATTTGCTGAAAACAATAAACAAATTATAAATACCCTGAACAATAAAAACCTGTCAAATGATGAGGTGACAACAATGTAAGGAGGTTGTTCCTCCCAACCAACTCCTGGAGAAAGCTTAGTCTGCACTTCCTCAGGACCCCAGAGCCTGTTTCCTGGTCCTCCTGGTAGAGTATTGGGTGAACGATGTATCCTTAAGACCTTCTATCACCTGACTGGTCAAATTACAACAGTAATCCAAACCTACTTACAGCAGTAAGAACTTCAGCCTAAGAGCTGCATAACTTCATTTCTTAGCAGTTAACCCCTCAAACTCACTTCAATCAATCCCCTCCATCGAATTTCTCATGTGCACTTCATTCACACTGAATGATCACCTTTTCAGAATGAGCAGCCTCACCTATCCTCAATGGGAAATTTTATAATAATTCCTAGGTCTTATGGGTCAGTTTTTACTTAATGAGCCACCTACTCCAATTCCACTTTCTTGGGGAATCTTAACCACACATATAGGGAAGTTGCCACCTGCAACAGTTAGAAGTAGTTTGAGGATGCTGCCACTTGTCAGTATACTCTCCACCTAGTCTCCTCCACCAAGTGACTAGTTAACACTTCCCTAAGATGTTGTCTCATCATTTATTTATTTATAAATAAAATATTCTGAAAATACATTAATTATTCTTGACCCCACTTGGTCATTAATTACAAACTTAGCATAAAATATAACATAATTTGGTTTTTGCAAATTGGGGTATGTGACATACATCTTCTTCTTGAAACATTTCTTCTATGAATGAAAACCCTTGTTGCAATAAGAACACTTGGATGTGCTCCATTTCTTTACATAATCTTCATCAGTAGGCTTCGAACTTTCATCTTCAATTTCTGACTTTGGCTTCTTCACAATTTGCTTTTCTTTGTATTTGATATTCTTGTTTCCTTGAACCATGAGAGCATGATACTTTCCCTTGGAAGAATTAAGGACACCCATATGGATCAATTTATCTTTCTCCTTTGTTAGTGAATCAAGAAAAGAATTTAAAGAAGGCATTTTCCACTTAGGAACAACAAACCTAGTAGCATGAAAAGTAGACACAAAAACTGAGTAATCAGGACCCAATTTAGAAAGAATGGAAATGATTAATTGATCATCTTCTTTCTCAATCCTACATTGCTTGAGAATTAGAAAAAGTGACTTTAACTTGGTGAAGAAACCCTCAAGAGATTCAAAATTGCTTGGACTTAGTGAGAATAACTCAATCTCCATCTCATGCGCTCTTAGGTCATCTTGAACTCCAAAGAGAGACTCCAATTGAGTGCATACTTGGTTTAGTGTGGTCAAACCATATATATGAAAGAGTATATCAGGAGAAATAGAGAGGCAAAGAAATCCATAGGCTTCATCCAACCTAGTATGCCACTTAGCTTTCTCAATCATAACATTGGGCTCATTCTCCAAAGCTAGAGTAACCCTGTATAGTCCTCTACTGTGCAATAGAATGCCAATTTTGGATTTCCATTCATGGTAGTTGAAGGGACTAAGAATTATTGAGAAGGAGAATCCATACTTTTGAATTGAGGTGCTCAAGAATAAACTCTAGAACCTGCAAAACAAAACTAGGAGAAAATCTTGTAAGCTAGACAAGCTCTTCTTCAGAGAGGGATAGGAGATTGGATGCACTCCTCAAATCTGTAGAACTTGATCAACCTTGTTGCTTTGATACCATGTATAAATAATATCTCCAATTCTATGAGAAAATATGCTAAGAAGAATCATGGGAAATAGATCTTGCTACTAAGAATTCTCACAAGCATACACGGGAAAACTAGAGAGAAGAAAAGAGACTAAATCACATAAATGAAGAGATGAATATTGCAGTGTATCCTTCCATTGATTAATGATGAATAATAGGGTACATAATTAGTACACCCCTCATAGGAAAATTGAGTTGTATGGAGACAAATCATAAAGCTCAAAAATGCTGACTTACCAAAATATAGCAAACCCCCATAGGTGGCTAAAGTACTCTCCAAATCAGTCAAGGACCTCACGAATTAGAAAAAGCATGAGTGAGTTGTCAAGAGTGATTGAAAAACATGCCAATCCTAGAAAATGGAGAGAAAGTCATGAATGATGGGTTGGAAACAAAAGAACCCAATTTCCTAGTTAACTAGATTTACCTTATCCACAAAAAAGCATGATAAAGCATAATAAAATAGAATCTGCTGTAAAACGTTGTTTACTAATTCTGGATGTCCATAAAGTGGTCAAGATCAACCCGAAATCAGAAATAAAGCATTCATGGGGTATAGATGGCATGTGTTGACTTTAAGGTGTAAGTGGATGCCAGCTAATTAAGCTAGTGGGTAGATAATTAATCAAATAATGGTTAATTATTTTATCTTAAGTTATGAGTGGGTTTAATATATTCCAACACCTGATATATTTTGGTGGTTTTGTTTTATTTCCCATAATATATTTTTTATTAACTATTTCTCGTTAAATATTCAAATGAGCGATGATCCTGGAATTTCAGGTTTTCCATAGTTACATAACATGTTCTCTTGGGTTGGCACAATAAATGGTGGAAAATAAAATGTTTGTGAAGGTCTGTCGTATAATATTTATTTGCATTTTCAAGTGGATTATCCCTTCAAGCCTCCTCAAGTGAAATTTGAAACAACTTGCTTCCATCCTAATGTTGACCAATATGGAAGCATCTGCTCAGACATTCTTCAGGTAGGTTTGTTTATTTCTTGCCATTTGTCTTGGTGAGTGTGTAAGAACTAACTATAAGCAATCTTAACCTTGGTGGTGGTATGGTGTGCAATCTGTTACCTTTTGTAAATTGATTCCTAATGAAACATGATAGCAGGATAAGTGAGACTCTACATACAAGGTTTGAACTGTCATGTTGTCTATTCAAAGTCTTTTGGGAGGTAAATAGAAACTTTAGTTTGATCAAATTTGTAATTTTTTAAATTTGCTTTGTTTTTCAAGTTTATCTAGTTATTTTGTGCATAAACGAATAATAAATCTCATCTTAATAGCCATTGATCAACAATATGGAACAATCAAGAAGGTAATGTCTGTAACCCAATGCATAAAAATAAATTATTATGAATGTGAGTTAATTTAGTGTAACTGCCTTGATTGCTTCATCTAACAATCAATGTGTAGAATTCAAGAAAGCAATGCAGAAGTAGTACAAAGATGCGAGTAGAGTAATTGGTGAATAAATTAATTCATTTAATTTTCAAGGCTTTAAAAATATTTACATAAAATTGTACTAGATACTTATTTTACAATTTTTCTAATAACTAGTTGTCAGGTTAACTAATTATTAAAGTTTTTAGAATTCCTGTTGAAAACTAATTCCCTAGGGACTAATTCCAAGTTGAAATTCATTTTTACTATGGATTGGGTGTTTAAGATGAGGAGTGATGACTTTAGTGAAAAATAGGCTAGTGTGCATGTATATTTTAGGAAACGTCCAACTAATAATTCTAATAACTCATTGTCACATTAACTAATTATTAAAGATTTGGATGTATATTTTAGGAAACGTCCAACTAATAATTCTAATAACTCATTATCACATTAACTAATTATTACAGATTTTAGAATTTTTTTTTTCCAAAGAAAAAAATCGTAAATATTTTATTCACTTTCAGCAAATGGCCCTCAAGGTCCATTATACAAAATCCAACTATGAAGTTGTCATTACATAACAATATTTGCCTCATGAGGAGCACAAAAATCATTACCATATCCATAAACTGATCGAACTGTAAAGTTGTCATTACATACAAGATATCCTCAAAAAGAACCAAAACCAAAACTTTTCAGAAGAAAAGATATCAGAATGCCATGCAATCAAATCAGTC
This sequence comes from Pseudotsuga menziesii, assembly GCA_001517045.1. Classification (NCBI taxonomy): domain Eukaryota; kingdom Viridiplantae; phylum Streptophyta; class Pinopsida; order Pinales; family Pinaceae; genus Pseudotsuga; species Pseudotsuga menziesii. Next base: position 178,820 of record LPNX011109724.1, read on the forward strand.
TGATCTTAGCAGACTTTTTTCATCATTCCTGATCATTCAGGTCAGATCAACTGTGAATCATAGTGATCACAAGCAAAATAACCAGAGCAAAACAAGCTGGCTGAAATGGTCTCATAAATGAATGATAATTCATAAGTTGAGCAAAAAATCAGCGGCTAATAAATTGGCCATTTCCAGACCATTCAAAGAAATAAAGTTTATCCATGTCAACACCATATAAGAAGAGGCCAGAACAGCCCGCTTATCAAGCTCTTAACTATATTGCTTGAAGTCACCAAAGTTATGCAAAAAGCATAATATATTAGCCAAAGCATCATGTCTCAAGGGTGGGACAGAATCAAATAATCCAGAATTCCAAACAGAAATATCTCCAAAAAATTTCTAGCATAGTAGTCATACGAAATTGTCATATAAGAACAATAAGCATGTACCAAAATCAAGAAAATACAGTCCTACAAATTACATAATTAGCCAGCCCACAGAAACACATTTAGAAAACCTGAAAAGTTTCTATAATTTCTGCCCCTCTCTGTTCACATGTACTCCAAAAACCTTCAAGTAAGTTGCCACTTGCTTTAGCCAAAGTATCTGCTTTGAAGTTTCTTTCCCTATAAATGTGTTTGAAAGACACATGATCAAGACTATCAGCTAAATAGTGAACATCTTGAAGAATCATGGCTAGTTCAAGATTTAGTAATCGATACTTACCTGATGCCCAATTTATAACTAACTGGGAATCCCCAAAAACTTGAATTTTATCCAAGTTATGCTTCCGAGTCAACCTAAGGAGAAGCTTAAGTGCACATAATTCTGCAAAATTATTGGTGCCCATACCTAAACCTGCTTTGAAGGTAACATAATGCCTGTCAGATATGAACAAAATACCACCAGCCCCATTGGATCCCCAGCTGCAGATCCATCAAAATAACCCCATGCATAAGTTTGATCAATTTCTTCCACAAAAATTGATCTGATAGAGACCACAGATATGGTCTGAGGTAAATTCTTCAACATACCCAAGCTATAGCTTGATACCTGTGCAGGAGATGAGTCAAGATTCCCAAAGCAAGATCTGTTTCTTGCTTTCCATATGAACCAGAGTACAATGATAGGTAAGGATTTAATAAGTCCCACATCTGATAAAAAACACCAGTTTTTAAAACAAGCAGATAGGGAATCACCAATCCATAGATTATTGAGTTTCAGATGATCCTCAATAATTGACCAAACAGATTGAGTAAAAGGGCAATCTACTACAATATGAAAATTGGATTCACTATTATGTTTGCATAAATAGCATCTTCCAGGACCTTCTCTACCTCTTATGCATAGAACATCCCAAGTCAATGCTTTACCAGAAAGAAGGAACCAACTGAAAATTTTTGTTTTAAGAGGACACTTCATCTTCCATATGACCTTCCACCACCAGACCGATTCCACTTCTCTATTAATAAGTTCAGCATATCCCACTTTAGGAGAATACTTACCTGTTTTTGATAAATTCCAAATAAGACAATCATCTGCAGTAGAAAGTCTAACATGACTGGACTTGAGAATGGCAATATATCCATTCCAAGCAGCAATCTCAAGAGGTTCAGTAAAACCCATAGAATCTGCAGATAACCATTCTTGAGACATCAAAACAGATATACCAGGAATTCCAATATCAGAAAGAAAATGAAAACCAGCCAAATGTAATCTTTCTATCATAGGAATAGGAAGAGCATATCTCCATTTACATCCCACCCACGGATCTAAACCAATACGAACAGCATTGCCAGAACCAATCTTCCAGACCGGAAAATTTCCAATGAGATCAAAAGCCCAAAGAACAGCTTTCCAGCAGATAGAGATATTCTTTTTCTTTTTAACATTAGATCTTATCCATTCCAGAATAGTCATTGGATAAATATACTTCTATATTGCTATCTTAACCCATAAACCCGAACCATGAATGATATCCTAGACCTTTTTTGCTGCAAGTGCCTTGGCAAATAAATTAGGGACTTTAAGTCCCCAACCACCCGTAGATTTAGGCATAGCAAGAAACTTCCATGATATCCAGGGTATACCAGAAGAGTTCTGTTTACCCGTCCAAAGGAAGTTAAAACAAAGCTTTCTGATTTTGTCTATGACACCCATAGGAACCCAAAAATGCATCCAATAGACTGGAATGGCCTCTAAAACAACTTTAATCAATATCATCTTTCCTCCTTTGGATAACCAACGGAATCTCCAATTCTGAATCCTTTGTTCAACTTTAATAATCAGCCAATCCCAATCCCTAATAAGATAACTACAAGGTTTAAGATGAAACCCCAGGTACTTCATACCATTTTCAATTCTGTCAACAGGAAAATTGAAGATATTCTGTAATGTAATAGCTTCAAAATCTTCCAAACAAGAGTAGTATAAAGAAGATTTATTAACATTTATTTGCATCCCAGATGCCTTACAAAAATGCAGTAAAATCTCATCGAGAGTAGAGAGAGATAGTTCAGAACCATCATTAACCATGACGATGTCATCGACAAAGAGAACATGAGTTAATATTGTTTCATTTGCAAAAGATAAACCATGGTAAGTCTCATGCAAAGTAGCATGAAGAATAGCCCTCCCAAGGCCTTCAACCACAATAAGAAACAGAAGTGGTGCCAAAGGACACCCCTGTCTAAGTCCCCTACCAGATTTAAAAAAATTAGTAGCAACACCATTGATGAGCAAATAGAAAGAGACAGATGAAAGATTGCTCATAACCCATGCAATAAAGTTTCCTGCGAAACCCATTTTTGCAAGAATAACCCGAAGATAAACCCAGCTGACTCGGTCATAGGCTTTAGATAGATCGATCTTAATCATAACAAATTTTACGGATTTAACATGCATAGAATGCATACCTTCCTGAATGACACCTACAGCATCGTGTATCTGCCTTCCCGGCAAAAATCCAAATTGTTCACCAGAAATACATCTACTCAAAACCTTTCTGATTCTGATCGAGATAATCTTACCAATAATTTTGTATACAAAATTACACAAAGATATAGGCCTAAAATCCTCAAAGGATAAAGGACTATCAATCTTAGGAATAAGAGCTAGAAAAGTAGAGTTAAAAACACCTGGGATCTTGCCACTTATCCAGGACGATTCAATGACTCTTAAGAGGTCTTCACCTAAAACATCAAACAGACATCTATACACCTCAACAGGAATACCATCTGGTCCAGGACTCTTGTCATTTTTGCTAATGGATAAAATATGATTGATATCTTTAAGAGTAATGGCCTGCATAAGCTCAGCATTTTCATCCTCAGAAACAGAACATGGGAAATGACCAGCACTATGAACAATTTCTGGAAGATGGAGATCAGCTTCTTTTTTAAAAAGGCTTTAAAAATGCTGAATCCCAGCCTCAGCAATAGCCTCAGAACCTTCCACAAGGTTTCCAGAATCATCATATAGTTTCCAAATAGAATTGCGACATTTCCTATGAGCAACAAATTTGTGAAAGAAAGGAGTATTATCATCACCACACCTCAACCATAACGCCCTACTTTTCTGTCGAGCCTCCTTTTCCCGGAAAAGTAGAATAGCACTCTTGCGAGATTCAATCTCAATCAATAAATCCTTATCAACCACTGATGAAATACCAGAAATATGTCTATCATGAAATATTTTCAGTTCATATTCAATATCAACCAACTCTTTAATGTTCTGAGCTTTTTTATTCAATGACCACTTAGTAGCAATTACTTTAATTCGTTTAAGATTCTCACTAAATTGTGCAGCAGGAGATAAAGCAGACCGAACATCAAAGAGAACCCAAGAATCTT
>LPNX011109724.1:182828-210583 GCA_001517045.1 Pseudotsuga menziesii
ATCCATCGAGATGAACTGCCATCCATGAAACAAAAGTTCCAAATATTGAACCAACCCGCACCCCTCAATCATCATTTCTTGAATAAAAATAACATCAACTGCATGTTGATCAATAAGTCTCTTAACTGCTAGTTTCTTGGGAAGACTAGCCAAACCCCTAACATTTAAGGACATAAGGATCATATAGAAACCTTGTTAAGGGCAATTGCTCTAAGCGCCCCAACACTTCTCTTTACAGGATGTAAGACATTTTCATCCCCAATCAGATCCTGACCTACTACATGATTCCCAGGTTTATCCTTTACAGGCCGAGTAGTCTCCTGAACAAATTTAGAACACGATCGAAGATTATACCCCTTGCTAACAATTGCCTTACAAGGAGATACAAAACCTAGATCCTTCAAAGACCAATTCGGAATAGAAGAAGATAAGGCCTCAGTAGAGAGGTTCAGAACTGGATTGTTGTCAAGAACGTCCATAGAATTAGAAATACTTAACTATTTAAGATTGGCTAATGGTTCAAAATCATGAGAAACTGAGTGCATATCCAAATTCTCGTCCACAGACAATCCAGCCTATACTCCAGACTGAATCCCATCTTTTTTGACTCTCCAAACTTTGGGAGAAGAATGTTTATTAAATGGAAGAGAGCAATCATTATCCAGATGTCCAAACCTATGACATCTAAAAGGGATTCCCAGATAATCCAGTGGCTGAAAGAAATCACTATTACCCTTTTTAATGACCAGCTTCGCAGGTAAACCCAGGGAAAAATCTAACAGGACTAGAATCCAGCCTATACAGCAAACCCCAGATTTTAAATAAGTAAAATGAGTTTCCAAATGAGTCCCCAAAGTATTCCCAACAAGTCTGAAAAAATCAGCAGACCAGAATTCAAAAGGTAAATTTGGGAGTTTGACCCAAATAGGAACTTGGTCATACCTTTCCTTCCGTGCATCAAATAAGGGTGTCCACCTCTTGATAAGTAGGCCAGCGTTGTCCCATTTCCAAACTCCAGCTAGGATCCTATCAGCCTCATCCACTGAAGAAAATTTAAAAGCTATCCAACCTCTTGGAAGAATATAAATCTCAGGACAAATGCTAATAATCTCATTCCAAGTCTTTACAGCCCACCCATGTAGAGATTCAACATTATAATTACGCCTTCCAAACCTCCCAACCAAGGTCAAAGCATTGGTGAGAACTATATCATTTAAAAGCATGTCTTCCCCCAGAGTCATTAAAACCGGGTTTATCTTCTTAATGGACTTAGGCATCCTTTTCTTAGACTTAGATAAACCCTTGCTATCAGAAAATATAGGGGCATGAACATGATCAATATCAGAGTCTTTAGAGTTGATAGATTCATGATTCACATCATACAATGGAGTAAATCCCAGATCTGCATTCAAGCCTTTACTAACCTTTTGAACCATCCTAGCTTCCTGAGGACTAACCGATAAATGAATGTCAACCTGATAACAAGAAGCTTTATGAATATGATCACAAGCAACCTTTTCGATGTTCATCAAACCCATAGAATCCGATTGGAGACCCAAGTTCAAAGAAGAAGGCAATATCCCATCCAAATTTCTAATCACATTCAACTGTAGAACAGGTGAGACTTGCCCGCGACACTCCATGCAAGTGGCGACCTGAACAATTTTCGAACAGTCCTCGAGCTGTGGACCACAACACGTGTGCTCCTTATCTCCCAAAATATTCCTAGGAGAATAAACCACAGAAACCTGTTTATCCTCACCAAAACCCAACCGGGATACAGACATATGACCCTCGGGGGCTGAAACAATAGGACAAGAAAATAAAGGATTCAAACGAGGCAAAGATCGTCCACCTATAATTCCGCCAACCAGACAACCCTCAGGAGAAATTACCTTATCCAAAGTATCATTCAGGCCAAGGACAGATCCCAAATCTCCCTGGTTAATAGGCAAATAGGTCGCAGAGACCTGATTCTCCACTCCAATATCCTGTTTAGTAACGTTCAAACGCCCTGGCGGAGTACGAGCCAGAGATTTCGTCGCACGAAGCGACATTAGAAACAAAACGAGCTGAAAACCCTAAGGACAAGGCTCAAAAAACAAGTAAACACTCCTGGCCAAAAATCCCTATAATTGCAGCACAAACATAGCATTGATGATAAGCATCCATAGCATTGATCAATACTCAAACCAATGAGCAATACTTAGCAAAACCAATACTCGGCATCCACAGCATCCACAACATACTCAGTATACTCAGCATCCACAACCTCCACAGCATACTCAGCAAAACCAATACTCAGCATACCAAAACTCAGGCAACACAAACAAAGCATTGATGAAAAGCATCCACATCAATGATCAATACTCGCAGCGCAAACATATCATTGATGAAAGGCATCCATAGCAAATGAGGTATCCACAGCATTGATCAATACTCACAATGATCAATACTCAGCAAAACCAATACTCAGCATCAACAGCATCCATAGCATACTCAGCATACTCAACATCCACAACATCCACAGTAAACTCAGCAAAATCAATACTCAGCATACTCAGCAGAACCAATACTTAGCATCCACAGCAAAACCAATGATCAATACTCAGCAAAACCAATACTCAGCAAACCAATACAAGGCATCCACAGCATTGATCAATACTCACTATGATCAATACTAACAATGATCAATACTCAGCAAAACCAATGATCAATACTCAGTAAAAACCTATGATCAAAATTCATCCAGCATTGTTGAAAGGCACCGATGATCAATAGTTCGAGTCATCCACAGCATTGATGAAAGGCATCATACAATACTCAGCAAAACCAATGATACAATACTCCAATGATCAATACTCAGCACCAATGATCAGAATTCAGCAAATCGAGGCATCCACAACAAAACCAATACTCAAAACTCAGCAGAAAGAGGCATCCACAGCATTGATGAAAAGCTTCATACAATACTAAGCATGGTCCAAACACGATCAAAAATTCGAATCGTAGCAAAGGCACACAGTACAACATTCACTACTAACAGAAAAACTTCACAAACAGCCAAGAAAACTCCAGAACACCATTCACCGAGACCAAGCTTTATACCTCATACCCTAGAGCTAGCACAACTCTCTAGTAGTAGAAACATTAAGCGATGAATACAGCGGGAAAAAACCGAAACATACCTGCAAAAATCGCTTTGATGCCACAATGCAGGTTCATCCGAACCCTGCCAATGCCACACTGCAGGTTCATCCGAGAACCCTGTCAATGCCGAAACAACCTCCAAATAAACCTGCGCTTCAGAAATCTAAACTCATCCGCCAAACTACACACCGCCTCCAAATTCGGCTCTATCCAAACAATAATCAGGCACTGTTAATTCGGCTTAATTATCAGGCACAGTCCAAACAACACACGGCCACCAAAAAACCATCCACCTTTGATTCTCTACCAAAATCACCTTAGCGAGAAGCCCACCAGAAGGAAATCGATACAAGAGAACACCTAAAACCAACCAAAGCCAGATAACCAGGAGAATAAACCAACAAACCCTGGTTCAACACCCCCGCAAAAACCAAGTGACTCCGAAAACACCGAAAGCATCCAGGACACCAGTAAAACGCCAGAAACAATCCAAAGGATTATCCAAGACCCCAATAAAGCATTTGAAGACCCAATAAAACCAAATTCCAGGAACCCGCTAGCCAAAGCAGTTCCAAAATGGTAATATGGCCGACCAATACTACACAGATAAACTGAAAAACCGCTAGCACCAAGACAGAATAATCTCCAAATACGGTTTCACACAGCATACCAGCACGGGATAAACGCCCTTGTTATTGCAAACAAAGTGTGCATTCACAACCCTAAAAACACCATGCACGTCGGCACACGACCAGAAACCCAAATCACACCAGAGCATAAACCAGAAACCTCGCATCTGCAGGTCAGATTATCAAAATGGAAAGACAATCGAAAAACATACCATTGACGTCGATACCCAGCAAAAACGTGGCGATTCCATAGCTCAAATGATAAATGTCTACGGATAGTACACTTAGAGTGCAATTAAGTCCACACCAGCACAAAATCAAATCGAATCATGGCCAATAAACCACTGCATATTGGAACTATCGAGAAATACCAATCTAACAGTCAAGAAAATCTCTTGAAAACCAAAGAATGGCCAAGATTTCAACCATTAATCTCGAGCCAAGCTTCCAAACTCCGGTTCATCGAAAAACGCTCCAAAAAAATGCTCCAAGAAAACGCTTCTATAGTTATCACTCATCGAGGTTTTGTTGCTTCAAGAAAACGCTTCTATAGTAATCACTCTATAGAATTCCTATTGGAAACTAATTCCAAGTTGAAATTCAAATTTTCTATGGATTGGATGTTTAAGATGAGGAGTGATGACTTTAGTGAAAAATTGGCTCGTGTATATGAAACAATGGAAAAATAATGCCTCGAAATGGCTTGCAATAAAGGTATTTAATGAGTATTAAAAGGATGTGGTAAAAAATTATGTATAGTGTTTTTAATGCTTTGAAGATTTTATTTACTTATGGTGTTTATGTCTTGTAGCACGTTGACAAGTTGCAAATGCTAGTAATTATATTTTTTTTACATGAAAAATGTGATCTTGTATTAAAAAAATTGTGAGATATTTGTTTGTTTTAAAGTTTTAATTTAATTTAATTTTTATGATGCTTTTTGGTTTTGGTTTTGAAATAATGAAAAATACAAAAATTAAAATTAAAAGATTCAAAATTTTCAAAAAAATTTGTTTCTCTTCTTTATATATATGTATGAAGTTTACTTTGTCGAAGATGTTAGTTGTTTTTTAATTTTTTTTAGGCAATAAAGATAATTTATAAAATGATTTATCTAATTTGAAATTATATATATATATATATATAAAAGTTAAATAGTTTTATTTATGTACTCTTGTTAATTAGAATTTGTTTTGAAAGTGTATTAGTCATTTTATTTGTTTTTATTATTATTATGCCATAATATCATATATATAACTTTGGTTTTTTTGGAAAAAAAAACCAATCGATTAGATATGATAAATTGGATGAAGAATAATGAATCAATCATTCATCTATATAATATATTACTGTGTTTTTTTTTTAATTAAAAAAATCAAATGGATTAGGTGTTATGAGTTGGATGGAGGATAATGAATCAATCTAATTTTGGTGTTCTATTGTTAACTAAAAGATAGGGACTATGCTGCAAGCAATTCTTGTTTTATATATTATTAAAAAAACATACACATGTTGTCAGAGTAGGTCGTTTGCTTTGACTTCTCAACATAGGAACCAAAGCTCCTCCCCTGCCAGGTTTTCCTTCGGACTTTTGACAAAGCCAAAAACACTACAATACCAATGGTAAGAAGTGATAAGTTTGATTAGTTTAAATGTTCGGTTCAGGAAGCAGGGTTTCCACGGTTTGGGTTGACCGAATTAGCTGGAATTTAACCCAAATCAGTGGTGGCCCTATATGCAGATAGAAGGAAGGTTTAATGGAAGAAATCGAATTGGTTGTGTCCAATGTTTCATGGATACAAAGGATTGACTATTGAAGGATCCCATTTAGATGGTGGAAGAGAGGATCATCGTTGAGCAACATGAGAAAATTGGATGATTTTAGTGGAGAAAATCCATGTGAAGACGAGGGAGAAATTACGAGAAGGAAGATGTCTTGCATAAGTTATTCAAATCCACGAACAAGGTGGACATGGCGTTGATGATATTCAACACGCTGGGAGCATTGGGTGATTGAATGTCCATGCAACCTTTATTAATTTCCACCAGTGTATTAGGAAACATGTTAGGGAACAGATCCACTGTTACTGATCCGAGATGCAAGAAATATGTCGATATGTGATTGTTGAATGTAGTTGACATTGATGTCAAAGGAGTTCAGTAATGGAAAATTAATAACCAAGGACATATTGGAAGGGAAAACTCAGTGTAAGACAAAGGAATAACAAAGGAAGTGATGACATGACATGCATGATGATGTGGCATGTGTGATGAAGCTGGAAAGACACATGATGGTGTTCTGATGCTATCATGAAGTTAGTCTTGCAATCTGACATCATTCTGGAAAAGTATGGCAATTTTGTGAAACTTTGAAAATTGACTAAGTATGGAACTATTAGTCAAAACTGCCCTAAGGAAGTGCCTGCCATAATTCATAGGTTAAGGAAAGTGCTTGTCCCATCCTATCAGGATATAACTTGTTGAAATGGATATCTTACCATGGTCTGATTTCAAAACAAATAGTCCAAAAAGATTGAGCCAAAATAACACGGTTGGCTAACCGGAGTCGGAAGCATTATAACGCTATGTTTCTATAAAGTGAAGACTTGGACGACCCAGATCATAAGAGAGAAAAAGATCAATGGTCTATAATATTTTCTGCAATGCCAAGGTGCAAGCTGTTAAAGCTGTGGGAATACTATTGTGGAATAGATTTGTAGAAGACTTTTTTGAGAATTTACGAAAAGCTAATTCGTAATCCGCAACCGTGACTGCGAAAAGAACGTTGTGGCCGCATAATTGTGGAAGTTGTCTTTGAAATTTCGAAAATGCATACTTGCACTTCGCAATCCGCAAATGTAGAAAGTTAATTGCGGAAGTCATTTTTGAAAATTGGGAAATGCATACCCGCAATCCACAATTCTCGATTGCAGAAATCATTTTTGAAATTTGGGAAATGCATACCCACAATTCACAATGACAGAAATTTAATTGCAGGAGGAGTTTGTGGAAAGACAGTTTGCAGAAAGATAAATGCGGAAAGGTTGTTGTGGAAAGGTAATTGCGGAAGCATAAAGATAAGTTGCAGAAAGATATTTGCGGAAGGATTTCTGTTGTGGAAAGGCAATTGCAGAAGGATTTATGTTGTGAATAGATAGTTGTAGAAAGGCAATTGTGAAAGGATTTATGTTGCGAAAAAAACAATTACAGAAATATTTATGTTGTAGAAAGGTCATTGCGGAAATGCAATTGCAGAAGGATTTATGTTCGACGCTCTGAAATCGCGCAAGAAATTTCTGAAGAGTCACAGACACATGTTCATAATGAAAGGATGTGAACGATGAAAAGAGTTATGACTGCATTAGTTAAACAAAGGGAGCGAGTGAGAAATTTAAATAAAATATAAACCAAGTGTGTTAATAATTAAACAAAGAAGTAAGGAAACGTGTTTGATGAAGATGCATGTTTTATGAAGTGATGTGTTTGATGAACATGCACGACCCCATATTGAAAGGGTGCAACTGTGAAACTCCAGAATGAAGAGATTTGTTTGTGAAAAAAGATAAATGATGTTAAATATATTTATAAGAGTGATGAGAAACCAGTGATAGTATTGAAGACATAAGAAGATATGGAAGTTGATAAAACATATTAGGGTGGTAGGGTGGTGTTAGGGTGGGCTACATGCCTGCAAGGGGGTTGTAGCCTCCTTCTAGACGTGGTATCTAGTAAATAAGGTGTCATAGAATCCTTTAGTAGTAGTTGATAAAACCAGGGGGGCGTAGCCTCCTTCCAGTGGTAGCTGGTAAATAGGGTGTCGTAGCATCCTTTCAGTAGCAACTAATAAAACTAGGGGATCATATCCTCCTTCTAGCAGTAACTAGTAAATAGGGTGTCAAATCATCCTTTCAGTAGTAGCTGATAAACTAGGGGGTTGTATCCTCCTAGTGGTAGTTGTTAAATAGGGTGCAATAGCATCCTTTCAGTAGCAACTAATAAAACCAGGGGGTCATAGCCTCCTTCCAGTAGCTACTGCTAAATAGGTTGTTGTAACATCTTGTTGGTCATAGCTAACAAAACTATTGTAAATAAAATTTTGCACTAATAGAAAGTGTTGGTGGTTTTCCCAATTGGGATTCCACGATAAAAATTTTGTTCCTTGTATCTTGGTGATCATGTGTGTTAATGAATAAGTTAAAAGTAGTATTAATTATTACAAGTTATCAATATTGATTCACCCCCCTCTCAGTATTGTCCAATATTCCCACAATGATATCATTAAAGATATTGTTAGGTTTTATATAAAAGAATAACTGAACCCTATCGTCTTGATACTAGGGGAAACATGGATGTAATTGGGGGGAAAATACACAGGTGGAGTGGAGATTTTGGGGGAAGGAATCAATGTTCAATGGATAAATGATATTGATGGGATCGTACTAGAGAGATACCGTTCATTGTAAGTGATATTGCTGGGATTATCGTGTAGTGTAAAAATGATCTTGTTGGGATCATAATGTGCTGTCGGTCTTGAACTTAAATCTTAGCATAGTGATGATTGATGAAAATTCATTTTTTTAAAATAGACTTAGTGGTATACATGCCACTAAGTTAACTTGGTTATTGAATAAAACAAGCGATAAGTTTTTTTTGTAAGTCTGCACATTCTATTAAACTGAAAAATTCAAAATTTACAAAATTGAGAAAAGTCTGTGGTGGTATCAAGTGGTGAAACCACCACCCGATCCAATAAAAAATACACAGTCTTCTAGAATGAATGTAACAGAGAAATTCCAATGGCCTTGGGAGCCATGAAAACAAAAAACTATCCCTTAACCTATTGGTTTTGCCACTTAACAAAATATTTGAGAGCACATGAAAAAAAACATATAACAAAAAAACTTGATATAACAGTCCAAGCGAAAAAGAGGTCAAGTCTCCGCTGGGGACATGAGAAGGTTTAGGGGGGGGGGGGGGTAACATATCTAGAATTGAAAAATAAATATTTATTATTTATTTAAAAAAAAAAGCATTATGTTAAATTTATTGTAAATTTTTATGACCAAGTTGGTCAAGGATGACTGTAAATGAAGAATTGTTTATTTTATTAATTAGAAAGAGGAGACACCTATCCAAGGGAGTCTGTTAAATGAGTGTTCACTAACCCACTAGGAGGAATGAGCAGCTATAGAAGGATGGTTGACAAGTGGCAACACAAGCATTTCACTTTCTAGCTGTTCCAGGAAGCATAATCCCTAAAATTGTGGACATGTTCGCTTAGAGAGGGGAACTGAGCTAGTGGCTCATTTAATTCCAAAACTGACCCAAAGACCTAGGCAATCTTATATAAACCATCAAATTGAGAAGTAGGATAACTACTCATTCTAATTTCTAAGTGAATGAACCTTGTGACTGCTACAAACTGAAAATTTAGGCACACAAGGAATTTGATGAGGGGATAGCTAAAGTGGAATTGTCGAGTTAAGTCTGCTACTAAGTGCTAAGTTGCAACAAGTTTGTTGTGTGGGCTATATTCAAATATCTTCGTCCTAGTGGTTTGGTGAATAGGCTCGGCGGTCCTAAGCAAGTAACTTTGGTTGCTTCAGGAGAAGGTTGGGTGGAACAGTCTCCTTTGGGTGTTGTCCCCTTCTACACATTATCCAGGTTCCAATTGTTGTTATGTTAATGATGATTTAATTCTAAGTCTATATTTTGGAAGTCTTCTCAGCATCTGCAACTCTTATATTGATAGTTTATTGTTCTTACCTGTACTTCCTATCTGAAAATCATTATCAACTACAGAGATTTTGGAAATTAGCCTTTATTATTTCTAAGAGAAGAAATTTGAAATTTATTCTGCTAAGTTAGTTTTAGCTTAACAATTTCCAGTAATTGACATTTTTAATTATAAATACTTCTATATCAGTTCTTCTTAAAACCTACTTTGGTAATCCTCTGTTAGTCTAGGGTTTTAAAGAACATAACAGTAAATTTTTAGTGAAGACCTTGAAAAACACCTTATGAGATATATTACAGAAGCTATTATAATATTCATAACATGCATAGAGGCTATTATAAATTATACATCTAGTTACAAAGGCATATAAGTAAAATATATAAATATAACTGATAAATCCTAATAAGGGCAAAACCTGTATAGAATTCATAAGCTAACTTCATGGTTTCTTATTTAAAACAAAAACAATACTTATGCTAAACGTACTCATGATTTAAGTCTGTAATAAAAAAATACACATAGTATATACGGTTATACTTAGGATAATTTTTTTTAGCTTCAAGTTGGAATCATTGAGTGAACAATCTGGTTCAGATCCATGACCCTAGATACAAAAGGTAAGCAAAACTGTAAATCAAATTAATAACTGAGTTAGGTTTCATATCTCATTAAAAACATTAATTTCTTAAAATAACAAATCGAGTTTGTCGACAGGCTGCAGCACTAGTACAAGCTGGAAGCCGAATTGGTATTGTCATCTGTAGTTTATTACTTACAAATTTCAAACATGGCAGCCTTAGGGCTTATATCATTCATTTTAAAATTAGTCTGATCCTCTAAGAAAAACGGTATCGTCCCTTTCTAAAAAGGACAGTCTAATAAACCTAATAATGGTTTCATAATTGGTAAACAGAAATGGCCTTATGATCATTTTTCTTTTTAAAACAAGAATGACTGGTGGAGTTCGTTCTATTTATGAATATTTTATTTATAATATTTCTCCCCAAGCCTGCTAACTATCGAATGAAGGAAATGACTGCGTAAAAACCAAAATCCAAGACTGTAAATGGAAACAACTCATAGGCAATAACCATCACTATCAAAGTTAAACCATAATAACTCATTTTGACAGTGGCTTGATTGGCCTAGTATTCCTCTTTCCAAAAACAATTTCTTAGGGTAAAATGCCTCACGGCACATACATTATAGTCTTACAAGGCCCCACGGCCGTATTTTAGCGTTTTATAAAAATAATGAAAACGCCAAATTATTTTACAACCGAGTCTTATACTCATCTATCAATCAATAGAGTGACAATAAACATTTTTCAATAATATACAGTACTTTCATAACTATAATCTACGAGCAACAGAACGAAGCTACAGTACCACTATGGCAGGTTTATAAACATTAAAGCCTTCACAGGTCCTTAAAACTATAAGAAAACCATTGCTTGCTTCAATAACGATAGATACAATTGACAGTGGCTTTACGAACTTTATCAAATCAATCACGATAGTAAGAGCCTCAGGACCATGTCTTTTATAACCTTCACAAACTGTAAATAAGACTAAAAATTAAATAGAACGCATCTATTACCTAAGTATATGTAGTCGCATGGATAAACAAAGGAACGAAGTTACAATTTTGTTAAAATAAAAATATGGTGTTATACATGCCCTCACGGGGTCCTTTGAAATTAAGTAATTATCCACAGAGACAGTCGTAGACTGTTTTCTTTCAAAACCCCAAACCCTGTCATAACTTCATGTTATCAAAACAAAAGTAACACAGTCCATCGACTTCACTGTCAAATGGATTCCTTCTTTACATTGTGTAAACAAAAGTCTCATGGCTACCAAAGGAACATTATCACTCTCACATAGACAAACAGGCACGGAGATGAAATCCCAACACTTTCAACAAATGCATAACAAGTCACAAAGGTTCAACCACAAAGCCACAGAGAGTCCAGTGCAAGTCTTACCTGACTGAAGGGCCTTTTGACGCAACATCCAACTGAGACCTTGTAGCCACTGAGAATGGATCTATAACCCTCATGCACATTACAATTTTGGAGGTCAAACATTGTAGCAGATAAAAATCAATTTATGGTTTAAGAATTTTGTTCATCACAAGGTTTAGAAGAAGGTTTTTACCTGGTACTGCAAGTTCTTTTTCCATAACGAAACCAATACCACAATCGAAGCCTCACGATTATTACAGGTAAGGAGGAATATAATCGAGGACCAAGCAACTTGGCTCTTCCACCTGTGGAAAATACCCTCGAAAACTACATAGCAAAACAACTAAAGGAACTAGAAAAGCTCTACAGAGCGAAACTCAACAGAACACAGCTTCACGGACAAGATCCTCGGTTTTCGAAAGAACATTAAACCCTTAGGGTTTTGATTAATATTTCGAACCGCCAACTGGGGAAGTAAAGGCCCCCAGATGGCTTGTCTAGAAGAGCATTCAATATGCTACTCGTACCCTTTACTTATTGTCACTTCAACAACGCCCAGTCCGCATACATTGCTTTTCAAGAGGCCTATTCACTTTTGTATAGTGCTTTAAACTTTTAATTCAAATTTTGGAGCATAGTGTAGTATATAGTATGGTAGGATGATTTTAGTTTAGGTTTTGAGTTGGTGTTACAAAACCTTGATGTTTCCCCCTTGCCTGCATAGGATTTACAATACCTTGGAGTTAGAGTTGTCCTTTAGTAAAACTGAGAGTTTGCTCTTGTTTTCACTTGCACAAGTGAAACAATGGTTCATGCATTAGCCTTAGAGGCTAAGAAATATTGTAACCCTTCCCTTTCGCAGCTCATAGGTAGGACAAAACCAAAAGAACAGAAACAATTTTATGGCTTTGCAACTAATAGAGTTTAAAAAAAACAGTTTTGCCTCAAAATAATATTGACCAGAATGTATGATGTTATATCAACAAAATGTCGTAAAATGAGGCATGCTGATGAAAGACACTAAACATAAACACATGAGTTTGCAGAGTATTAATAAACACATTATCCTTACAACAGAGAAATATGAATTATAACATCTCTTGGAGTTATTTCCTAGGAACTTTTAAAGTTACATGCAATAAATAAATAACAATTATTTATGAAATTTAGGGATGTTACATGTGGTAATAGAGAGAGTTTCCAAACACTAGGCCTGATTGGATCACTTGCATGCAAATAAGAAAACACATATACTGATTTTGTTTACATTTATTTATGTACATAAATATAAAATATGTTTTGCAGGAAAATGGAAGGTGTTGAAGCATCTGCTGAAAATGGGTCTCAACAGAACAACCCAGACAACATTTATGTAGAACTGAATAATTTACCTTGAGAGTTACTACAATTAGTTCAGCAGTTAAAAGATGAACTGCAAACTGTAAAAATGGATAATGAAAGAATTCTGAAAAATGAATTAGATGTTATTAGACAAAATGCATAACAGAGGAAAAGAACAAGAAATGCTTATGAAACTGATTTTGAAACTACGTCTTACAAACATAAAGGAAAGAAAGCAAAATATTCTGATAGTGAATCTTATTCATAGGTTAATGCAAGGTCACATAAGGCAAGATATTTGGTGGCAAGACATAAAAAGGGTAAAAAATATTAAGGAGAAGTACTTAACCTGGAGAGTTTTTAAAAAGTATTTTAAAAAGAAGTTTTTATCCAAACACTACTAGGAGGAAAGAGATAAAGAATTCTATAAACTAAAATTGGGTTCAACGTTAATGAAAGAGTTAAGTAGCAAATTTCTAAGTCTGTTAAGATATGACCTTACATAATTGATGAAAGCCTACAATACAAAGAGTTTTAAGTTGTCTTCCCACTAGCTTCAAAGATAGGATTGAGTTTGATAACCTGAAGACTCTTGAGGATGCTATGAGAAAAGCTTATTTATGTTATGATAGAGTAAGAAAAGATAAAGTTTACCTAACTAGAAGAATAAGAAGATAAGTCACTTTGACCAGAAAAGAAGAGGGTTTAAGTCAAATAAGAGTTTTGGGGGTAAATCTCATAATTTCTCCAAGAATAACTATCGGAGAGCATATTTTAAAAATAAATCACCACATAAAACTCCAGCACTAAAAGGCAGGGATATGCCTAACAACTTTATTAAAAACAATGAACATAGGGAACCATTGAAATGCTAGAAATGTCAAGGACCATATTATCCCAAGTACTGTCCGAACATGAAGGGGAACTTTAGCAACGTGCATACCATCTAGGAAGAGGAAACAGTCGGAGATGTGGCGAATGAAATACTCAGAATAAATGCAGCTTTGGAGAACTGACAAGTGAATCATCAGACATCCATGGTGGAAGTGCAAGGTATTATACAAAACCAGTATGTTTCCATCTTGATTGATCTAGGTGCTAATTTAAGTTATGTTTCACCTAACATAGTGGAAAAGTGCAATTCATCTTTAAAAAAGTTTGAAAAATCTTGGCTGGTCTAGTTAGATATATGAACTAAAAGGAAAATGGTCAATTATGTTGAAAACTGTAATTTGCTTATGAGTCAGTTTGAAACTCAAGTCAAGTTAAATGTGTTACCATTAGGGTCATATGATGTCCTAATAGGTACTATGGATTGGCTAGAAAAACACCTAGTGATTTTAAATTGTTTTCAAAAAAAATTTACTGGTTTAAATGATAAAGTAGAAAGGATTTCAGTTAAATGAATACCTAGGAAGGTCTCTGTTAGACAAATCTCAGCCTTGCAGATGAAAAATGATGTAAGAAAAGGTTGTAAGGTTTTTGTTGTACACATAATAAATAATGAACAAATTGATAAAGAAGATAAGTTAAAATTTGATGATATTCCAATCCTACAGGATTTCTTGGATGTTTTCCCGAAAGAAATTCCAAGACTACCTCCAAAGAGAGATATGGACTTTACAATCAAATTAGTACCAAGAGTTGTACCAAATTCAAAAGCTCCTTATCGAATGAACATTTTAGAACTTAACGAATTAAAATTACAATTGCAAGAATTAATAGATAAAAACTATGTAAGATTGAGTGTATCCGCTTGTGGAGAACCTGTCCTTTTCCTTAAGAAGAAAACATGACATTATGTCTATGTATAGACTACCATCAACTGAATAAAATGTCAATTAAAAATAGGTATCCTCTGCCCCGCATCGATGATCTGTTTGATCAGATACGCTGAGTGACGATATTTTCAAAAATAGACTTGAGATCTGGATATCATCAAGTCAAAATTAAAGATGAAGATATCTTTAAGACTGCTTTCAGAACTAGATACATGAACTATGAGTTTGTGGTTATGCCCTTTGGGCTAACTAATGCTCCAACAACTTTCATGTGCTTAATGAACAGTGTCCTAAGTAAATACTTAGACAAATTTGTAGTCGTCTTTATAGATGACATATTAATCTATTCTAAAACAAAAAAATCACGACGAACACTTGCAGATAATACTACGAGTTTTAAGAGAACATCAACTATATGCTAAGTTCAGTAAATGTGAATTTTATAAACATAAGATACAATATTTAGGGCATGTAATATCCAAAGAAGGGATATCGGTAGACCCAGATAAGATAAAAGCAATAATTGATTGGCATGCTCCCAAGGACATAACTGATGTATGATCCTTTATGGGAATAACAGATTATTACAGAAAATTTATAGAAGGATTTTCAAAAATTGCAAATCCTAGAACATCATTACAAAAAAAGGGAAAGAAATTTGTCTGGGATAAAAAATGCGAAGAAAGTTTTAATAAATTAAAAGGATTACTAACCACTTCACCCATTCTGAAAATAATAGATCCAAACAAAGATTTCGTCATATGCACTGATGCATGCAATGAGGTTTGGGTGGAGTATTGACACAAGAAGGTCATGTAATTGCACATGAATCAAGGAAGTTAAAAACTCACAAAATAATTACGCAACTTATGACTTAGATCTGGCTGCCATAATCCATGCTTTAAAAATGTGACGCCATCATCTAATAGGTAAAATATTTTTGCTAATGTCTGATAACATAAGCATAAAATATTTGTTTAATCAACAAAATCTAAACGCAAGGCAAGCTAGATGGTTAGATTTCCTTAGAGAGTATGATTTTGAAATAAAACACATTAAAGGGAAAGAAAATAAAGTGGTTGATGCCTTAAGCTAAAATGTAGTAAAAATTTTTGTAGCTGCCATTAGCAATAATAAAACTGAACTAGAGGATAAATTGAAAGAAGGAATAAAACTGGACCCAAAATAGCAGAGTTTAAAAGAAAAAGTAACTCAGAATCTATCTAAAAATATAAATACAGATTACAGTTTTAATGAAAAAGGTCTAATGTTGTATAAAAACAGACTTTATGTGCCAAATATAACGGAAGTTAAACTACTAATATTGAATGAAGGAAACAAAATTCCTTATTCCGAACATTCGAGATATTAAAAGATCATAACACTGTTGAGAAAAGAGTATTTTTGGACTAATATGAAAAACAAAGTTGCTGAATTTTTTGCTAGGTGTATAGAATGTCAACAAGTTAAAGCTGAACATCAACATCCAGCAGGTCTTTTACAACCATTACCAATTCCAAATTGGAAATGAGAAGTCATCAACCTTGATTTTATAACTGGCTTACCTAAAAACCAGAAACAAGATGATTCAATAATGGTAGTTGTGGATAAAAAAAGTAAGGAAACACATTTTATACATGTTAAAACAACACATAAGATTCCTAACATTGCTGACATCTTTATGAAAGAAATCTTTCGTTTGCATGGAATTCCAAAGGTAATCATTTCTGATAGAGATCCTAAATTTATTGGAAATATTTGGAAATCTTTATTTAGATGACTAGATACTAAATTGAATTTCAATACTGCTTATCATCCACAAATGGATGGACAAACAGTAAGAGTCAATTAAGTACTAGAAGATATGTTACGAATGTATGTTAGAGATTATCCCAATAAGTGGGAAGATTATTTGCACTTAGTTGAATTTGCATAGAATAACCATTATCAAGCTTCAACACAGCTTAGTCATTTTGAAATATTATATGGTAGAAAATGTGACACTCATATTACATGGAGTAATCTAGTTAACAGATTGATGTTAGGACCTGACTTGTTAAAAGAAGTGGAACTAACAGTGAAACAGGTACAAAGCAATTTGAAAACTGCTCAAGATAGATAAAAGATTCATGTCAACCTTAAAAGAATTCTGAAAGAATTTCAAGTGGGTGAGCATGTTTTTGTTAAGGTAAACCCAAAAAGAGCTCTTTTAAACTAGGGAGTTGTGCTAAATTAGCACCCAAGTATTGCAGACTGTTCGAAATATTGGCAAGAGTGGGGCCAGTGGCATACCAGTTAGCTTTGCCACCTAATCTTAGAATATATAATGTATTTCATATTTCTATTTTGAAAAATTATGTACATGATGCTACTCATGTGATTGTCTGCAATGTAATTCAGGTAGAACCAAAAGGAGATTTTCCTGTGGAACCAAACTGCATTCTCGACAAGAGGAAATTTTTCTCTGGATTGGCACTATTGGACAGGTAAAGGTGCAATGGAAACACCTCAATCCAGATGAAGGGACCTGGGAACTAGAGAGCGATATGCGGGTGGCATATCCAATTTTGTTCCAAGAAGACTCATAGTACCTTAAGAAACATCGAGGACGATGCTGAGCTTAAGGTGGGGGTGTTTGTAACATACACATAACTGAAAAATAAATATTTATTATTTATTTAAAAAAACCATTATTTTAAATTTATTATAAAGTTTTGTGACCAAGTTGGTTAAGGATGACTGTAAATGAAGAATTATTTATTTTATTAATTAAAAATAAGATACACCTATCCAAGGGAGACTATTAAATGAGTGTTCATAGACCCACTAGGAGGAATGAGTAGCTATAGAAGGATGGTTGACAAGTGGTAGCACTAGCATTTCACTTTCTAGCTGTTGCAAGAAGCATAATCCCTAAAATTGTGGTCATGTTCCCTGAGAGGGGGGAATTGAGCTGGTGACTCATTTAATTCCAAAACTGACCCAAAGACCTAGGAAATCTTATATATACTATCAAATTGAGTAGGAGGCTCACTACTCATTCTGATTTCTAAGTGAATGAACCTTTTGACTGCTACAAACTGAAAAATTCAAGTACACAATGAATTTGATGAGGGGATAGCTAAAGTGGAATTGCCGAGTTAAATCTTCTACCGAGTGCTAAGTTGCAACAAGTTTGATGTGTGGGCTATATTCAAAGATATTTGTCCTAGGGGTTCAGTGAACAGGTTCAGGGGTCCTAAGCAAGTAACTTTGGATGTTGTAGGAGAAGGTTGGGTGGAACAGTCTCCTTCGGGTGTTGTCCCCTTCTGCACATTATCCTGGTTCTAATTGTTGTTATTTTAATGATGATTTAATTCTAAGTCTATATTTTGGAAGTATGGTCAGCATCTGCAACTCTTATATTGATAGTTTATTGTTCTTACTTGTACTTCCTATCTGAAAATCGTTATCAACTATAGAGATTTTGGAAATTAACCTTTATTATTTTTAAGAGAAGAAATCCAAAATTTATTCTTCTAAGTTAGTTTTAGCTTAACAATTTCCTATAATTGGAATTTTTAATTATAAATACTTCTATCTCAGTCTTCTTAAAACCTACTTTGGTAATCCTTTATTAGTCTAGGGTTTTAAAGAACATAACAGTAAATTTTTAGTGAAGAACTTTGAAAAACACCTAATGAGATCTATTACAGAAGCTATTATAATATTCATAGCAAGTATAGAGGCTATTATAAATTATACATCTAGTTACAAAGGGATATATGTAAACTATATAAATATAACTGATAAATCCTAATAAGGGTAAAACCTGCATAGAATTCATACGCTAACTTCATGGTTTCTTATTTAAAGCAAAAACAATACTTATGCTAAACTTACTCAGAATTTAAGTTTGTAATAAAAAAATACACATAGTATATATGGTTATACTCAAGATAAAAAAATTTAACTTGAAGCTGGGATCATTAAGTAAACAATCTGGTTAAGATCTAGGACACTAGATACAAAAGGTAAGCAAAACTGTAAATCAAATTAATAACTGAGTTAGGTTTCAGATCTCATTAAAAAAATTAATTTCTTAAAATACCAAATCGAGTTTATCGACAGGTTGCAACACTGGTACAGGATGAAAGCCAAATTGGTATTGTCATATGTAGTTTATTAGTTACAGATTTGAAACATGGCATCCTTAGGGCTTATATCGTTCATTTTAAAATCACTCTGATCCACTAAGAAAAACAATATCGTCTCTTTCAAAAAAGGACAGTCTAATCAACCTAATAATGGTTTCATATTTGTTAGATAGAGTATGGTAGTAACACCATTCTTCTTTTTAAAAAAGAATGACTGGTGGAGGCCCTTCAATTTATGAATCGTTTATCTATAATATTTATCCCCAAACCTACTAACTATCGAATGAAGGAAACGACTGCATAACGACTCACATGATATAACCATTGCTATCAAAGTTAAACCATACTAACTCATTTTGACAGTGGCTCGATTGGACCAGTATTCCTCTTTCCAAAAATAAGTGCTTCGGGTAAAATGCCTCACGACACATACATTACATTCTTACAAGGCCTCATGACCGTATTTTAGGGTTTTATAAAAATAATGAAAACCTTAAATTAGTTTACAGTCGAGTCTTATACTTATCTATCAATCAATAGAGTGACAGTAAACATTTTTCAATAATATACAGTACTCTCATAACTATAATCTGCGAGCAATAGAACGAAGCAACAGTACCACTATGGCGGGTTTATAAACATTAAAGCCTTCAAGGGTCCTTAAAACTATGAGAAAAGCATTGCTTGCTTCAATAATGATAGATACAACTGACATTGGCTTTACGACCTTTATCAAATCAATAACGACAGTAAGAGCCTCACAGACACATATTTTATAACCTTCACAAACTGTAAACAAGACTGAAAACATTGTAGCATATAAAAATCAATTTATGGTTTAAGAATTATGTTCATCAGAAGGTTTATAAGAAGGTTTTACCTAGTACTACAAGTTCTTTTTCCACAACGAAACCAATACGACAATCGAAGCCTCATGATTTTTACAGGTAAGGAGGAAGAGAATCGAGGACTGAGTGACTCAGATCTTCCACCTATGGAAAATACCCTCAAAAACTACATAGCGGAACAACTTAAGAAACCAATAGAGGTCCACAGAGCGAAACTCTACAGAACAAGGATTCGCAGACAAGCTTCCCAGTTTTTGAAATAACATTAAACCCTTAGGGTTTTGATTAAGCTTTCTGACCACCAGCTAGGGAGCATTCAGTATACTACGCATACCCTTTACTAACTGTCACTTCAACAACGCCCAGTCAACATAGCTTGCTTTTCGAGAGGCCTTTTCACTTTTGTATACTTCTTTAAACTTTTAATTCGAATTTTGGAGCATAATGTAGTCTCTAGTATGGTAGGATTATTTTAGTTTAGGTTTTGAGTTGGTGTTACAAAACCTTAATGTTTCCCCTTTCCTGCATAGAAATTGCAATACCTCAGAGTTAGAGTTGTCCTTTAGTAAAACTGAGAGTGTGCTCTTGTTTTCACTTGCACAAGTGAAACAATGGTTCATGCCTTAACCTTAGAGGCTAAGTAAGACTGCAATCCTTTCCCTTTCACAGCTCATAGGTAGGACAAATACAAAAGAACGGAAACAATTTTATGATTTTGCAACTAACATAGTTAAAAAAAAACAGTTTTGCCTCAAAATAGTATTGACCAGAATGTATGACGTTATATCGACAAAATTTCATAAAATGAGGCATGCTGATGAAAGACACTAAACATAAACACATGAGTTTGCAAAGTATTAATAAATCCATTATCCTTACAACAGAGAAGTATGAACTATAACATGTCTTGGAGTTATTTCCTAGGAACTTTTAAAGTTACATGCAGTAAATAATTTTTTATTTATTTATGAAATTTAGGGATGTTACAGGGGGGAGGGGGGAGGGGAGGAGGACCTCCTCCAAGACGGGTCAGGCCCATTCACCTTCCTTAGAGTTTCTAACAGTGTTGGTGTCAGGAATGTTCATTGGGGAAGGAGACATCTTGCTGCTCGGGCCTTCACTATCCCGCACATGTTTAAACAGGGGTTCAATGGTGGATGAGATGGGAAAGGGCGTGCTTGTGGCATATACCTGGACCGATGCCAAAACTTTGTCCACATACCTCCCTCCTGTTTCACTACCACACCCAACCTCCATGGTGTCAACGCATCTTTTCCCGCTAGCCAAGAATTTCCATGCAAAGGTGGAATCCAAGCTGCTAAGCTGGTTGTCCATATCAATCATTTGGCCTTAACCTAGAGGATTGTGTTGGGATCCGAGCTCCAGATCCCTAACATATCCTCCATGATAACCACCATCATGTTTTTTATCAAACAATAATGGTTAATCTTGCTTCTGCCTCTCCCTGTAGGAATCCACTCGTTCACTAGACAACCCTCCCAATCATCAATTAAGGCACGACTAGGCATCAAGATGCCAGATTCATAACCTTCCTTTGACATGACACTCGGACCCATGGGGGATTCACCTTGTTGAGTAATATCTTATCATGTTTATTCATAAAGGTTTTTTTTTTTAATTATGAAAAATAAGGTCAATATATTGTAGGTATTAGGGGGTAGGGACTAGCGTATAATGGGGGGTTTATAGGTATTTGGAGCGTATAAAAATGGGTTTCTAGTAAAAATAAGGAATATATCGTAAAAATAGGGTTTATTGGGAATATGAATTGGGAGGGGGATTCAACAAAAGGATTTTTGTATTTAATTATCAATATCTAGTGAAATTAGGGGTATTATTTAATATCCCATGAATGAAGGCACTATGAAATGGTTTCACTGAGTGAAGACCCCGTGATCAGACCACATTGTGTTTTGGCTCAATCATTGTTGCTCCTTCTATGGGTTACCCCTTGCCTACACATCTTGGAGACCAGATCTTCAAGGTGTCACTGTTGGAGGTGGTGGAGCTGCAAAACCAACAACATCAGGAGAAGTTGCAGAGCAAGCGGACTGTGAAGAGCAAAGGCAAAATTGTAAACTCTAGACCACAAGAAAACACACACAACAACTTGTCAACAAATGTTGCCTTTTTCTATGACTAGATACTTAACCCAATCACTTTGTACCTATTGATACCCCACATGCTCCATGCTAACTTCCATTAAAACCTAAATAAATTTTGATGGAACATGCCTGAGCTTCAACAGCCTAGTGCTAGACATATTCACCCACCCACGAGGAGGAATTGAGGGGCATTGAGGGAGATTTAATGACCCCGACATGCGTGGTACCGCACAACCAGCTCCCAGACTGAGGCACGATGTGTTGTCAGTGGGGCCTGTTGGCACCCGCATCTGGTTAACCAAGTGAATAAGTTACTCTTAGTGGACAATATGAATTTGTTGTCCACTGTTACTCTTGAATATTCTTAGTTGAAAATGAACTCATTGGATGATGATACAGTTAAATTCATAAGCTTTGGAAGAAAGGCCCAAAGTTTCCCACCAAAGTTTTCGACGTAATTTAAGAGCCAAATTATCATTCTAGTGGACTTCATTCGATTAGATTATGTGATGAGTCATAATATTGTTGAAAATGGATTATCAGGCTATCATTTCTAGTGTACTTCATTTAGTGAGAAGATGTGACGAGTCTGAATATTGTTGAAAATGGATGATCTGAGATTCGTCTTTGTAGTATGATTGAATTGGAAATAATTTTCTACACATGATACATAACATTGCCACATTTATAATAACCATACTATTGAATTGGAAATAAATCTTAGCATATCTTGCATATCATTACCCCCTTTGTAATATAGCTCTCAACTGGGCATTCATAATTTATATGGTTGGCACTAACCAAAAAGTATAATTAAGGTAGATATTCAAAAAATTTCATAGTCATGGAAGGTCAAATCTAGACAATGTCATTAGTTTAATTGATTATTGGACTTGGTTATAAGGTGAAAGATCCCGGTCTTTCTCTGGTATGGTGATTTTTTCTATGGTGTAGTTGCAGATCATTTACTAGTTCGATTCAGAGACCCTCAAACCCTCTGGGGTATGGAGGAACTATATCACTGGTGGATAGAGGATATCCTACACATAGGTGTTTATGCGAGAAATGGAAAGTTGAATTGTTGGATGTCTCGGTGTGATTTATTGTTGGTGCACTTGGGTGGTTTGTGTTTTATTTATTGTGCTTTACTACATTTAGTTTGAAATTTGTTTATGTATTTCCATAAAATCCGATTAGTATTTTTTATTCTTCCTCAATATAGAGTATGGATCGACAATAACAAAACAATAGCAACCGCTTCGCCTTTCATTCCTTATTTGGTTGCATTTATGTTCCCTCTCACCTTCACCACACAATACTATTAATAAAATGCATAATTAAGAGTCTTCAGTGTAAATTACATCTGCAACTAACCAACTATAAGTCTATTTAACATTAAAAGCTATTTTGAAGCATTTTTTCTCATTCTTACCTTCTTCTACAGAAGTCAAACAACTTTGAGGTTATAGAGCCCATCCTTAAATTATGATAGTGATCCCACTAACTTTGAAGCATCACTACAAAAAAAAGGTTAGAGATGAAAATGAAGCAAGCAATAAAGTCCACTTCAACTACGTTGATGTGTTTATTTTAAACGAATAAGGATAGAAAGATCTACATGATCAAACAACATAAGATCGAGAATTTTTGAACTCATAGTAAATCTCTAGGTATAGATGACAAATATTGAATTGATAAAGAGAGAGTGTATCCTCTCTAAAAAATAAAAACACTTCACACAATACTTGATACATTCTAAGTAGGTAATTGTATTCATTAGCATCTGCCTTAAAATGGTTGCTTTTGCACTTGAATATTATAGTCATGTTAAACTTTGTTTAACTACCCTCCAATATGATGTCCATGTCGAACTTTTTTTAACTACTATTGAGAGTAAATCATGCTTCAAAGCAATTTTGAAGCTTATTTTATTTCAATGATTGGCAGGGTAAAATCCTTTGATGTTGTTAGAGTGATGACATTTAATTATCTCTCTTCAAGAAATCTATATGCTATATTCTCAAGGCACTCATGAATTATGCCCTTTAGCATGTTATCAACTGGTCTAACTCACATATCAAGCATGTTTTTCCATTTACCTATGTTGGTCATGATAACAAACTACAATAGGAGATATACCTCAATATAAAACACTATAAAACATATTTTATATTGCATTTGCCAAAACAACAAAAATCTTACATTTGATCAAACTTACTTTTTATATGTTTGACTAGTTTCCACAAAAAATGCAGGGAGAAGGATTCAATTGTTGGTCAAATTGAGCAATTAATCTTGGAGATTACATTTTAACATTTCGCGTCATCCTACATTCTCATAGTTCCAATTTGATATTTAAAACTAGATATAATGCAAAAACATTTAAAAACTAACTTTTAACGATTTTTACGGTGTAAATAGTTGCGTTAAATGGCACATAAACAAACGTGATGGATACAAACAAAATACAGTAAGATTTAATCCATACTATTTATAACAAAAATAATAAAGATTACACTTTCTCTTGAAATGTCTCCATTTCCAAGGTCTAGGTCTACTAAAATAGTTTAACCCAATTTTTGTCAATTTGAGGAAATACAACCTATCTATAACAAAATAAAGATTACACATTTTCTTAAAATGTTGCCATTTGCAAGGTGTTATCCCTAAAGTTGAACCTAGACTACAGGGGTTCAAGCTTAAGGAAATCTTTTTCAAAAATATAAATCAATAAACTCAAAATGAAAACCAAGCTGGTATGAAATCAAGGCTGTTGGAAAATCACACAATTATCAAAGAACTAGGCTGGTATGTCAATCATAGCTATAAGAAAATCACACAATTATCAAAGAACTAGGCTAGTATGTCATGAGAGCTATAAGAGAATCTTGAAATCATACAGGAACTATATAACATAAAACAATATACAAGATCCAATATCCCAGTAACTACGATCATAAAGTCATGAAATGAAACTGCCTCAGTTTTTTTAAACGTATAAAGGATAATTGTATTTCAACATAAGAATCATTGTAATGGAATTCAATGGACCATATACATGATAAATTATAAGAAACACAATTCATAACACACACAGACAAATCATAATCATACTCATTCCAGGTAGAACCTGTATTGAAGCTGTAGAGTATTTTATGTCATACAGATAGTGATCAAAACTGGATCTTCATAACTCCAAAAATGCCAACCCCCCCCTTGTCTCATCTAGAGACTCTCCTTAAATACAAAACATCTATTTGTTTCTAAGATAGCTATAAGATCCTATTTCTATGGATCAAGCTCCTTCAAAAATAGAAAGGTCAATCCCTTTTAAACAGTTTTTTAATACAAGTGTAAACTAAAAGAGACATCTGTCAACAAACAGAATTGCTTTCATAAGAAAACTATAACTCTAAACACTTAAATGGAGCCTCTAAAATGGTGCCTCAAACTTTGATTGGAAACCCATATAGATGAATAAAACCAGCAGCATCCGTGACATAAATGATGTCTCATTCAAATTCAACGCAATTTCAGTTGCTTCTCTTGAAGAGAACTCAATGTACGTTGGCCCTTTCGGCTGGCTAGTTGCAGCATTAGTTAAAATGATAACTTTAAGCACTTCTCCACAGTGACTGAAATGCTTGGTTATTGCCTCTTTTGTTGCTGCAAAGTGAACATTAGAAACAAAAACTGTCCTTGAATCTGTATCCTCGGGTCGGACTGAAGAGTTAACACCTGATATATCATTTGGATTGGTCACATGGGCAATCTGACCACTTCCAACCTGAAGCTGCATGTCAGAGTTCTCAGGCAAAGTTCCATCAATATCCATTTCATTGTGATCAGACAAGAACTTTGTATCTGTATTAGAGGTTCTTGTTTCCCTGTCTACTGCATCCCTAGATGACTGGAAATGAGGTTATTTCCATGTATTGACAGCTGTATGGACTTGTTCTGATTTTCTACCTGAATAATAGGATCTAGAATTAATATACTCTGCCATTTGGTGTTTGCGTTGACACATGGGCTTCATTGATGCTTGAATTCGGTTTTAGGAAAAAAAAAATCCTGGACCCTGGATCCTCTCATGCCAGCCATCTCAGCAGAGGTTGTGTCCTGCATACATCAATTAATTGCAGGAACCAACAGCTTACAACTATGATGGATTCTTCAAAGGAGAGACAACGGCTTTAACCTAAAATCTAAAATAATTCCAGATCTGCAGCACATTTCCAATGCTATGAATTTCAGAAATAACTTTAAACATTTCCAGGAACCAGCATCTATAAGAACTTCCAACTAAATTTAAAGGGAAAATAGATAAAACTGAAGCCATTACTTGAGGGCTAGACGAGCTGGTCCAGCACCATAGCTACCACCTCCACGACCAAACCCTGGTCTTCCACCCGGGCCTCTAAATGAAGGTTGAAATTCTGCAGGTACCCCAGCCTTGTCACCAAATTCTCCAAGTGCTCCTCTTTCGATATTTTGAAACACTTTCTCCCATATCATCAAATCTCCATGATGAGAAGGAAACACCTAATTCTTCCTTGAGTTTCTCCCTCTCCTCTTCCACATACAACTTGACGCATTCCATAGAACCTTGTACGCAACAAGAGAAACCATCATATCTCCCTTTCCCAATCCTCTCCTCATTGACTATTCCTTCACGATCTTTCATGGGCCAAATTGGGGTAAGGAGCCACCTAGAATCATCCATGTTCTCATTGAAATTAGAATCTTCATTTATGGTTTGAGTTTGTGATTGCTTTGGCGAGCCATTCCAAAAAGGTATCTCAGCCTGGAATTCTAGTCCTATTGAAACTCTTTTCAATGGGAAGTGCTCGATACAGCTAAATCCATGACCTGCTGGGACACTGAGAATACTAGGAAAATTTTGAGAATTTTGTTGCATGTGCCGATCCATTGGGATTGAAGTAGTAATGCCGCACTGTGTATGAACACCAAGCAAAGATGAAGCTACACAAGAAGAGGGGCAATGTGCCTGATGATGGAAATCATATACTGGCACAAGCATTTCATTAGTAATTTGTACTTCAAACCCTTGGCTCTTGGCCTCTGTAGGCTCCTTGTCATCAAGTGAGCCAGGCACGAAAAATCCCATTGAAATTAGAATCTTCATTTATGGTTTGAGTTTGTGACTGCTTTGGTAGGCCATTCCAAACAGGTATCTCAGCCAAGAATTCTGGTCCTATTGAAACTCTTTTCAATGGGAAGTGCTTAATACAGCTAAATCCACGACCTGCTGGGGCACTGAGAATACTAGGAAAATTTTGAGAATGTTGTTGCATGTGCTGATCCATTGGGATTGAAGTAGCCATGCCGCACTGTGTATGAACACCAAGCAAAGATGAAGCTACACAAGAAAAGGGGCAATGTTCCTGATGATGGAAATCACATACTAGCACAAGCATTTCATTAGTAATTTGTACTTCAAACCCTTGGCTCTTGGCCTCTGCAGGCTCCTTGTCATCAAGTGAGCCAGGCACGAAAAATCCCCTTCTGCAATATATGATTCAACTCGTGTTGCCACAAGGGCCACAAGAACGTCCACTCCATCAAGACATGTAAATGTCTGGTAGAAATGATGTGCCAGAATGAGCAACTCGATCTTATAGGCATGAGTCATGACATGACCAGTTATGACCAGTCGCATCAATGCATGCCCAATTTCTGGTTCAGAAGAACACAACTCTGCCCACTTCAAGAAATCAGAGGCTCTCCATAAAAAAGGAGCATGTCCTTTCTCTCTTTGTGATGATTCCATGTATCCACCACGGTGTGCTGCCAGAAGGCCCTTCAAACTGAGTGGTCACTTGACATTTGGATGCTGCCAGAAACTGAAATTTTGCTGGAGCAGATCTGATGATAACACAAGGTATAGGTCTCCTAAAACAGTTTAACCCATTTTTTGTCAATTTTGAGAAAATGCAATCAATTCGTAATAAAATGCAATACTAGGAAAGAATAAGAATGCTCAAGTTCTAAATAATAAGAATTAAAAATATATTATTCAT
>LPNX011109749.1:13230-67075 GCA_001517045.1 Pseudotsuga menziesii
AATTGAAATTCTGAGAAACTGCTCAAAAGGGAAACTCCGTCGTGCGGTTTCAACAGGGTTGGGCTTAAAAGGGGTCAAAATAGCTTGAACCGTCGCGAAAGTTGGCGTGCATGCTTATCTACCCAATATGCATCCAAACATATGATCAGGTTTAAATTCTAAGAATCTTGTCAAAGTTGAGACTACATCATGCAGTTTTGTTAGGGTTTGGCTTAAAGATGGTAAAAATAGCTCTCAACATCGTGAAAGTTGGCATGCACTCTTATTTTCCAAGTGCGGATTTAAAGCTATGATTAAATTTTAATTTTGAGAAATTAGTCAAACGTGAAGCTTCATTGTGTGGTTTTGCTAAGGTTGGACTTAAAGGGGTTGGAAATATTTTGGAATGTCTCAAAAGTTTACATGCACGCTTGTTGATCAAATTGGCATCCAAATTTATGATCAAATTTAAATTCTAAGAAACTGCTCGAAAGGGAAACTCCGCCGTGCGATTTCAACAGGGTTGGGCTTAAAGGGGGTCAAAATAGCTTGAAACGTCGCGAAAGTTGGCGTGCATGCTTGTCTATCTAATATGCATCCAAACATATGATTAGGTTTAAATTCTAAGAATTTGGTCAAAGCTGAGACTGCATCATGCAGTTTTGTTAGGGTTTGGCTTAAAGATGGCGAAAATAGCTCTCAACATCGTGAAAGTTGGCATGCACTCTTATTTTCCAAATGCGGATTTAAATCTATGATTAAATTTTAATTTTGAGAAATTAGTCAAACGTGAAACTTCGTTGTGCGGTTTTGGTAAGGTTTTGCTTAAATGGGGTGAAAATATTTTGGAATGTCCCAAAAGTTTGCATGCACGCTTGTTGATCAAATTGGCATCCAAATTTATGATCAAATTTAAATTCTAAGAAACTGCTTGATAGGGAAACTGCGTCGTGCGGTTTCAACAGGGTTGGGCTTAAAGGTGGTCAAAATAGCTTGAAACGTCGTGAAAGTAGGCGTGCATGCTTGTCTATCCAATATGCATCCAAACATATGATCAGGTTTAAATTCTAAGAATCTTGTCAAAGCTGAGACTGCATCATGTAGTTTTGTTAGGGTTTGGCTTAAAGATGGCGAAAATAGCTCTCAACATCGTGAAAGTTGGCATGCACTCTTATTTTCCAAATGCGAATTTAAATGTATCATTAAATTTTAATTTTGAGAAATTAGTGAAACGTGAAACTTCGTTGCGGTTTTGCTAAGGTTGGGATTAAAGGGGGTGAAAATATTTTGGAATCTCTCAAAAGCTTGCATGCACGCTTGTTGATCAAATTGGCATCCAAATTTATGATCAAATTTAAATTCTAAGAAACTGATCGAAAGGGAAACTCCGCCGTGCGGTTTCAACAGGGTTGGGCTTAAAGGGGAGAAAAATAGTTTGAAATGTCGCGAAAGTTTGCGTGCATGCTTGTCTATCCAATATGCATCCAAACATATGATCAGGCTTTGCATTCTAAGAATCTGGTCAAAGCTGAGACTGCATCATGCAGTTTTGTTAGGGCTTGGCTTAAAGATGGCGAAAATAGCTCTCCACATCGTGAAATTTGCCATGCACTCTTATTTTCCAAATGCAGATTTAAATCTATGATTAAATTTTAATTTTGAGAAATTAGAAAAACGTGAAACTTCGTTGTGCGGTTTTGCTAAGTTTGGGCTTAAAGGGGGTGAAAATATTTTGGAATGTCTTAAAAGTTTGCATGCATGCTTGTTGATCAAATTGGAATCCGAATTTATGATCAAATTTAAATTCTAAGAAATTGCTCGAAAGGGAAACTCCGTCGTGCGGCTTCAAATAGGTTGGGCTTAAAGGGGGTCGAAATAGCTTGAAACGTCGCGAAAGTTGGCGTGCATGCTTGTCTATCCAATATGCATCCAAACATATGATCAAGTTTTGCATTCTAAGAATCTCGTCAAAGCTGAGACTACATCATGCAGTTTTGTTAGGGTTTGGCTTAAAGATGGCGAAAATAGCTCTCAACATCGTGAAAGTTGGCATGCACTCTTATTTTCCAAATGTGGATTTAAATCTATGATTAAATTTTAATTTTGAGAAATTATTCAAACGTGAAACTTCGTTGTGCGGTTTTGCTAAGGTTGAGCTTAAAGGGGGTGAAAATATTTTGGAATCTCTCAAAAGTTTGCATGCACGCTTGTTGATCAAATTGGCAACCAAATTTATGATCAAATTTAAATTCTAAGAAACTACTCGATAGGGAAACTCCGTCGTGCGGTTTCAACAGGGTTGGG
The DNA here is from genome assembly GCA_001517045.1 of Pseudotsuga menziesii. Classification (NCBI taxonomy): domain Eukaryota; kingdom Viridiplantae; phylum Streptophyta; class Pinopsida; order Pinales; family Pinaceae; genus Pseudotsuga; species Pseudotsuga menziesii. The sequence goes on from LPNX011109749.1 coordinate 15,514, forward strand.
CCTAAAGGTGGTCAAAATAGCTTGAAACGTCGCAAAAGTTGTCGTGCATGCTTGTCTATCCAATATGCATCCAAACATATGATCAGGTTTAAATTCGAAGAATCTGGTCAAAGCCGAGACTGCATCATGCAGTTTTGTTAGGGTTTGGCTTAAACATGGCGAAAATAGCTCTCAACATCGTGAAAGTTGGCATGCACTCTTATTTTCCAAATGTGGATTTAAATCTATGAATAAATTTTAATTTTGAGAAATTAGTCAAACGTGAAACTTCGTTGTGCGGTTTGGAATGTCTCAAAAGTTTGCATGCACGCTTGTTGATCAAATTGGCATCCAAATTTATGATCAAATTTAAATTCTAATAAACTGCTCGAAAGGGAAACTCCGTCGTGCGGTTTCAACAGGGTTGGGCCTAAATGGGGTCAAAATAGCTTGAAATGTCGCGAAAGTTGGCGTGAATGCTTGTCTACCCAATATCCATCCAAACATATGATCAGGTTTAAATTCGAAGAATCTGGTCAAAGCTGAGACTGCATCATGTAGTTTTGTTAGGGTTTGGCTTAAAGATGGCGAAAATACCTCTCGACATCGTGAAAGTTGGCATGCACTCTTATTTTCCAAATGCGGATTTAAATCTATGATTAAATTTTAATTTTCAGAAATTAGTGAAATGTGAAACATCGTTGTGCGGTTTTGCTAAGGTTGGGCTTAAAGGGGGTGAAAATATTTTGGAATGTCTCAAAAGTTTGCATGCACACTTGTTGATCAAATTGGCATCCAATTTTATGATCAAATTTAAATTGTAAGAAACTGCTCGAAAGGGAAACTCCGTCGTGTGGTTTCAACAAGGTTAGCCTGAAAGGGGGTCAAAATAGCTTGAAACGTCGCAAAAGTTGGCATGCATGCTTGTCTATCCAATATGCATCCAAACATATGATTAGGTTTAAATTCTAAGAATCTGGTCAAAGCTGAGACTGCATCATGAATTTTTGTTAGGGCTTGGCTTAAAGATGGCGAAAAAAGCTCTCAACATCGTGAAAGTTGCCATGCACTCTTATTTTCCAAATGCTGATTTAAATCTATGATTAAATTTTAATTTTGAGAAATTAGTCAGACGTGAAACTTCGTTGTGCGGTTTTGCTAAGGTTGGGCTTAAAGGGGGTGAAAATATTTTGGAATGTCTCAAAACTTTGCATACACGCTTGTTGATCAAATTGGCATCCACATTTATGATCAAATTTAAATTCTAAGAAACTACTCGAAAGGGAAACTCCGTCGTGTGGTTTCAAAGGGGTTGGGCTTAAAGCGGGTCAAAATAGCTTGAAACGTCGCAAAAGTTGGCCTGCATGCTTGTCTATCCGATATGCATCCAAAGATATGATCAGTTTTTAATTCTAAGAATCTGGTCAAAGCTTAGACTGCATCATGCAGTTTTGTTAGGGTTTGGCTTAAAGATGGCGAAAATAGCCCTCAACATCATGAAAGTTGGCATGCACTCCTATTTTCCAAATGCGGATTTGCTAAGGATGGGCTTTAAGGGGGTGACAATATTTTGGATTGTCCCGAAAGTTGGCATGCATGCTTGTTGATCAAATTGGCACCCAAATTTATGATCAAATTTAAACTTTAAGAAACTGCTCGAAAGGGAAACTCCGTCGTGCGGTTTCAACAGGGTTGGGGTTAAAGGGGGTCAAAATAGCTTGAAACGTCGCGAAAGTTGGCGTGCATGCTTGTCTATCCAAAGAATCTGGTTTAAATTCTAAGAATCTGGTCAATTCTTGTCTATCCGATTTGCATCCAAAGATATGATCAGGTTTAAATTCTAAGAATCGGGTCAAAGTTGAGACGGCAACATGCAGTTTTGTTAGGGTTTGGCTTAAAGATGGAGAAAATAGCTCTGAACATCGTGAAAGTTGGCATGCATTCGTATTTTCCAAATGCGGATTTGAATCTATGATTAAATTTTAATTTTGAGAAATTAGTCAAGCGTGAAACTTCATTGTGCGGTTTTTCCAAGCTTGGGCTTAAAGAGGGTGAAAATATTTTGGAATGTCTCAAAAGTTTGCATGCACGCTTGTTGATCAAATTGGCATCCAAATTTATGATCAAATTTAAATTCTAAGAAACTGATCGAAAGGGAAACTCCGTCGTGCGGTTTCAACAGGGTTGGGCTTAAAGGGGGTCAAAATAGCTTGAAACGTCGCGAAAGTTGGCTCGCATGCTTGTCTATCCAATATACATCCAAACATATAATCAGGTTTAAATTCTAAGAATGTGGTCAAAGCTGAGACTGCATCATCCAGTTTGGTTAGGGTTTGGCTTAAAGATGGCGAAAGTAGCTCTCAACATCGTGAAAGTTTGCATGCACTCTTATTTTCGAAATGCGGCTTTAAATCTATGATTAAATTTTTATTTTGAGAAATTAGTCAAGCGTGAAACTTCGTTGTGCGGTTTTGCTAAGGTTTGGCTTAAAGGGGGTGGAAATATTTTGGAATGTCTCAAAAGTTTGCATGCACGCTTGTTGATCAAATTGGCATCCAAATTTATGATCAAATTTAAATTTTGAGAAACTGCTCGAAAGGGAAACTCCGTCGTGCGGTTTCAACAGGGTAGGGCTTAAAGGGGGTCAAAATAGCTTGAAACGTCATGAAAGTTGGCGTGCATCCTTGTCTATCCAATATGCATCCAAACATATGATCAGGTTTAAATTCTAAGAATCTGGTCAAAGCTGAGACTGCATCATGTAGTTTTGTTAGGGTTTGGCTTAAAGATGGTGAAAATAGCTCTCAACATCGTTAAAGTTGGCATGCACTCTTATTTTCCAAATGCGGATTTAAAGCTATGATTAAATTTTAATTTTGAGAAATTAGTCAAACGTGAAGCTTCGTTGTCTGGTTTTGCTAAGGTTGGACTTAAAGGGGGTGCAAATATTTTGGAATGTCTCAAAAGTTTGCATGCACGCTTGTTGATCAAATTGGCATCCAAATTTATGATCAAATTTAAATTCTAAGAAACTGCTCGAAAGGGAAACTCCGCCATGCGATTTCGACAGGGTTGGGCTTAAAGGGGGTCAAAATAGCTTGAAACGTCACGAAAGTTGGCGTGCATGCTTGTCTATCCAATATGCATCCAAACATATGACCAGGTTTAAATTCTAAGAATCGGGTCAAAGCTGAGACTGCATCATGCAGTTTTGTTAGGGTTTGGCTTAAAGATGGCGAAAATAGCTCTCAACATCGTGAAAGTTGGCATGCACTCTTATTTTCCAAATGGAGATTTAAATATATGATTAAATTTTAATATTGAGAAATTAGTCAAACGTGAAGCTGCGTTGTGCAGTTTTGATAAGGTTGGGCTTAAAGGGGGTCAAAATAGCTTGAAACGTCGTGAAAGTTGGCGTGCATGCTTGTCTATCCAATATGCATCCAAACATATGACCAGGTTTAAATTCTAAGAATCTGGACAAAGCCGAGACTGCACCATGCAGTTTTGTTAGGGTTTTGCTTAAAGATAGCGAAAATAGCTCTCAACATCGTGAAAGTTGGCATGCACTCTTATTTTTCAAATGCGGATTTAAATCNGCATCATGCAGTTTTGTTAGGGTTTTGCTTAAAGATAGCGAAAATAGCTCTCAACATCGTGAAAGTTGGCATGCACTCTTATTTTTCAAATGCGGATTTAAATCTATCATTAAATTTTAATTTTGAGAAATTAGTCAAACGTGAATCTTCGTTGTGCAGTTTTGCTAAGGTTGGGCTTAAAGGGGGTGAAAATATTATGGAATGTCTCAAAAGTTTGCATGCACGCTTGTTGATCAAATTGGCATCCAAATTTATGATCAAATTTAAATTCATAGAAACTGTTCGAAAGGGAAACTCCGTCGTGCGGTTTCAACAGGGTTGGGGTTAAAGGGGGTCAAAATAGCTTGAAACGTCGTGAAACTTGGCATACATGCTTGTCTATCCAATATGCATCCAAACATATGATCAGGTTTAAATTCTAAGAATCTAGTCAAAGCCGAGACTGCATCATGCAGTTTTGTTAGGGTTTGGCTTAAAGATGGCGAAAATAGCTCTCAACATCGTGAAAGTTGGCATGCACTCTTATTTTCCAAATGCGGCTTTAAATCTATGATTAAATTTTAATTTTTAGAAATTAGTCAAACGTGAAACTTCGTTGTGCGGTTTTGCTAAGGTTGGGCTTAAATGGGGTGAAAATATTTTAGAATGTCTCAAAAGTTTGCATGCACGCTTGTTGATCAAATTGGCATCCAAATTTATGATCAAATTTAAATTCTGAGAAACTGCTCGAAAGGGAAACTCCGTCGCGCGGTTTCAACAGGGTTGGGCTTAAAGGGGGTCAAAATAGCTTGAAACGTCGCGAAAGTTGGTGTGCATGCTTGTCTATCCAATATGCATCCAAACATATGATCAGCTTTAAATTCTAAGAAATTAGTCAAACGTGAAGCTTCATTTTGCGGTTTTCCTAAGGTTGGGCTTAAAGGGGGTGAAAATATTTTGGAATGTTTCAAAAGTTTGCATGCACGCTTGTTGATCAAATTGGCATCCAAATTTATGATCAAATTTAAATTCTGAGAAACTGCTCGAAACGGAAACTCCATCGGGCGGTTTCAACAGGGTTGGGCTTAAAGGGGGTCAAAATAACTTGAAACGTCGCGAAAGTTGTCGTGCATGCTTGTCTATCCAATATGCATCCAAACATATGATCGGGTTTAAATTCTAAGAATCTTGTCAAAGCTGAGACTACATCATGCAGTTTTATTAGGGTTTTGCTTAAAGATGGCGAAAATAGCTCTCAACATCGTGAAAGTTGCCATGCACTCTTATTTTCCAGATGCGGATTTAAATCTATGATTAAATTTTAATTTTGAGAAATTAGTCAAACTTGAAACTTCGTTGTGCGGTTTTGCTAAGGATGGGCTTAAAGGGGGTGGAAATATTTTTCAATGTCTCAAATGTTGCATGCACGCTTGTAGATCAAATTGGCATCCAAATTTATGATCAAATTCAAATTCTAAGAAACTGATCGAAAGGGAAACTCCGTCGTGCGGTTTCAACACGGTTGGGCTTAAAGGTGGTCAAAATAGCTTGAAACATCGTGAAAGTTGGCGTGTGTGCCTGTCTATCCAATATGCATCCAAACATATGATCAGGTTTAAATTCTAAGAATATGGTCAAAGCTGAGACTGCATCATGCAGTTTTGTTAGGGTTTGGCTTAAAGATGGCGAAAATAGCTCTCAACATCGTGTCATGCACTCTTATTTTCCAAATGCGGATTTAAATCTATGATTAAATTTTAATTTTTAGAAATTAGTCAAACGTGAAACTTCGTTGTGCGGTTTTGCTAAGGTTGGGCTTAAAGGGGGTGAAAATATTTTGGAATATCTCAAAAGTTTGCATGCACGCTTGTTGATCAAATTGGCATCCAAATTCATGATCAAATTTAAATTCTGAGAAACTGCTTGAAAGGGAAACTCCGTCGTGCGGTTTCAACAGGGTTGGGCTTAAATGGGGTCAAAATAGCTTGAAACGTCGCGAAAGTTGGCGTGCATGTTTGTCTATCCAATATGCATCCAAACATATGATCAGGTTTAAATTCTAAGAATCTGGTCAAAGCTGAGACTGCATCATGCAGTTTTGTTAGGGATTTGGCTGAAATATGGCGAAAATAGCTCTCAACATCGTGAAAGTTGGCATGCACTCTTATTTTCCAAATGCGGATTTAAATCTATGATTAAATTTTAATTTTTAGAAATTAGTCAAACGTGAAACTTCGTTGTGCGGTTTTGCTAAGGTTGGGCTTAAAGGGGGTGAAAATATTTTGGAATGTTTCAAAAGTTTGCATGCACGCTTGTTGATCAAATTGGCATCCAAATTTATGATCAAATTTAAATTCGGAGAAACTGCTCGAGAGGGAAACTCCGTCGTGCAGTTTCAACAGGGATGGGCTTAAAGGGTGTCAAAATAGCTTGAAACGTCGTGAAAGTTGGCGTGCATGCTTATCTACCCAATATGCATCCAAACATATGATCAGGTTTAAATCCTAAGAATCTGGTCAAAGCTGAGACTGCATCATGCAGTTTTGTTAGGGTTTGGCTTAAAGATGGCGAAAATAGCTCTCAACATCGTGAAAGTGGGATGCACTCTTATTTTCCAAATGCGGATTTAAATCTATGATTAAATTTTAATTTTGAGAAATTAGTCAAACGTGAAACTTCGTTGTGCGGTTTTGCTAAGTTTGGGCTTAAATCGGGTGAAAATATTTTGGAATGTCTGAAAAGTTTGCATGCACGCTTGTTGATCAAATTGGCATCCAAATTTACGATCAAATTGAAATTCTAAGAAATTGCTCGAAAGGGAAACACAGTCGTGCGGTTTGAAATGGGTTGGGCTTAAAGGGGGTCGAAATAGCTTGAAACGTCGCGAAAGTTGGTGTGCATGCTTGTCTATCCAATATGCATCCAAACATATGATCAGGTTTAAATTCTAAGAATCTGGTCAAAGCTGAGACTGCATCAAGAAGTTTTGTTAGGGTTTGGCTTAAAGATGGCGAAAATATCTCTCAACATCGTGAAAGTTGGCATGCACTCTTATTTTCCAAATTTGGATTTAAATCTATGATTAAATTTTAGTTTTGAGAAATTAGTCAAACGTGAAACTTCGTTGTGCGGTTTTGCTAAGGTTGGGCTTAAAGGTGGTGAAAATATTTTGGAATGTCTCAAAAGTTTGCATGCACGCTTGTTGATCAAATTGGCATCCAAATTTATGATCAAATTTAAACTCTAAGAAACTGCTCGAAAGGGAAACGCCGTCGTGCGGTTTCAACAGGGTTGGGCTTAAAGGGGGTCAAAATAGCTTGAAATGGCGCGAAAGTTGGCGTGCATGCTTGTCTATCCAATATGCATCCAAACATATGATCAGTTTTAAATTCTAAGAATCTGGTCAAAGGTGAGACTGCATCCTGCAGTTTTGTCAGGGTTTGGCTTAAAGATGGTGAAAATAGCTCTCAACATCGTGAAAGTTGGCATCCACTCTTGTTTTCCAAATACGGATTTAAATCTATGATTAAATTTTAATTTTGAGAAATTAGTCAAACGTGAAACTTCGTTGTGCGGTTTTGCTAAGGTTGGGCTTAAAGGGGGTGAAACTATTTTGGAATGTCTCAAAAGTTTGCATGCACCTTGTTGCTCAAATTGGCATCCAAATTTATGATCAAATTTAAATTCTAAGAAACTGATCGAAAGGGAAACTCCGTCGTGCGGTTTCAAGAGGGTTGGGCTTAAAGGTGGTCAAAATAGCTTGAAACGTCGCAAAAGTTGGCGTGTGTGCCTGTCTATCCAATATGCATCCAAACATATGATCAGGTTTAAATTCTAAGAATCTGGTCAAAGCTGAGACTACATCATTCAATTTTGTTAGGGTTTGGCTTAAAGATGGTGAAATTAGCTCTCAACATCGTGAAAGTTGGCATGCACTCTTATTTTCCAAATGCGAATTTAAATCTATGATTAAATTTTAATTTTTAGAAATAAGTCAAATGTGAAACTTCGTTGTGCGGTTTTGCTAAGGTTGGGATTAAAGGGGGTGAAACTATTTTGGAATGTCTCAAAAGTTTGCATGCACGCTTGTTGATCAAATTGGCATTCAAATTTATGATCAAATTTAAACTCTAAGAAACTGCTCGAAAGGGAAACTCCGTCGTGCAGTTTCAACAGGGTTGGGCGTAAAGGGGGTCAAAATAGCTTGAAACATCGTGAAAGTTAGCGTGCATGTTTGTCTATCCAATATGCATCCAAACATATGATCAGGTCTAAATTCTAAAAATCTGGTCAAAGCCGAGACTGCATCATGCAGTTTTGTTAGGGTTTGGCTTAAAGATGACGAATATAGCTCTCAACATCGTGAAAGTTGGCATGCACTCTTATTTTCCAACTCCGGATTTAAATCTATGATTAAATTTTAATTTTGAGAAATTAGTCAAACGTGAAACTTCGTTGTGCGGTTTTGCTAAGGTTGGGCTTAATGGTGGTGAAAATATTTTGGAATGTCTCAAAAGTTTGCATGCACGCTTGTTGATCAAATTGGCATCCAAATTTATGATCAAATTTAAACTCTAAGAAACTGCTCGAAAGGGAAACTCAGTCGTCCGGTTTCAACAGGGTTGGGCATAAAGGGGGTCAAAATAGCCTGAAACGTCGCGAAAGTTGGCGTGCATGCTTGTCTACCCAATATGCATCCAAACATATGATCAGGTTTAAATTCTAAGAATCTGGTCAAAGCTGAGACTGCATCATTCAGGTTTTTTAGGGTTTGGCTTAAAGATGGCAAAAATAGCTCTCAACATCGTGAAAGTTGGCATGCACTCTTATTTTCCAAATGCTGATTTAAATCTATGATTAAATTTTAATTTTGAGAAATTAGTCAAACGTGAAACTTCGTTGTGCGGTTTTGCTAAGGTTGGGCTTAAAGGGGGTGAAAATATTTTTGAATGTCTCAAAAGTTTGCATGCATGCTTGCTGATCAAATTGGCATCCAAATTTATGATCAAATTTAAATTATAAGAAACTGCTCGAAAGGGAAACTCCGTCGTGTGGTTTCAACAAGATTGGGCTTAAAGGGGGTCAAAATAGCTTGAAACGTCGCGAAAGTTGGCGTGCATGCTTGTCTATCCAATATGCATCCAAACATATGATCAGGTTTAAATTCTAAGAATATGGTCAAAGATAAGACTTCATCATGCGGTTTTGTTAGGGTTCGGCTTAAAGATGGCGAAAATAGCTCTCAACATCGTGAAAGGTTGCATGCACTCTTATTTTCCAAATGCGGATTTAAATCTATGATTAAATATTAATTTTGAGAAATTAGTCAAACGTGAAACTTCGTTGTGCGGTTTTGCTAAGGTTGGGGCTTAAAGGAGGTAAAAATATTTTGGAATGTCTCAAAAGTTTGCATGCACGCTTGTTGATCAAATTGGCATCCAAATTTATGATCAAATTTAAATTCTGACAATCTGCTCGAAAGGGAAACTCCGTCACGCAGTTTCAATAGGGTTGGGCTTAAAGGGGGTCAAAATAGCTTGAAACGTCGCGAAAGTTGGCGTGCATGCTTGTCTACCCAATATGCATCCAAACATATGATCAGGTTTAAATTCTAAGAATCTGGTCAAAGCTGAGACTCCATCATGTAGTTTTGTTAGGGTTTGGCTTAAAGATGGCGAAAATAGCTCTCAACATCGTGAAAGTTGGCATGCACTCTTATTTTCCAAATGCGGATTTAACTCTATGATTCAATTTTAATTTTGAGAAATTAGTCAAACGTGAAACTTCGTTGTGCGGTTTTGCTAAGGTTGGGGTTAAAGGGTGTGAAAATATTTTGGAATGTTTCAAAAGTTTGCATGCACGCTTGTTGATCAAATTGATATCCAAATTTATGATCAAATTTAAATTCTAAGAAACTGCTCGAAAGGGAAACTCTGTCGGGCATTTTCAACAGGGTTGGGCTTAAAGGGGGTCAAAATAGCTTGAAACGTTGCGAAAATTGTCGTGCATGCTTGTCTATCCAATATGCATCCAAACATATGATCAGGTTTAAATTCTAAGAATCTTGTCAAAGCTGAGACTGCATCATGCAGTTTTGTTAGGGTTTGGCTTAAAGATGGCGAAAATAGCTCTCAACATCGTGAAAGTAGCCATGCACTCTTATTTTCCAAATGCGGATTTAAATCTATGATTAAATTTTAATTTTGACAAATTAGTCAAACTTGAAACTTCGTTGTGCGGTTTAGCTAAGGTTGGGCTAAAAGGAGGTGAAAATATTTTCTAATGTCTCAAAAGTTTGCATGCACGCTTGTTGATCAAATTGGCATCCAAATTTATGATCAAATTTAAATTCTGAGAAACTGCTCGAAAGGGAAAGTCTGTCGTGCGGTTTCAATAGGGTTGGGCTTAAAGGGCGTCAAAATAGCTTGAAACGTCGCGAAATTTGGCGTGAATGCTTGTCTATCCGATATGCATCCAAACATATGATCAGGTTTAAATTCTAAGAATCTGGTCAAAGCTGAGACTGCATCATGCAGTTTTTTTAGGGTTTGGCTTAAAGATGGCGAAAATAGCTCTCAACATCGTGAAAGTTGGCATGCACTCTTATTTTCCAAATGCGGATTTAAATCTATGATTAAATTTTAATTTTGAGAAATTAGTCAAACCTGAAACTTCGTTGTGCGGTTTTGCTAAGGTTGGGACTAAAGGGGGTGAAAATATTTTGGAATGTCCCAAAAGTTTGCATGCATGCTTGTTGATCAAATTGGCATCCAAATTTATGATCAAATTTAAATTCTGAGAAACTGCTCGAAAGGGAAACTCCATCGTGCGGTTTCAACAGGGTTGCGCTTGAAGGCGGTCAAAATAGCTTCAAACGTCGCGAAAGTTGGCGTGCATGTTTGTCTATCCAATATGCATCCAAACATATGATCAGGTTTAAATTCTAAGAATCTGGTCAAAGCTAAGACTACATCATGCAGTTTTGTTAGGGATTTGGCAGAAATATGGCGAAAATAAAATATGGCGAAAATAGCTCTCAACATCGTGAAAGTTGGCATGAACTCTTATTTTCCAAATGCGGATTTAAATCTATGATTAAATTTTAACTTTGAGAAATTAGTCAAACGTGAAACTTCGTTGTGCTCTTTTGGTAAGGTTGGGCTTAAAGGGGGTGAAAATATTTTGGAATGTCTCAAAAGTTTGCATGCACGCTTGTTGATCAAATTGGCATCCAAATTTATGATCAAATTTAAATTCTGAGAAACTGCTTGAAAGGGAAAGTCCGTCGTGCGGTTTCAACAGGGTTGGGCTTAAATGGGGTCAAAATAGCTTGAAACGTCGCGAAAGTTGGCGTGCATGTTTGTCTATCCAATATGCATCCAAACATATGATCAGGTTTAAATTCTAAGAATCTGGTCAAAGATGAGACTGCATCATGCAGTTTTGTGAGGGATTTGGCTGAAATATGGAGAAAATAGCTCTCAACATTGTGAAAGTTGGCATGCACTCTTATTTTCCAAATGCGGATTTAAATCTATTATTAAATTTTAATTTTGAGAAATTAGTCAAACGTGAAACTTCGTTGTGCGGTTTTGCTAAGGTTGGGCTTAAAGGGGGTGAAAATATTTTGGAATGTTTCAAAAGTTTGCATGCACGCTTGTTGATCAAATTGGCATCCAAATTTATGATGAAATTTAAATTCTGAGAAACTGCTCGAAAGGGAAATTTCGTCGTGCATTTTCAACAGGGTTGGGCTTAAAGGGGGTCAAAATAGTTTGAAAAGTCACAAAAGTTGGCGTGCATGCTTGTCTATCCAATATGCATCCAAAAATATGATCAGGTTTAAATTCTAAGAATCTGGTCAAAGTTGAGACTGCATCATGCAGTTTTGTTAGGGTTTGGCTTAAAGATGGCGAAAATAGCTCTCAACATCGTGAAAGTTGGCATGCACTCTTATTTTCCAAATGCGGATTTAAATCTATGATTAAATTTTAATTTTGAGAAATTAGTCAAACGTGAAACTTCGTTGTGCGGTTTTGCTAAGGTTGGGCTTAAAGGGGGTGAAAATATTTTGGAATGTCTCAAAAGGTTGCATGCACGCTTGTTGATCAAATTTAAATTCTGAGAAACTGCTCGAAAGGGAAACTCCGTCGTGCGGTTGCAACAGGGTTGGGCTTAAAGGGGGTCAAAATAGCTTGAAACGTCGCGAAAGTTGGCGTGCATGCTTCTCTATCCAATATGCATCCAAACATATGATCAGGTTTAAATTCTAAGAATCTCCTCAAAGCTGAGACTGCATCATGCATATTGTTAGGGTTTGGCTTAAAGATGGCGAAAATAGCTCTCAACATCGTGAAAGTTGGCATGCACTCTTTTTTTCCAAATGGGGATTTAAATCTATGATTAAATTTTAATTTTGAGAAATTAGTCAAACGTGAAACTTCGTTGTGCAGTTTTGCTAAGGTTGGGCTTAAAGGGGGTGAAATTATTTTGGAATGTCTCAAAAGTTTGCATGCACGCTTGTTGATCAAATTGGCATCCAAATTTATGATCAAATTTAAATTCTAAGAAACTGCTCGAAAGGGAAACTCCGTCGTGTGGTTTCAACAGGGTTGGGCTTAAAGGGGGTCAAAATCGCTTGAAATGTCGCGAGAGTTGGCGCGGATGCATGTCTATCCAATATGCATCCAAACATATGATAAGGTTTAAATTCTAAGAATCTGGTCAAAGCTAAGACTGCATCATGCAGTTTTGTCAGGGTTTGGCTTAAAGATGGCGAAAATAACTCTCAACATCGGGAAAGTTGGCATGCACTCTTATTTTCCAAATGCGGGTTTAAATCTATGATTAAATTTTAATTTTGACAAATTAGTCAAACGTGAAACTTCGTTGTACGGTTTTGCTAAGGTTGGGCTTAAAGGGGGTGAAAATATTTTCTAATGTCTCAAAAGTTTGCATGCACGCTTGTTGATCAAATTGGCATCCAAATTTATGATCAAATTTAAATTCCGAGAAACTGCTCGAAAGGGAAACTTCGTCGTGCAGTTTCAACAGGGTTGGGCTTAAAGGGGGTCAAAATAGCTTGAAACGTCACGAAAGTTGGCATGCATGCTTGTCTATCCAATATGCATGCAAAAATATGATCAGGTTTACATTCTAGGAATCTGGTCAAAGCTGAGACTGCATCATGCAGTTTTGTTAGTGTTTGGCTTAAAGATGGCGAAAATAGCTCTCAACATCGTGAAAGTTGGCATGCACTATTATTTTCCAAATGCGGATTTAAATCTATGATTAAATTTTAATTTTGAGAAATTAGTCAAACGTGAAACTTCGTTGTATGGTTTTGACAAGGTTGGGCTTGAAGGCGGTGAAAATATTTTGGAATGTCTCAAAAGTTTGCATGCACGCTTGTTGATCAAATTGGCGTCCAAATTTATGATCAAATTCAAATTCTAAGAAACTGCTCGAAAGGGAAACTCTGTCTCTAAGAAACTGCTCGAAAGGGAAAGTCCGTCGTGCGGTTTCAATAGGGTTCGGCTTAAAGGGGGTCAAAATAGCTTGAAACGTCGTGAAAGTTGGCGTGCATGCTTGTCTATCCGATATGCATCCAAACATATGATCAGGTTTAAATTCTAAGAATCTGGTCAAAGCTGAGACTGCATCATGCAGTTTTGTTAGGGTTTGGCTTAAAGATGGCCAAAATAGCTCTCAACATCGTGAAAGTTGGCATGCACTCTTATTTTCCAAATTTGGATTTAAATCTATGATTAAATTTTAATTTTGAGAAGTTAGTCAAATGTGAAACTTCGTTGTACGGTTTTGCTAAGGTTGGGCTTAAAGGGGGTGACAATATTTTGGAATGTCTCAAAAGTTTGCATGCACGCTTGTTGATCAAATTGGCATCCAAGTTTATGATCAAATTTTAATTCTAAGAAACTGATCGAAAGGGAAACTCCGTCGTGCGGTTTCAACAGGGTTGGACTTAAAGGTGGTCAAAATAGCTTGAAACGTCACGAAAGTTGGTGTATGTGCCTGTCTATCCAATATGCATCCAAACATATGATCAGGTTTAAATTATAAGAATCTGGTCAAAGCTGAGACTGCATCATGCAGTTTTGTTAGGGTTTGGCTTAAAGATGGCGAAAATGTCTCTCAACATCGTGAAAGTTGGCATGCACTATTATTTTCCAAATGCGGATTTAAATCTATGATTAAATATTAATTTTCAGAAATTAGTCAAACGTGAAACTTCGTTGTGCGGTTTTGATAAGGTTGGGCTTAAAGGGGGTGACAATATTTTGGAAGGTCTCAAAATTTTGCATCCATGCTTGTTGATCAAATTGGCATCCAAATTTATGATCAAATTGAAATTCTAAGAAACTGCTCGAAAGGGAAACTCCGTCGTGCAGTTTCAACAGGGATGGGCTTAAAGGGGGTCAAAATACCTTGAAACGCCGTGAAAGTTGGCATGCATGCTTGTCTATCCAATATGCATCCAAACATATGATCAGGTTTAAATTCTAAGAATATGGTCAAAGCTAAGACTGCATCATGCAGTTTTGTTAGGGTTTGGCTTAAAGATGGCGAAAATAGCTCTCAACATCGTGAAAGTTGGCATGCACTCTTATTTTCCAAATGCGGATTTAAATCTATGATTAAATTTTAATTTTGAGAAATTAGTCAAACGTGAAACTTCGTTGTGCGGTTTTGCTATGGTTTTGCTTAAAGGGGGTGAAAATATTTTGGAATGTCTCAAAAGTTTGCATGCACGCTTGTTGATCAAATTGGCATCCAAATTTATGATCAAATTTATATTCTAAGAAACTACTTGAAAGGGAAACTCCGTCGTGCGGTTTCAACATGGTTGGGCTTAAAGGGGGTCAAAATAGCTTGAAACATCGTGAAAGTAGGCGTGCATGCTTGTCTATCAAATATGCATCCAAACATATGATCAGGTTTAAATTCTAAAAATCTTGTCAAAGCTGAGACTGCATCATGCAGTTTTCTTAGGGTTTGGCTTAAAGATGGAGAAAATAGCTCTCAACATCATGAAAGTTGCCATGCACTCTTATTTTCCAAATGTGGATTTAAATTTATGATTAAATTTTAATTTTGAGAAATTAGTCAAACGTGAAACTTCATTGTGCGGTTTTTATAAGGTTGGGCTTAAAGGGGTGAAAATATTGTGGAATCTCTCAAAAGTTTGCATGCACGCTTGTTGATCAAATTGGCATCCAAATTTATGATCAAATTTAAATTCATAGAAACTGCTCGAAAGGGAAACTCCGTCATGCGGATTCAACAGGGTTGGGCTTAAAGGGGGTCAAAATAGCTTGAAACGTCGCGAAAGTTGGCGTGCATGCTTGTCTATCCAAACATATGCTCAGGTTTAAATTCTAAGAATCTGGTCAAAGCCGAGACTGCATCATGTACTTTTGTTAGGGTTTGGCTTAAAGATGGCGAAAATAGCTCAAAACATCGTGAAAGTTTACATGCACTCTTATTTTCCAAATGCGGATTTAAATCTATGATTAAATTTTAATTTGGAGAAATTAGTCAAACGTGAAACATCGTTGTGCGGTTTTGCTAAGGTTTTGCTTAAAGGGGGTGGAAATATTTTGGAATGTCTCAAAAGTTTGCATGCACGCTTGTTGATCAAATTGGCATCCAAATTTATGATCAAATTTAAATTTTGAGAAACTGCTCGAAAGGGAAACTCCGTCGTGCGGTTTCAACAGGGTAGGGCTTAAAGGGGGTCAAAATAGCTTGAAACGTCATGAAAGTTGGCGTCCATGCTTGTCTATCCCATATGCATCCAAACATATGATCAGGTTTAAATTCTAAGAATCTGGTCAAAGCTGAGACTGCATCATGAAATTAGTCAAACGTGAAACTTCGTTGTGCGGTTTTGGTAAGGTTGCGCTTAAAGGGGATGACAATATTTTGGAAGGTCTCAAAAGTTTGCATGCACGCTTGTTGATCAAATTGGCATCCAAATTTATGATTAAATTTAAATTCATAGAAACTCCGTCATGCGGTTTCAACAAGGTTGGGCTGAAAGGGGGTCAAAATAGCTTGAAATGTCGCGAAAGTTAGCGTGCATGCTTGTCTATCCAATATGCATCCAAACATATGATCAAGTTTAAATTCTAAGAATCTGGTCAAAGACGAGACTGCATCATGCAGTTTTGTTAGGGTTTGGCTTAAAGATGGCGAAAATAGCTCTCAACATCGTGAAAGTTGGAATGCACTCTTATTTTCCAAATGCGGCTTTAAATCTATAATCAAATTTTAATTTTGAGAAATTAGTCAAACGTGAAACTTCGTTGTGCGGTTTTGCTAAGGTTGGGCTTAAAGGGGGTGAAAATATTTTGGAATGTCTCAAAAGTTTGCATGCACGCTTGTTGTTCAAATTGGCATGCAAATTTATGATCAAATTTAAATTCTGAGAAACTGCTCGAAAGGGAAACTCCGTCGTGCGATTTCAACAACGTTGGGCTTAAATGGGGTCAAAATAGCTTGAAACGTCGCGAAAGTTAGCGTGCATGCTTGTCTATCCAATATGCATCCAAACATATGATCATATTTAAATTCTAAGAATCTGGTCAAAGCCGAGACTGCATCATGCAGTTTTGTTAGGGTTTGGCTTAAAGATGGCGAAAATAGCTCTCAACATCGTGAAAGTTGGAATGCACTCTTATTTTCCAAATGCGGCTTTAAATCTATAATCAAATTTTAATTTTGAGAAATTAGTCAAACGTGAAACTTCGTTGTGCGGTTTTGCTAAGGTTGGGCTTAAAGGGGGTGAAAATATTTTGGAATGTCTCAAAAGTTTGCATGCACGCTTGTTGTTCAAATTGGCATGCAAATTTATGATCAAATTTAAATTCTGAGAAACTGCTCGAAAGGGAAACTCCGTCGTGCGATTTCAACAACGTTGGGCTTAAATGGGGTCAAAATAGCTTGAAACGTCGCGAAAGTTAGCGTGCATGCTTGTCTATCCAATATGCATCCAAACATATGATCATATTTAAATTCTAAGAATCTGGTCAAAGCCGAGACTGCATCATGCAGTTTTGTTAGGGTTTGGCTTAAAGATGGCGAAAATAGCTCTCAACATCGTGAAAGTTGGAATGCACTCTTATTTTCCAAATGCGGCTTTAAATCTATGATCAAATTTTAATTTTGAGAAATTAGTCAAACGTGAAACTTCGTTGTGCGATTTTGCTAAGGTTGCGCTTAAAGGGGGTGAAAATATTTTGGAATGTCTCAAAAGTTTGCATGCACGCTTGTTGATCAAATTGGCATCCAAATTTATGATCAAATTTAAATTCTGAGAAACTGCTCGAAAGGGAAACTCCGTCGTGCGATTTCAACAGGGTTGGGCTTAAAGGGGGTCAAAATAACTTGAAACGTCGTGAAAGTTGGTGTGCATGCTTGTCTATCCAATATGCATCCAAACATATGATGAGGTTTAAATTCTAAGAATCTGGTCAAAGCCAAGACTGCATCATGCAGTTTTGTTAGGGTTTGGCTTAAAGATGGCGAAAATATCTCCCAACATCATGAAAGTTGGCATGCACTCTTATTTTCCAAATGCGGATTTAAATCTATGATTAAATTTTAATTTTGAGAAATTAGTCAAACGTGAAGCTTCGTTGTGCGGTTTTGCTAAGGTTGGGTTTAAAGGAGGTGAAAATATTTTGGAATGTCTCAAAAGTTTGCATGCACGCTTGTTCATCAAAGTGGCACCCAAATTTATCATCAAATTTAAATTCTGAGAAACTGCTCGAAACGGAAACTCCGTCGTGCGGTTTCAACAGGGTTGGGCTTAAATGGGTTCAAAATAGCTTGAAACGTCACGAAAGTTGGTGTGCATGCTTGTCTATCCAATATGCATCCAAACATATGATCAGGTTTAAATTCTAAGAATTTGGTCAAAGCTGAGACTGCATGATCTAGTTTTGTTAGGGTTTGGCTTAAAGATGGTGAATATAGCTCTCAACATCGTGAAAGTTGGCATGCACTCTTATTTTCCAAATGTGGACTTAAATCTATGATTAAATTTTAATTTTGAGAAATTAGTCAAACGTGAAACTTTGTTGTACGATTTTGCTAAGGTTGGGCTTAAAGGGGGTAAAAATATTTTAGAATGTCTCAAAAGTTTGCATGCACGATTGTTGATCAAATTGGCATCCAAATTTATGATCAAATATAAATTCTGAGAAACTGCTCGAAAGGGAAACTCCGTCGTGCGATTTCAACAGGGTTGGGCTTAAAGGGGGTCAAAATAGCTTCAAACGTCGCGAAAGTTGGCGTGCATGCTTGTCTATCCAATATGCATCCAAACATATGATCAGGTTTAAATTCTAAGAATCTCGTCAAAGCTGAGACTGCATCATGCAGTTTTGTTAGGGTTTGGCTTAAAGATGGCGAAAATATCTCTCAACATCGTGAAAGTTGGCATGCACTCTTATTTTCCAAATGAGGATTTAAATCTATGATTAAATTTTAATTTTGAGAAATTAGTCAAACATGAAGCTTCGTTGTGCGGTTTTGCTAAGGTTGGGCTTAATGGGGGTGAAAATATTTTGGAATGTTTCAAAAGTTTGCATGCACGCTTGTTGATCAAATTGGCATCCAAATTTATGATCAAATTGAAATTCTAAGAAACTGCTCGAAAGGGAAACTCCGTCGTGCGGTTTCAGCAGGGTTGGGCTTAAAGGGGGTCAAAATAGCTTCAAACTTCGCGAAAGTTTGCGTGCATGCTTGTATATCCAATATGCATCCAAACATATGATCAGGTTTAAATTCTAAGAATCTGGTCAAAGCTGAGACTGCATCATTCAGGTTTTTTAGGGTTTGGCTTAAAGATGGCGAAAATAGCTCTCAACATCGTGAAAGTTGGCATGCACTCTTCTTTTCCAAATGCAGATTTAAATCTATCATTAAATTTTAATTTTGAGAAATTAGTCAAACGTGAAGCTTCGTTGTGCGGTTTTGCTAAGGTTGGGCTTAAAGGGGGTGAAAATATTTTTGAATGTCTCAAAAGTTTGCATGCACGCTTGTTTTTCAAATTGGCATCCAAATTTATGATCAAATTTAAATTCTAAGAAACAGTTCGAAAGGGAAACTCCGTCGTGCGGTTTCAACATGATTGGGCTTAAAGGGGGTCAAAATAGCTTGAAACGTCGCGAAAGTTGGCGTGCATGCTTGTCTATCCAATATGCATCCAAACATATGATCAGGTTTAAATTCTAAGAATCTGGTCAAAGCTGAGACTTTATCATGTGGTTTTGTTAGGGTTTGGCTTAAAGATGGCGAAAATAGCTCTCAACATTGTGAAAGGTTGCATGCACTCTTATTTTCCAAATGCAGATTTAAATCTATGATTAAATTTTAATTTTGAGAAATTAGTCAAACGTGAAACTTCGTTGTGCGGTTTTGCTAAGGTTGGGGCTTAAAGGGGGTAAAAACATTTTGGAATGTCTCAAAAGTTTGCATGCACGCTTGTTGATCAGATTGGCATCCAAATTTATGATCAAATTTAAATTCTGCAAAACTGCGCGAAAGGGAAACTCTGTTGTGCAGTTTCAACGGGGTTGGGCTTAAAGGGGGTCAAAATAGCTTGAAACGTCGCGAAATTTGGCGTGCATGCTTGTCTACCCAATATGCATCCAAACATATGATCAGGTTTAAATTCTAAGAATCTTGTCAAAGCTGAGACTGCATCATGCATTTTTGGTAGGGTTTGGCTTAAAGATGGCGAAAATAGCTCTCAACATCGTGAAAGTTGGCCTGCACTCTTATTTTCCAAATGCGGATTTAAATCTATGATTAAATTTTAATTTTGAGAAATTAGTCAAACGTGAAACTTCGTTGTGCGGTTTTGCTAAGGTTGGGGCTTAAAGGGGGTAAAAACATTTTGGAATGTCTCAAAAGTTTGCATGCACGCTTGTTGATCAGATTGGCATCCAAATTTATGATCAAATTTAAATTCTGCAAAACTGCGCGAAAGGGAAACTCTGTTGTGCAGTTTCAACGGGGTTGGGCTTAAAGGGGGTCAAAATAGCTTGAAACGTCGCGAAATTTGGCGTGCATGCTTGTCTACCCAATATGCATCCAAACATATGATCAGGTTTAAATTCTAAGAATCTTGTCAAAGCTGAGACTGCATCATGCATTTTTGGTAGGGTTTGGCTTAAAGATGGCGAAAATAGCTCTCAACATCGTGAAAGTTGGCCTGCACTCTTATTTTCCAAATGCGGATTTAAATCTATGATTAAATTTTAATTTTGAGAAATTAGTCAACCGTGAAGCTTCGTTGTGTAGTTTTGCTAAGGTTGGGCTTAAAGGGGGTGAAAATATTATGGAATGTCTCAAAAGTTTGCATGCACGCTTGTTGATCAAATTGGAATCCAAATTTATGATCAAATTTAAATTCATAGAAACTGCTCGAAAGGGAAACTCCATCGTGCGGTTTCATCAGGGTTGGGCTTAAAGGTGGTCAAAATAGCTTGAAATGTCGCGAAAGTTGGCGTGCATGCTTGTCTATCCAATATGCATCCAAATATATGATCATGTTTAAATTCTAAGAATCTGGTCAAAGTTGAGACTGCATCATGCAGTTTTGTTAGGGTTTGGCTTAAAGATGGCGAAAATAGCTCTCAACATCGTGAAAGTTGGCATGCACTCTTATTTTCCAAATGCGGCTTTAAATCTATGATTAAATTTTAATTTTGAGAAATTAGTCAAACGTGAAGCTACGTTGTGCGGTTTTGCTAAGGTTGGGCTTAAAGGGGGTGAAAATATTTTGGAATGTCTCAAAAGTTTGCATGCACGTTTGTTGATCAAATTGGCATCCAAATTTATGATCAAATTTAAATTCTGAGAAATTGCTTAAAAGGGAAACTCCGTCGTGCGGTTTCAACAGGGTTGGGCTTAAAAGGGGTCAAAATAGCTTGAAATGTCGCAAAAGTTGGCGTGCATGTTTGTCTATCCAATATGCATCCAAACATATGATCAGGTTTAAATTCTAAGAATCTGGTCAAAGCTGAGACTGCATCATGCAGTTTTGTTAGGGTTTGGCTTGAAGATGGCGAAAATAGCTCTCAACATCATGAAAGTTGGCATGCACTCTTATTTTCCAAATACGGATTTAAATCTATGATTAAATTTTAATTTTAAGAAATTAGTGAAACGTGAAACTTCATTGTGCGGTTTTGCTAAGGTTGGGCTTAAAGGGGGCGAAAATATTTTGGAATGTTTCAAAAGTTTGCATGCACGCTTGTTGATCAAATTGGCATCCAAATTTATGATCAAATTTAAATTCTGAGAAACTGCTCGAAAGGGAAACTCCATCGTGCAGTTTCAACAGGGTTGGCTTAAAGGAGGTCAAAATAGCTTGAAACGTCGCGAAAGTTGGCGTGCATGCTTGTCTACCCAATATGCATCCAAACATATGATCAGGTTTAAATTCTAAGAATCTGGTCAAAGCTGAGACTGCATCATGCAGTTTTGTTAAGGTTTGGCTTAAAGATGGCGAAAATAGCTCTCAACATCGTGAAAGTTGGCATGCACTCTTATTTTCCAAATGCGGATTTAAATCTATGATTAAATTTTAATTTTGAGAAATTAGTCAAACGTGAAAATTCGTTGTGCGATTTTGCTAAGGTTGGGCTTAAAGGGGGTGAAAATATTTTGGAATGTCTCAAAAGTTTGCATGCACGCTTGTTGATCAAATTTAAATTCTGAGAAACTGCTCGAAAGGGAAACTCCGTCGTGCGGTTGCAACAGAGTTGGGCTTAAAGGGGGTCAAAATAGCTTGAAACGTCGCGAAAGTTGGCGTGCATGCTTGTCTATCCAATATGCATCCAAACATATGATCAGGGTTAAATTCTAAGAATCTCGTCCAAGCTGAGATTGCATCATGCAGTTTTGTTAGGGTTTGGCTTAAAGATGGCAAAAATAGGCCTCAACATCGTGAATGTTGGCATGCACTCTTATTTTCCAAATGGGGATTTGAATCTATGATTAAATTTTAATTTTGAGAAATTAGTCAAACGTGAAACTTCGTTGTGCGGTTTTGCTAAGGTTGGGCTTAAAGGGTTTGAAACTATTTTGGAATGTCTCAAAACTTTGCATGCACGCTTGTTGATCAAATTGGCATCCAAATTTATAATCAAATTTAAAATCTGAGAATCTACTCGAAAAGGAAACTCCGTCGCGCGGTTTGAACAGGGTTGCGCTTAAAGGGGGTCAAAATAGCTTGAAACGTTGCGAAAGTTGGCGTGCATGCTTGTCTATCCAATATGCATCCAAACATATGATCAGGTTTAAATTCTAAGAATCTGGTTAAAGTTGAGACGCCATCGTGCAGTTTTTCTAGGGTTTGGTTTAAAGATGGCGAAAATAGCTCTCAACATCGTGAAAGTTGGCATGCACTATTATTTTCCAAATGCGGATTTAAATCTATGATTAAATTTTAATTTTGAGAAATTAGTCAAACGTGAAACTTCATTGTATGGTTTTGACAAGGTTGGGCTTAAAGGCGGTGAAAATATTTTGGAATGTCTCAAAAGTTTGCATGCACGCTTGTTGATCAAATTGGCATCCAAATTTATGATCAAATTTAAATTCTAAGAAACCGCTCGAAAGGGAAACTCCGTCTCTAAGAAACTGCTCGAAAGGGAAACTCCGTCGTGCGGTTTCAACAGGGTTGGTCTTAAAGGGGGTCAAAATAGCTTGAAACATCGGAAAATTTGGCGTGCATGCTTGTCTATCCAATATGCATCCAAACATATGACCAGGTTTGAATTCTTAGAATCTGGTCAAAGCTGAGACTGCATCATGCAGTTTTGTTAGGGTTTGGCTTAAAGATGGCGAAAATAGCTCTCAACATCGTGAAAGTTGGCATGCACTCTTATTTTCCAAATGCGGATTTAGATCTATGATTAAATTTTAATTTTGAGAAATTAGTCAAACGTGAAACTTCGTTGTACGGTTTTGCTAAGGTTGGGCTTAAAGGGGGTGACAATATTTTGGAATGTCTCAAAAGTTCGCATGCACGCTTGTTGATCAAATTGGCATCCAAATTTATGATCAAATTTAAATTCTAAGAAACTAATCGAAAGGGAAACTCCGTCGTGTGGTTTCAACAGGGTTGGGCTTAAAGGTGGTCAAAATAGCTTGAAACGTCGCGAAAGTTGGTGTGTGTGCCTGTCTATCCAATATGCATCCAAACATATGATCAGGTTTAAATTCTAAGAATCTGGTCAAAGCTGAGACTGCATCATGCAGTTTTGTTAGGGTTTGGCTTAAAGATGGCGAAAATAGCTCTCAACATCGTGAAAGTTGGCATGCACTCTTATTTTCCAATTGCAGATTTAAATCTATGATTAAATTTTAATTTTGAGAAATTAGTCAAACGTGAAACTACATTGTGCGGTTTTGCTAAGTTTGGGCTTAAAGGGAGTGAAAATATTTTGGAATGTCTGAAAAGTTTGCATGCATGCTTGTTGATCAAATTGGGATCCAAATTTATGATCAAATTTAAATTCTAAGAAATTACTCGAAAGGGAAACTCCATCGTGCGGTTTCAAACGGGTTGGGCTTAAAGGGGGTCGAAATAGCTTGAAACGTCGCGAAAGTTGGCGTGCATGCTTGTCTATCCAATATGCATCCAAACATATGATCAGGTTTAAATTCTAAGAATCTGGTCAAAGCTGAGACTGCATTATGCAGTTTTGTTAGGGTTTGGCTTAAAGATGGCGAAAATAGCTCTCAACATCGTGAAAGTTGGCATGCACTCTTATTTTCCAAATGTGGATTTAAATCTATGATTAAATTTTGATTTTGAGAAATTATTCAAACGTGAAACTTCGTTGTGCGGTTTCGCTAAGGTTTGGCTTAAAGGGGGTGAAAATATTTTGGAATCACTCAAAAGTTTGCATGCACGCTTGTTGATCAAATTGGCATCCAAATTTACGATCAACTTCAAATTCTAAGAAACTGCTCGAAAGGGAAACTCCGTCGTGCGGCTTCAACAGGGTTGGCCTGAAAGGGGGTCAAAATAGCTTGAAACGTCACGAAATTTGGCGTGCATGCTTGTCTATCCAATATGCATCCAAACATATGATCAGGTTTAAATTCTAAGAATCTTGTCAAAGTTGAGACTGCATTATACAGTTTTGTTAGGGTTTTGCTTAAAGATGGCGAAAATAGCTCTCAACATTGTGAAAGTTGGCATGCACTCTTATTTTCCAAATGCGGATTTAAATCTATGATTAAATTTTAATTTTGAGAAATTAGTTAAACGTGAAACTTCGTTGTGCGGTTTTGCTAACTTAGGGATTAAAGGGGTGAAAATATTTCGGAATCTCTGAAAAGTTTCCATGCACGCTTGTTGAGCAAATTGGCATCCAAATTTATGATCAAATTTAAATTCTAAGAAACTGCTCGAAAGGGAAACTCCGTCATGCGGTTTCAACAGGGTTGGGCCTAAAGGTGGTCAAAATAGCTTGAAACATCGCAAAAGTTGGCGTGCATGCTTGTCTATCCAATATGCATCCAAACATATGATCAGGTTTAAATTCTAAGAATCTGGTCAAAGCTGAGACTGCATCAGGCAGTTTTGTTACGGTTTGGCTTAAACATCGCGAAAATAGCTCTCAACATCGTGAAAGTTGGCATGCACTCTTATTTTCCAAATGTGGATTTAAATCTATGAATAAATTTTAATTTTGAGAAATTAGTCAACCGTGAAACTTCATTGTCCGGTTTTGCTAAGGTTCGGCTTAAAGCAGGTGAAAATATTTTGGAATGTCTCAAAATTTTGCATCCAATATGCATCCAAACATATGATCAGGTTTAAATTCTAAGAATGTGGTCAAAGCTGAGACTGCATCATGCAGTTTTGTTAGGGTTTGGCTTAAAGATGGTGAATATAGCTCTCAACATCGTGAAAGTTTGCATGCACTCTTATTTTTCAAATGCGGCTTTAAATCTATAATTAAATTTTAATTTTGAGAAATTAGTCAAACGTGAAACTTCGTTGTGCGGTTTTGCTAAGGTTTGGCTTAAAGGGGGTGGAAATATTTTGGAATGTCTCAAAAGTTTGCATGCACGCTTGTTGATCAAATTGGCATCCAAATTTATGATCAAATTTAAATTTTGAGAAACTGCTCGAAAGGGGAACTCCGTCGTGCAGTTTCAACAGGGTAGGGCTTAAAGGTGGTCAAAATAGCTTGAAACGTCGTGAAAGTTGGCGTGCATGCTTGTCTATGCAATATGCATCCAAACATATGATCAGGTTTAAATTCTAAGAATCTGGTCAAAGCTGAGACTGCATCATGCAGTTTTGTTAGTGTTTGGGTTAAAGATGGCGAAAATAGCTCTCAACATCGTGAAAGTTGGCATGCACTCTGATTTTCCAAATGCGGATTTAAATCTATGATTAAATTTTAATTTTGAGAAATTAGTCAATCGTGAAACATCGTTGTGCGGTTTTGCTAAGGTTGGGCTTAAAGGGGGTGAAAATATTTTTGAATGTCTCAAAAGTTTGCATGCACGCTTGTTGATCAAATTGGCATCCAAATTTATGACCAAATTTAAATTCTGAGAAACTGCTCGAAAGGGAAACTCGGTCGTGCGGTTTCAACAGGGTTGGGCTTAAAGGGGGTCAAAATAGCTTGAACCGTTGCAAAAGTTGGCGTGCATGGTTATCTATCCAATATGCATCCAAACATATGATCGGGTTTAAATTCTAAGAATCTGGTCAAAGCTGAGACTGCATCATGCAGTTTTGTTAGGGTTTGGCTTAAAGATGGCGAAAATAGCTCTCAACATCGTGAAAGTTGGCATGCACTCTTATTTTCCAATTGCGGATTTAAATCTATGATTAAATTTTAATTTTGAGAAATTAGTCAAATGTGAAGCTTCGTTGTGTGGTTTTGCTAAGGTTGGACTTAAAGGGGGTGAAAATATTTTGGAATGTCTCAAAAGTTTGCATGCATGCTTGTTGATCAAATTGGCATCCAAATTTATGATCAAATTTAAATTCCAAGAAACTGCTCGAAAGGGAAACTCCGTAGTGCGGTTTCAATAGGGTTGGGCTTAAAGGGGGTCAAAATAGCTTGAAACGTCGCGAAAGTTGGCGTGCATGCTTGTCTATCCAATATGCATCCAAACATATGATCAGGTTTAAATTCTAAGAATCTGGTCAAGGCTGAGACTGCATCATGCAGTTTTGTTAGGGTTTAAAGATGGCAAAAATAGCTCAGAACATCGTGAAAGTTGGCATGCACTCTTATTTTTCAAACGCGGATTTAAATCTATGATTAAATTTTAATTTTGAGAAATTAGTAAAACGTGAAGCTTCGTTGTGCAGTTTTGCTAAGGTTGGGCTTTAAGGGGGTGAAAATATTATGGAATGTCTCAAAAGTTTGCATGAACACTTGTTGATCAAATTGGCATCCAAATTTATGATCAAATTTAAATTCATAGAAACTGCTCGAAAGGGAAACTCCGTCGTGCGGTTTCAACAGGGTTGGGCTTAAAGGGGGTCAAAATAGCTTGAAATGTCACGAAAGTTAGCGTGCATGCTTGTCTATCCAATATGCATCCAAACATATGATCATGTTTAAATTCTAAGAATCTGGTCAAAGCCGAGACTGCATCATGCAGTTTTGTTAGGATTTGGCTTAAAGATGGAGAAAATAGCTCTCAACATCGTGAAAGTTGGCATGCACTCTTATTTTCCAAATGCGGCTTTAAATCTATGATTAAATTTTAATTTTTAGAAATTAGTCAAACGTGAACCTTCGTTGTGCGGTTTTGCTAAGGTTGGGCTTAAAGGGGGTGAAAATATTTTGGAATGTTTCAAAAGTTTGCATGCACGCTTGTTGATCAAATTGGCATCCAAATTTATGATCAAATTTAAATTCTAAGAAACTGCTCGAAAGGGAAACTCCGCCATTCGGTTTCAACAGGGTTGGGCTTAAAGGGGGTTAAAATAGCTTCAAACGTCGTGAAAGTTGGCATGCATGCTTGTATATCCAATATGCATCCAAACATATGATCAAGTTTAAATTCTAAGAATCCGGTCAAAGCTTAGACTGCATCATTCAGGTTTTTTAGGGTTTGGCTTAAAGATGGCGAAAATAGCTCTCAACATCGTGAAAGTTGGCATGCACTCTTATTTTCCAAATGCGGATTTAAATCTATGATTAAATTCTAATTTTGAGAAATTAGTCAAACGTGAAACTTCGTTGTGCGGTTTTGCTAAGGTTGGGCTTAAAGGGGGTGAAAATATTTTTGAATGTCTCAAAAGTTTGCATGCACGCTTGTTGATCAAATTGGCATCCAAATTTATGATCAAATTTGAATTCTAAGAAACAGCTCGAAAGGGAAACTCCGTCGTTCGGTTTCAACAGGATTGGGCTTAAACGGGGTCAAAATAGCTTGAAACGTTGCGAAAGTTGGCGTGCATGCTTGTCTATCCAATATGCATCCAAACATATGATCAGGTTTAAATTCTAAGAATCTGGTCAAAGCTGAGACTGCATCATGTAGTTTTGTTAGGGTTTGGCTTAAAGATGGCGAAAATAGCTCTCAACATCGTGAAAGTTGGCATGCACTCTTATTTTCCAAATGCGGATTTAAATCTATGATTAAATTTTAATTTTGAGAAATTAGTCAAACGTGAAACTTCGTTGTGCGGTTTTGCTAAGGTTGGGCATAAAGGGTGTGAAAATATTTTGGAATGTCTCAAAAGTTTGCATGCACGCTTGTTGATCAAATTGATATCCAAATTTATGATCAAATTTAAATTCTAAGAAACTGCTCGAAAGGGAAACTCTGTTGGGCAGTTTCAACAGGGTTGGGCTTAAAGGGGGTCAAAATAGCTTGAAACGTCTCGAAAGTTGTCGTGCATGCTTGTCTATCCAATATGCATCCAAGCATATGATCAGGTTTAAATTCTAAGAATATTTTCAAAGTTGAGACTGCATCATGCAGTTTTGTTAGGGTTTGGCTTAAAGATGGCGAAAATAGCTCTCAACATCGTGAAAGTTGCCATGCACTCTTATTTTCCAAATGTGGATTTAAATCTATGATTAAATTTTAATTTTGAGAAATTAGTCAAGCTTGAAACTTCGTTGTGCGGTTTTGCTAAGGTTGGGCTTAAAGGGGGTGGAAATATTTTTCAATGTCTCAAATGTTTGCATGCACGCTTGTTGATCAAATTGGCATGCAAATTTATGATCAAATTTAAGTTCTGAGAAACTGCTCGAAAGGGAAACTCCGTCGTACGGTTTCAACAGGGTTGGGCTTAAAGGGGGTCAAAATAGCTTGGAACCTCGTGAAAGTTGGCGTGCATGCTTGTCAATCCAATATGCATCCAAACATATGATCAGGTTTAAATTCTAAGAATCTGGTCAAAGCTGAGACTGCATCATGCAGTTTTGTTAGGGTTTGGCTTAAAGATGGAGAAAATAGCTCTCAACATCGTGAAAGTTGGCATGCACTCTTATTTTCCAAATGCGGATTTAAATCTATGATTAAATTTTAATTTTGAGAAATTAGTCAAACGTGAAACTTCGTTGTGCGGTTTTGCTAAGGTTGGGCATAAAGGGTGTGAAAATATTTTGGAATGTCTCAAAAGTTTGCATGCACGCTTGTTGATCAAATTGATATCCAAATTTATGATCAAATTTAAATTCTAAGAAACTGCTCGAAAGGGAAACTCTGTCGGGCGGTTTCAACAGGGTTGGGCTTAAAGGGGGTCAAAATAGCTTGAAACGTCGCGAAAGTTGTCGTGCATGCTTGTCTATCCAATATGCATCCAAACATATGATCAGGTTTAACTTCTAAGAATCTTGTCAAAGTTGAGACTGCATCATGCAGTTTTGTTAGCGTTTGGCTTAAAGATGGCGAAAATAGCTCTCAACATCGTGAAAGTTGGCATGCACTCTTATTTTCCAAATGCGGATTTAAATCTATGATTAAATTTTAGTTTTGAGAAATTAGTCAAACGTGAAACTTCGTTGTGCTGTTTTGCTAAGGTTGGGCTTAAAGGGGGGGAAAATATTTTCTAATGTCTCAAAAGTTTGCATGCACGCTTGTTGATCAAATTGGCATCAAAATTTATGGTCAAATATAAATTCCGAGAAACTGCTCGAAAGGGAAAGTCCGTCGTGCTGTTTCAATAGGGTTGGGCTTAAAGGGGGTCAAAATAGCTTGAAACGTCGTGAAAGTTGGCGTGCATGCTTGTCTATCCGATATGCATTCAAACATATGATCAGGTTTAAATTCTAAGAATCTGGTCAAAGCTGAGACTGCATCATGCAGTTTTTTTAGGGTTTGGCTTAAAGATGGCGAAAATAGCTCTCAACATCGTGAAAGTTGGCATGCACTCTTATTTTCCAAATGCGGATTTAAATCTATGATTAAATTTTAATTTTGAGAAATTAGTCAAACATGAAACTTCGTTGTGTGGTTTTGCTAAGGTTGGGCCTAAACGGGGTGAAAATATTTTGGAATGTCCCAA
Source organism: Pseudotsuga menziesii (assembly GCA_001517045.1). NCBI lineage: Eukaryota > Viridiplantae > Streptophyta > Pinopsida > Pinales > Pinaceae > Pseudotsuga > Pseudotsuga menziesii. Next base: position 44,617 of record LPNX011109749.1, read on the forward strand.
AAGTTTGCATCCACGCTTGTTGATCAAATTGGCATCCAAATTTATGATCAAATTTAAATTCTGAGAAACTACTCGAAAGAGAAACTCCATCATGCGGTTTCAACAGGGTTGGGCTTGAAGGGGGTCAAAATAGCTTCAAACGTCGCGAAAGTTGGCGTGCATGTTTGTCTATCCAATATGCATCCAAACATATGATCAGGTTTAAATTCTAAGAATCCGGTCAAAGCTTAGACTGCATCATGAATTTTTGGTTAGGGATTTGGCTGAAATATCGCGAAAATAGCTCTCAACATCGTGAAAGTTGGCATGCACTCTTATTTTCCAAATGCAGATTTCAATCTATGATTCAATTTTAATTTTGAGAAATTAGTCAAACGTGAAACTTCGTGGTGCTGTTTTGCTAAGGTTGGGCTTAAATGGGGTGAAAATATTTTGGAATGTCTCAAAAGTTTGCATGCACGCTTGTTGATCAAATTGGCATCCAAATTTATGATCAAATTTAAATTCTGAGCAACTGCTTGAAAGGGAAACTCCGTCGTGCGGTTTCAAGAGGGTTGGAGTTAAAGGGGGTCAAAATAGCTTGAAACGTCGTGAAAGTTGACGTGCATCCTTGTCTATCCAATATGCATCCAAACATATGATCAAGTTTAAATTGTAAGAATCTGGTCAAAGCTGAGACTGCATCATGCAGTTTTGTTAGGGTTTGGCTTAAAGATGGCAAAAATAGCTCTCAACAACGTGAAAGTTGGCATGCACTCTTATTTTCCAATTGCGGATTTAAATCTATGATTAAATTTTAATTTTGAGAAATTAGTCAAACGTGAAACTTCGTTGTGCGGTTTTGCTAAGGTTGGGTTTAAAGGGGGTGAAAATATTTTGGAATGTCTCAAAAGTTTGCATGCACGCTTGTTGATCAAATTGGCATCCAAATTTATGATCAAATTTAAATTCTAACAAACTGCTCGAAAGGGAAACTCCGTCGTGCGGTTTCAACAGGGTTGGGCTTAAAGGGTGTCAAAATAGCTTGAAACATCGTGAAAGTTGGCGTGCATGCTTGTCTATCCAATATGCATCCAAACACGTGATCGGGTTTAAATTCTAAGAATCTGGTCAAAGCTAAGACTGCATCATGCAGTTTTGTTAGGGTTTGGCTTAAAGATGGCGAAAATAGCTCTCAACATCATGAAAGTTGGCATGCACTCTTATTTTCCAAATGCGGATTTAAATCTATGATTAAATTTTAATTTTGAGAAATTAGTCAAACGTGAAACTTCGTTGTGCGGTTTTGCCAAGGTTTTGCTTAAAGGGGGTTAAAATATTTTGGAATGTCTCAAAAGTTTGCATGCACGCTTGTTGATCAAATTGGCATCCAAATTTATGATCAAATTTAAATTCTAAGAAACTGCTTGAAAGGGAAACTCCGTCGTGCGGTTTCAACAGGGTTGGGATTAAAGGCGGTCAAAATAGCTTGAAACATCGCGAAAGTAGGCGTGCATGCTTGTCTATCCAATATGCATCCAAACATATGATCAGGTTTAAATTCTAAGAATCTTGTCAAAGCTGAGACTGCATCATGCAGTTTTGTTCGGGTTTGGCTTAAAGATGGCGAAAATAGCTCTCAACATCGTGAAAGTTGGCATACACTCTTATTTTCCAAATGTGAATTTAAATGTATGATTAAATTTTAATTTTGAGAAATTAGTCAAACGTGAAACTTCGTTGTGCGGTTTTGCTACGGTTGGGATTAAAGGGGGTGAAAATATTTTGGAATGTCTCAAAAGCCTGCATGCACGCTTGGTGATCAAATTGGCATCCAAATTTATGATGAAATTTTAATTCTAAGAAACTGCTCGAAAGGGAAACTCCGTCGTGCGGTTTCAACAGGGTTGGGTTGAAAGGGGAGAAAAATAGCTTGAAACGTCGCGAAAGTTAGCTTGCATGCTCGTCTATCCAATATGCATCCAAACATATGATCAGGTTTACATTCTAAGAATCTGGTCAAAGCTGAGACTGCATCATGTAGTTTTGTTAGGGTTTGGCTTAAAGATGGTGAAAATAGCTCTCAACATCGTGAAAGTTGGCATGCACTCTTATTTTCCAAATCCGGATTTAAATCTATGATTAAATTTTAATTTTGAGAAATTAGTCAAATGTGAAACTTCGTTGTGCGGTTTTGCTAAGGTTGGGCTTAAACATCGTGAAAATATTTTGGAATGTCTCAAAAGTTTGCATGCACGCTTGTTGATCAAATTGGCATCCAAATTTATGATCAAATTTAAATTCTAAGAAAGTGCTCGAAAGGGAAACTCCGTCGTGCGGTTTCAAGAGGGTTGGGCTTAAAGGGGGTGAAAATATTTTGGAACGTCTCAAAAGTTTGCATGCACGCTTGTTGATCAAATTGGCATCCAAATTTATGATCAAATTTAATTTCTAAGAAACTGCTCGAAAGGGAAACTCCGTCGTGCGGTTTCAACAGGGTTTGGCTTAAAGGGGGTCAAAATAGCTTGAAACGTCGCGAAAGTTGGCATGCATGGTTGTCTATCCAATATGCATCCAAACATATGATCAGGTTTAAATTCCAAGAATGTGGTCAAAGCTTAGACTGCATCATTCAGTTTTGTTATGGTTTGGTTTAAAGATGGCGAAAATAGCTCTCAACATCGTGAAAGTTGGCATGCACTCTTATTTTGGAAAAGCGGATTTAAATCTATGAATAAATTTTAATTTTTAGAAATTAGTCAATCGTGAAACTTCGTTGTGCGGTTTTGCTAAGGTTGGGCTTAAAGCGGGTGAAAATATTTTGGAACGTCTCAAAAGTTTGCATGCGCGCTTGTTGATCAAATTGGCATCCAAATTTATGATCAAATTTAAACTCTAAGAAACTGCTCGAAATGGAAATTCCGTCGTGCGGTTTCAATAGGGTTGGGCTTAAAGGGGGTCAAAATAGCTTGAAACGTCGCGAAAGTTGGCGTGCATGCTTGTCTATCCAATATGCATCCAAACATATGATCAGGTTTAAATTCTAAGAATCTGGTCAAAGCTGACACTGCATCATGCTGTTTTGTTAGGGTTTGGCTTAAAGATGGCAACAATAGCTCTCAACATCATGAAAGTTGGCATCCACTCTTCTTTTCCAAATGCGGATTTAAATCTATGATTAAATTTTAATTTTGAGAATTTAGTCAAACGTGAAACTTCGTTGTGCGATTTTGCTAAGGTTGGGCTTAAAGGGGGTGAAAATATTTTGGAATGTCTCAAAAGTTTGCATGCATGCTTGTTGATCAAATTTGCATCCAAATTTATGATCAAATTTAAACTCTAAGAAACTGCTCGAAAGGGAAACTCCATCGTGCGGTTTCAACAGTGTTGGGATTAAAGGGGTTCAAAATAGCTTGAAACATCGTGAAAGTTGGCGTGCATGCTTGTCTATCCAATATGCATCCAAACATATGATCAGGTTTAAATTCTAAGAATCTGGTCAAAGCTGATACTGCATCATGCACTTTTGTTAGGGATTGGCTTAAAGATGGTGAAAATAGCTCTCAACATCGTGAAAGTTGGCATGCACTCATATTTTCCAAATGCGGATTTAAATCTATGATTAAATTTTAATTTTGAGAAATTAGTCAAACGTGAAACATCGTTGTGCGGTTTTGCTAAGGTTGGGCTTAAAGGGGGTGTAAATATTTTGGAATGTCTCAAAAGTTTGTATGGACGCTTGCTGATCAAATTGGCATGCAAATTTATGATCAAATTTAAACTCTAAGAAATTGCTCAAAAGGGAAACTCCGTCGTGCAGTTTCAACAGGGTTGGGCTTAAAGGGGATCAAAATAGCTTGAAACATCGTGAAAGTTAGCGTGCATGTTTGTCTATCCAATATGCATCCAAAAATATGATCAGGTTTAAATTCTAAGAATCTGGTCAAAGCTGAGACTGCATGATGCACTTTTGTTAGGGTTTGTCCCAAAGATGGCGAAAATAGCTCTCAACATCGTCAAAGTTGGCATGCACTCTTATTTTCCAAATGCGGATTTAAATCTTTGATTAGATTTTAATTTTGAGAAATTAGTCAAACGTGAAACTTCGTTGTGCGATTTTGCTAAGGTTGGGCTTAAAGGGTTTGAAAATATTTTCGAATGTCTCAAAAGTTTGCATGCACGCTTGTTGATCAAATTGGCATCCAAATTTATGATCAAATTTAAATTCTGAGAAACTTCTCGAAAGGGAAACTCCGTCGTGCGGTTTCAACAGGGTTGGGCTTAAAGGGGGTCAAAATAGCTTGAAACATCACGAAAGTTGGCGTGCATGCTTATCTATACAATATGCATCCAAACATATGATCAAATTTAAATTCTAAGAATCTGGTCAACACCGAGACTGCATCATGCAGTTTTGTTAGGGTTTGGCTTAAAGATGGTGAAAATAGCTCTTAACATCGTGAAAGTTGGCATGCACTCTTATTTTCCGAATGCGGATTTAAATCTATCATTAAATTTTAATTTTGAGAATAGTCAAACGAGAAATTTCGTTGTGTGGTTTTGCTAAGGTTGGGCTTAAAGGGGGTGAAAATATTTTGGAATGTCTCAAAAGTTTGCATCACGCCTGTTGATCAAATTTGCATCCGAATTTATGATCAAATTTAAACTCTAAGAAACTGCTCGAAAGCGAAACTTCGTCGTACGGTTTCAATAGGGTTGGGCTTAAAGGGGGTCAAAATAGATTGAAACGTCGCGAAAGTTGGCGTGGATGCTTGTCTATCCAATATGCATCCAAACATATGATCAGGTTTAAATTCTAAGCATCTGGTCAAAGCTGAGACTGCATCATGCAGTTTTGTTAGGGTTTGGCTTAAAGATGGCGAAATTAGCTCTCAACATCGTGAAAGTTGGCATGCACTCTTATTTTCCAAATGCGGATTTAAATCTATGATTAAATTTTAATTTTGACAAATTAGTCAAACGTGAAACTTCGTTGTGCGGTTTTGCTAACGTTGGGCTTAAAGGGGGTGAAAATATTTTTGAATGTCTCAAAAGTTTGCATGCACGCTTGTTGATCAAATTGGCATCCAAATTTATGATCAAATTTAAACTCTAAGAAACTGCTCGAAAGCGAAACTCCGTCGTGCGGTTTCAACAGGGTTGGGCTTAAAGGGGGTGAAAATATTTTTGAATGTCTCAAAAGTTTGCATGCACGCTTGTTGATCAAATTGGCATCCAAATTTATGATCAAATTTAAACTCTAAGAAACTGCTCGAAAGCGAAACTCCGTCGTGCGGTTTCAACAGGGTTGGGCTTAAAGGGGGTCAAAATAACTCGAAACATCATGAAAGTTGGCGTGCATGCTTGTCTATCCAATATGCATCCAAACATATGATCAGGTTTAAATTCTAAGAATCTGGTCAAAGCTGATACTGCATCATGCAGTTTTGTTAGGGTTTGGCTTAAACATGGCCAAAATAGCTCTCAACATCGTGAAAGTTGGCATGCACTCTTATTTTCCAAATGCAGATTTAAATCTTTGATTAAATTTTAATTTTGAGAAATTAGTCAAATGTGAAACTTCGTTGTGCGGTTTTGCTAAGGTTGGGATTAAAGGGGGTGAAAATATTTTGGAATGTCTCAAAAGTTTGCATGCACGCTTGTTGATCAAATTGGCATCTAAATTTATGGTCAAATTTAAATTGCAAGAAACTGCTCGAAAGGGAAACTCCATCGTGCGGTTTCAACAGGGTTGGGCTTGAAGGGGGTCAAAATAGCTTGAAACGTCGCGAAAGTTGGTGTGCATGCTTATCTATCCAATATGCATCCAAACATATGATCAGGTTTAAATTCTAAGAATCTGGTCAAAGCTAAGAATGCATCATGTAGTTTTGTTAGGGTTTCGCTTAAAGATGGCGAAAATAGCTCTCAACATCGTGAAAGTTGGCATGCACTCTTATTTTCCAAATGCGGATTTAAATCTATGATTAAATTTTAATTTTGAGAAATTAGTCAAACGTGAAACTTCGTTGTGCGGTTTTTCTAAGGTTGGGCTTAAAGGGGGTGAAAATATTTTGGAATGTCTCAAACGTTTGCATGCATGCTTGTTGATCAAATTGGCATCCAAATTTATGATCAAATTTAGATTCTAAGAAACTGCTCGAAAGGGAAACTCCGTCGTGTGGTTTCAACATGGTTGGTCTTAAAGGGGGTCAAAATAGCTTAAAACGTCGCGAAAGTTGGCATGCATGCTTGTCTATCCAATATGCATCCAAACATATGATCATGTTTAAATTCTAAGAATCTGGTCAAAGCTGAGACTGCATCATGCAGTTTTGTTAGGGTTTGGCTTAAAGATGGCAAAAATAGCTCTCAACATCGTGAAAGTTGGCATGCACTCTTATTTTCCAAATGCGGATTTAAATCTATGATTAAATTTTAATTTTGAGAAATTAGTCAAACGTGAAACTTCGTTGTGCGGTTTTGCTAAGGTTGGGCTTAAAGGGGGTGAAAATATTTTGGAATGTCTCAAAAGTTTGCATGCACGCTTGTTGATCAAATTGGAATCCAAATTTATGATCAAATTTAAATTCTAAGAAACTTCTTGAAAGGGAAACTCGGTCGTGCGGTTTCAACAGGGTTGGGCTTAAAGGGGTTCAAAATAGCTTGAAACATCGCGAAAGTTGGTGTGCATGCTTGTCTATCCAATATGCATCCAAACATATGATCAAGTTTAAATTCTAAGAATCTGGTCAAAGCTAAGACTGCATCATGCAGTTAGGGTTTGGCTTAAAGATGGTGAAAATAGCTCGCAACATCGTGAAAGTTGGCATGCACTCTTATCGTGAAAGTTGGCATGCAATATGATCAGGTTTAAATTCGAAGAATCTAGTCAAAGCTGAGACTGCATCATGCAGTTTTGTTAGGGTTTGGCTTAAAGATGGCGAAATTAGCTCTCGACATCGTGAAAGTTGGCATGCACTCTTATTTTCCAAATGCGTATTTAAATCTATGATTAAATTTTAATTTTGAGAAATTTGTCAAATGTGAAACTTCGTTGTGCGGTTTTGCTAAGGTTGGGCTTAAAGGGGGTGAAAATATTTTTGAATGTCTCAAAAGTTTTCATGCACGCTTGTTGATCAAATTGACATCCAAATTGATGACCAAATTTAAACTCTAAGAAACTGCTCAAAAGGGAAACTCCGTCATGCGGTTTCAACAGGGTTGGGCTTAAAGGGGGTCAAAATAGCTTGCAACGTCATGAAAGTTGGCGTGCATGCTTGTCTCTCCAATATGCATCCAAACATATGATCAAGTTTAAATTCTAAGAATCTGGTCAAAGCTGAGACTGCATCATGCAGTTTTGTTCGGGTTTGGCTTAAAGATGACGAAAATAGCTCGCAACATCGTGAAAGTTGGCATGCACTCTTATTTTCCAAATGTGGATATAAGTCTATGATTAAATTTTAATTTTGAGAATAGTCAAACGTGAAACTTCGTTGTGCGGTTTTGCTAAGGTTGGGCTTAAAGGGGGTGAAAATATTTTGGAATCTCTCAAAAGTTTGCATGCACGCTTGTTGATTAAATTGGCATCGATATTTATGATCAAATTTAAACTCTAAGAAACTGCTCGAAAATGAAACTCCATCGTGCGGTTTAAACAGGGTTGGGCTTAAAGGTGGTCAGAATAGCTTGAAACGTCGTGAAAGTTGGCGTGCATGCTTGTCTATCCAATATGCATCTAAAGATATGATTAGGTTTAAATTCTAAGAATCTGGTCCAAGCTGAGACTGCATCATGCAGCTTTGTTAGGGATTGGCTTAAAGATGGCGAAAATAGCTCTCAACATCGTGAAAGTTGGCATGCACTCTTATTTTCCAAATACGGATTTAAATCTATGATTAAATTTTAATTTTGAGAAATTAGTCAAACGTGAAACTTCGTTGTGCGGTTTTGCTAAGGTTGGGCCTAAAGGGGGTGAAAATATTTTGGAATGTCTCAAAAGTTTGCATGCACGCTTGTTGATCAAATTGGCATCCAAATTTATGATCAAATTTAAACTCTAAGAAATTGCTCGAAAGGGAAACTCCGTCGTGCGGTTTCAACAGGGTTGGGCTTAAAGGGGGTCAAAATAGTTTGACACGTCACGAAAGTTGGCGTGCATGCTTGTCTATCCAATATGCATCCAACCATATGATCAAGTTTAAATTCTAAGAATCTGGTCAAAGCTGAGACTGCATCCTGCAGTTTTGGTAGGGTTTGGCTTAAAGATGGCGAAAATAACTCTCAACATCGTGAAAGTTGGCATGCACTCTTATTTTCAAAATGCGGATTTAAATCTATGATTAAATTTTAATTTTGAGAAATTAGTCAAACGTGAAACTTCGTTGTGCGGTTTTGCTAAGGTTGGGCTTAAAGGGGGTGAAAATATTTCAAAATGTCTCAAAAGTTTGCATGCACGCTTGTTGATCAAATTGGCATCCAAATTTATGATCAAATTTAAATTCTGAGAAACTGCTTGAAAGGGAAACTCCGTCGTGCGGTTTCAACAGGGTTGGGCTTAAATGGGGTCAAAATAGCTTGAAACGTCGCGAAAGTTGGCGTCCATGTTTGTCTATCCAATATGCATCCAAACATATGATCAGGTTTAAATTCTAAGAATCTGGTCAAAGCTGAGACTGCATCATGCAGTTTTGTTAGGGACTTGGCTGAAATATGGCGAAAATAGCTCTCAACATCGTGAAACTTGGCATGCACTCTTATTTTCCAAATGCGGATTTAAATCTATGATTAAATTTTAATTTTGAGAAATTAGTCAAACGTGTAACTTCGTTGTGCGGTTTTGCTAAGGTTGGGCTTAAAGGGGGTGAAAATATTTTGGAATGTTTCAAAAGTTTGCATGCACGCTTGTTGATCAAATTGGCATCCAAATTTATGATCAAATTTAAATTCTGAGAAACTGCTCGAAAGGGAAACTCCGTCATGCAGTTTCAGCAAGGTTGGGCTTAAAGGGGGTCAAAATAGCTTGAAACGTCGCGAAAGTTGGCGTGCATGCTTGTCTACCCAATATGCATCCAAACATATGATCAGGCTTAAATTCTAAGAATCTGGTCAAAGCTGAGACTGCATCATGCAGTTTTGTTAGGGTTTGGCTTAAAGATGGCGAAAATAGCTCTTAACATCGTGAAAGTTGGCATGCACTCTTATTTTCCAAATCCGGATTTAAATCTATGATTAAATTTTGATTTTGAGAAATTAGTCAAATGTGAAACTTCGTTGTGCGGTTTTGCTAAGGTTGGGCTTAAAGGGGGTGAAAATATTTTGGAATGTCTCAAAAGTTTGCATGCACGCTTGTTGATCAAATTGGCATCCAAATTTATGATCAAATTTAAATTCTAAGAAACTTCTCGAAAGGGAAACTTCGTCGTGCGGTTTCAACAGGGTTGGGCTTAAAGGGGTTCAAAATAGCTTGAAACATCGCGAAAGTTGGTGTGCATTCATGTCTATCCAATATGCATCCAAACATATGTCAGGTTTAAATTCTAAGAATCTGGTCAAAGCTAAGACTGCATCATGCAGTTTTGTTCGGGTTTGGCTTAAAGATGGTGAAAATAGCTCGCAACATCGTGAAAGTTGGCATGCTCTCTTATTTTCCAAATGCGGATATAAGTCTATGATTAAATTTTAATTTTGAGAATGGTCAAGCGTGGAACTTCGTTGTGTGGTTTTGCTATGGTTGGGATTAAAGGGGGTGAAAATATTTTGGAATGTCTCAAAAGTTTGCATGCACGCTTGTTGATCAAATTGGCATCCAAATTTATGATCAAATTTAAATTCTAAGAAACTTCTCGAAAGGGAAACTTTGTCGTGCGGTTTCAACAGGGTTGGGCTTAAAGGGGGTCAAAATAGCTTGAAACATCGCGAAAGTTGTTGTGCATGCTTGTCTATCCAATATGCATCCAAACATATGATCATGTTTAAATTCGAAGAATCTGGTCAAAGCTGAGAGTGCATCATGCAGTTTTGTTCGGGTTTTTCTTAAAGATGGCGAAAATAGCTCGCAACATCGTGAAAGTTGGCATGCACTCTTATTTTCCAAATGCGGATATAAGTCTATGATTAAATTTTAATTTTGAGAATGGTCAAACGTGAAAGTTCGTTGTGCGGTTTTCCTAAGGTTGGGCTTAAAGGGGGTGAAAATATTTTGGAATGTCTCAAAAGTTTGCATGCACGCTTGTTGATCAAATTGGCATCCAAATTTATGATCAAATTTAAACTCTAAGAAACCGCTCGGAAGGGAAACTCCGTCATGCGGTTTCAACAGGGTTGGGCTTAAAGGGTGTCAAAATAGCTTGAAACGTCGCGAAATTTGGCGTGCATGCTTGTCTCTCCAATATGCATCCAAAGATATGATCAGGTTTAAATTCAAAGAATCTGGTCAAATCTGAGACTGCATCATGCAGTTTTGTTCGGGTTTGGCTTAAAGATGGCGAAAATAGCTCGCAACATCGTGAAAGTCGGCATGCACTCTTATTTTCCAAATGCGGATATAAGTCTGATTAAATTTTAATTTTGAGAATAGTCAAACGTGAAACTTGTTTGTGCGGTTTTGCTAAGGTTGAGCTTAAAGGGGGTGAAAATATTTTGGAATGTCTCAAAAGTTTGCATGCACGCTTGTTGATTAAATTGGCATCCATATTTATGATCAAATTTAAACTCTAAGAAACTGCTCGAAAACAAAACTCCGTCGTGCGGTTTCAACAAGGTTGGGCTTAAAGGGGGTCAAAATAGCTTGAAACGTCGTGAAAGTTGGCGTGCATACTTGTCTATCCAATATGCATCCAAAGATATGATCAGGTTTCAATTCTAAGAATCTGGTCCAAGCTGAGACTGCATCATGCAGTTTTGTTAGGGTTTGGCTTAAAGATGGCGAAAATAGCTCTCAACATCGTGAAAGTTGGCATGCACTCTTATTTTCCAAATACGGATTTAAATCTATGATTAAATTTTAGTTTTGAGAAATTAGTCAAACGTGAAACTTCGTTGTACGGTTTTGCTAAGGTTTGGCTTAAAGGGGGAGAAAATATTTTGGAATGTCTCAAAAGTTTGCATGCACGCTTGTTGATCAAATTGGCATCCAAATTTATGATCAAATTTAAATTCTAAGAAACTGCTCGAAAGGGAGACTCCGTCGTGCGGTTTCAACAGGGTTGGGCTTAAAGAGGGTCAAAATAGCTTGAAACGTCACGAAAGTTGGCGTGCATGCTTGTCTATCCAATATGCATCCAAACATATGATCAGGTTTAAATTCGAAGAATCTGGTCAAAGCTGAGACTGCATCATGCATTTTTGTTACGGTTTGGCTAAAAGATGGCGAAATTAGCTCTCAACATCGTGAAAGTTGGCATGCACTCTCATTTTCCAAATGCGTATTTAAATCTATGATTAAATTTTAATTTTGAGAAATTAGTCAAACGTGAAACTTCGTTGTGCGGTTTTGCTAAGGTTGGGCCTAAAGGGGGTGAAAATATTTTGGAATGTCTCAAAAGTTTGCATGCACGCTTGTTGATCAAATTGGCATCCAAATTTATGATCAAATTTAAATTCTAAGAAACTGCTCGAAAGGGAGACTCCGTCGTGCGGTTTCAACAGGGTTGGGCTTAAAGAGGGTCAAAATAGCTTGAAACGTCACGAAAGTTGGCGTGCATGCTTGTCTATCCAATATGCATCCAAACATATGATCAGGTTTAAATTCGAAGAATCTGGTCAAAGCTGAGACTGCATCATGCATTTTTGTTACGGTTTGGCTAAAAGATGGCGAAATTAGCTCTCAACATCGTGAAAGTTGGCATGCACTCTCATTTTCCAAATGCGTATTTAAATCTATGATTAAATTTTAATTTTGAGAAATTAGTCAAACGTGAAACTTCGTTGTGCGGTTTTGCTAAGGTTGGGCCTAAAGGGGGTGAAAATATTTTGGAATGTCTCAAAAGTTTGCATGCACGCTTGTTGATCAAATTGGCATCCAAATTTATGATCAAATTTAAATTCTAAGAAACTGCTCGAAAGGGAAACTCCGTCGTGCGGTTTCAACAGGGTTGGGCTTAAAGGGGGTCAAAATAGCTTGAAACGTCACGAAAGTTGGCGTGCATGCTTGTCTATCCAATATGCATCCAAACATATGATCAGGTTTAAATTCTAAGAATCTGGTCAAAGCTGAGACTGCATCCTGCAGTTTTGGTAGGGTTTGGCTTAAAGATGGCGAAGATAGCTCTCAACATCGTGAAAGTTGGTATGCACTCTTATTTTCCAAATGCGGATTTAAATCTATGATTAAATTTTAATTCTGAGAAATTAGTCAAACGTGAAACTTCATTGTGTGGTTTTGCTAAGGTTGGGCTTAAAGGGGGTGAAAATATTTTGGAATGTCTCAAAAGTTTGCATGCACGCTTGTTGGTCAAATTGGCATCCAAATTTATGATCAAATTTAAATTGTAAGAAACTGCTCGAAAGGGAAATTCCGTCGTGCGGTTTCAACAGGGTTGGGCTTAAAGGGTTTCAAAATAGCTTGGAATGTCGCGAAAGTTGGCGTGCATGCTTGCCTATCCAATATGCATCCAAACATATGATCAGCTTTAAATTCTAAGAATCTGGGCAAAGCTGAGACTGCATCATGTAGTTTTGTTAGGGTTTGGCTTAAACATGGCGAAAATAGCTCTCAACATCGTGAAAGTTGGCATGCACTCTTATTTTCCAAATGCGGATTTAAATCTATGACTAAATTTTAATTTTGAGAAATTAGTCAAACGTGAAACTTCGTTGTGCGGTTTTGCTAAGGTTGGGTTTAAAGGGGGTGAAAATATTTTGGAACGTCTCAAAAGTTTGCATGCACGCTTGTTGATCAAATTGGCATCCAAATTTATGATCTAATTTAAATTCTAAGAAACTGCTCGAAAGGGAAACTCTGTCGTGCGGTTTCAACAGGGTTGGGGTTAAAGGGGGTCAAAATAGCTTGAGACGTCGCGAAAGTTGGTGTGCATGCTTGTCTATCTAATATGCATCCAAACATATGATCAGGTTTAAATGCTAAGAATCTGGTCAAAGCTGAGACTGCATCATGCAGTTTTGTTAGGGTTTGGCTTAAAGATGGCGAAAATAGCTCTCAACATCGTGAAAGTTGGCATGCGCTCTTATTTTCCAAATGCGGATTTAAATCTATGATTAAATTTTTATTTTGAGAAATTAGTCAAACGTGAAGCTTCGTTGTGCGGTTTTGCTAATGAAATGGCTTAAAGGGGGTGAAAATATTTTGGAATATCTCAGAAGTTTGCAGGCACACTTGTTGATCAAATTGGAATCCAAATTTATGATCAAATTTAAATTCTAAGAAACTGCTCGAAAGGGAAACTCCGTCGTGCGGTTTCAACAGTTTTGGGCTTAAAGGGGGTCAAAATAGCTTAAGTTGGCGTGCATGCTTGTCTATCCAATATGCATCCAAACATATGATCAGGTTTAAATTCTAAGAATCTGGTCAAAGCTGAGATTGCATCATGCAGTTTTGTTAGGGTTTTGCTTAAAGATGGCGAAAATAGCTCTCAACATCGTGAAAGTTGGCATGCGCTCTTATTTTCCAAATGCGGATTTAAATCTATGATTAAATTTTTATTTTGAGAAATTAGTCAAACGTGAAGCTTCGTTGTGCGGTTTTGCTAATGAAACGGCTTAAAGGGGGTGAAAATATTTTGGAATATCTCAAAAGTTTGCATGCATGCTTGTTGATCAAATTGGCATCCAAATTAATGATCAAATTTAAATTCTAAGAAACTGCTCGAGAGGCAAACTCCGTCATGCGGTTTCAACAGGGTTGGGCTTAAAGAGGGTCAAAATAGCTTGAAACGTCGCGAAAGTTGGTGTGCATGCTTGTCTATCCAATATGCATCCAAACATATGATTAGGTTTAAATTCTAATAATCTGGTCAAAGTTGAGACTGCATCATGCAGTTTTCTTAGGGTTTGGCTTAAAGATGGCGAAAATAGCTCTCAACATCGTGAAAGTTGGGATGCACTCTTATTTTCCAAATGCGGATTTAAATCTATGATTATATTTTAATTTTCAGAAATTAGTCAAACGTGAAACTTCGTTGTGCGGTTTTGCTAAGGTTGGGCTTAAGGGGGGTGAAAATATTTTGGAATGTCTCAAAAGTTTGCATGCACGCTTGTTGATCAAATTGGCATCCAAATTTATGATCGAATTTAAATTCTAAAAAACTGCTCGAAAGGGAAACTCCGTCGTGTGGTTTCAACAGTTTTGGACTTAAAGGGGGTCGAAATAGCTTGGAACGTCGCGAAAGTTGGTGTGCATGCTTCTTTATCCAATATGCATCCAAACATATGATCAGGTTTAAATTCTAAGAATCCAGTCAAAGCTGAGACTGCATCATGCAGTTTTGATAGGGTTTGGCTTAAAGATGGCGAAAATAGCTCTCAACATCGTGAAAGTTGGCATGCACTCTTATTTTCCAAATGCGGATTTAAATCTATGATTAAATTTTAATTTTGAGAAATTAGTCAAACGTGAAACTTCGTTGTGCGGTTTTGCTAAGGTTGGGCTTAAAGGGGGTGAAAATATTTTGGAATGTCTCAAAAGTTTGCATGCACGCTTGTTGATCAAATTGGCATCCAAATTTATGATCGAATTTAAATTCTAAAAAACTGCTCGAAAGGGAAACTCCGTCGTGTGGTTTCAACAGTTTTGGACTTAAAGGGGGTCGAAATAGCTTGGAACGTCGCGAAAGTTGGTGTGCATGCTTCTTTATCCAATATGCATCCAAACATATGATCAGGTTTAAATTCTAAGAATCCAGTCAAAGCTGAGACTGCATCATGCAGTTTTGATAGGGTTTGGCTTAAAGATGGCGAAAATAGCTCTCAACATCGTGAAAGTTGGCATGCACTCTTATTTTCCAAATGCGGATTTAAATCTATGATTAAATTTTAATTTTGAGAAATTAGTGAAACGTGGAACTTCGTTGTGCGGTTTTGCTAAGGTTGGGCTGAAAGGGGAAGAAAATATTTTGGAATGTCTCAATAGTTTGCATGCACGCTTGTTGATCAAATTGGCATCCAAATTTATGATCAAATTTAAATTCTAAGAAACTGCTCGAAAGGGAAACTCCGTCGTGCGGTTTCAACAGGGTTGGGCTTAAAGAGGGTCAAAATAGCTTGAAACGTCGCGAAAGTTGGCGTGCATGCTTGTCTATCCAATATGCATCCAAGCATATGATCAGGTTTAAATTCGAAGAATCTGGTCAAAGCTGAGATTGCATCATGCAGTTTTGTAAGGGTTTGGCTTAAAGATGGTGAAAATAGCTCTCAACATCGTGAAAGTTGGCATGCACTCTTATTTTCCAAATGCAGATTTAAATATATGATTAAATTTTAATTTTGAGAAATTAGTCAAACGTGAAACTTCGTTGTGCGGTTTTGCTAAGGTTGGGCTTAAAGCGGGTGAAAATATTTTGGAATGTATCAAAAGTTTGCATGCATGCTTGTTGACCAAATTGGCATCCAAGTTTATGATCAAATTTAAATTCTAAGAAACTGCTCAAAAGGGAAACTTCGTCTTGCGGTTTCAACAGGGTTGGGCTTAAAGGGGGTCAAAATAGCTTGAAACATCGTGAAAGTTGCCGTGCGTTCTGGTCTATCCAATATGCATCCAAGTATATGATCAGGTTAAAATTCTAAGAATCTGGTCAAAGCTTTGACTGCATCATGCAGTTTTGTTAGTGTTTGGCTTAAAGATGGCGAAAATAGCTCTCCACATCGTGAAAGTTGGCACGCACTCTTATTTTCCAAATGCGGATTTAAATCTATGATTAAATTTTAATTTTGAGAAATTAGGCAAACATGAAACTTCGTTGTGCGGTTTTGATAAGTTTGGGCTTAAAGGGGGTGAAAATATTTTGGAATGTCTCAAAAGTTTGCATGCAAGCTTGTTGATCAAATTGGCATGCAAATTTATGATCAAATTTAAACTCTAAGAAACTGCTCGAAAGGGAAACTTCGTCGTGCGGTTTCAACAGGGTTGGGCTTAAAGGGGTTCAAAATAGCTTGAAATGTCACGAAATTTGACATGCATGCTTGTCTATCCAATATGCATCCAAACATATGATCAGGTTTAAATTCCAAGAATCTGGTCAAAGCTGTGACTGAATCATGCAGTTTTGTTAGGGTTTGGCTTAAGGATGCCGAAAATAGCCCTCAACATCGTGAAAGTTGGCATGCACTCTTATTTTCCAAATGCGGATTTAAATATATGATTAAATTTTAATTTTGAGAAATTATTCAAACGTGAAAGTTCGTTGTGCAGTTTTGCTAAGGTTGGGCTTAAAGGGGGTGAAAATATTTTGGAATGTCTCAAAAGATTGCATGCACGCTTGTTGATCAAATTGGCATCCAAATTCATGATAATATTTAGATTCTGAGAAACTGCTCGAAAGGGAAACTCCGTTGTGAGGTTTCAACAGGGTTGGGCTTAAAGGGGGTCAAAAAAGCTTGAAACGTCACGAAAGTTGGTGTGGATGCTTGTCTATCGAATATGCATCCAAACATATGATCAGGTTCCAATTCTAAGAATCTGGTCAAAGCTGAGCCTGCATCATGCAGTTTTGTTAGGGTTTGGCTTACAGATAGCGAAAATAGCTCTCAACATCATGTAAGTTGGCATGCACTCTTATTTTATAAATGCGGATTTAAATCTATGATTAAATTTTAATTTTGAGAAATCAGTCAAACGTGAAACTTCGTTGTGCGGTTTTGCTAAGGTTGGGCTTAAAGGGGGTGAAAATATTTTGGAATGTCTCAAAAGTTTGCATGCACGCTTGTTGATCAAATTGGCATCCAAATTTATGATCAAATTTAAATTCTAAGAAACTGCTCAAAAGGGAAACTCCATCGTGCGGTTTCAACAGGGTTGGGCTTAAAGGGGTTCAAAATAGCTTGAAACATCGCGAAAGTTGGCGTGCATGCTTGTCTATCCAATATGCATCCAAACATATGACCAGGTTTAAATTCTAAGAATCTGGTCAAAGCTGAGAATGCATCATACAGTTTTGTTAGGGTTTGGCTTAAAGATGGCGAAAATAGCTCTCAACATCGTGAAAGTTGGCATGCATTCTTGTTTTCCAAATGCGGATTTAAATCTATGATTAAATTTTAATTTTGAGAAATTAGTCAAACGTGAAACTTCATTGTGCGGTTTTGCTAAGGTTGGGATTAAAGGGGGTGAAAAGATTTTGGAATGTCTAAAAAGTTTGCATGCACGCTTGTTGATCAAATTGGCATCCAAATTTATGATCAAATTTAAATTCTAAGAAACTGCTCGAAAGGGAAACTCCATCGTGCAGTTTCAACAGCGTTGGGCTTAAAGGGGGTCAAAATAATTATAAACGTCGTGAAAGTTGGCGTGCATGCTTGTCTATCCAATATGCATCCAAACATATAATCAGGTTGAAATTCCAAGAATTTGGTCAAAGCTGAGACTGCATCATGCAGTTTTGTTAGGGTTTGGCTTAAAGATTTCGAAAATAGCTCTCAACATCGTGAAAGTTGGCATGCACTCTTATTTTCCAAATGCGGATTTAAATCTATGATTAAATTTTAATTTTGAGAAATTAGTCAAACATGAAACTTCGTTGTGCGGTTTTGCTAAGGTTGGGCTTAAAGGGGTTGAAAATATTTTGGAATGTCTCAAAAGTTTGCATGCACGCTTGTTGATCAAATTCGCATCCAAATTTATGACCAAATTTAAATTCTAAGAAACTGCTCGAAAGGGAATCTCTGTCGTGCGGTTTCAACAGGGTTGGGCTGAAAGGGGGCCAAAATAGCTTGAAACGTCGCGAAAGTTTGCGTGCATGTTTATCTAACCAATATGCATCCAAACATATGATCGGGTTTAAATTCTAAGAATCTGGTCAAAGCTGAGACTGCATCATGTAGTTTTGTTAGGGTTTGGCTTAAAGATGACGAAAATAGCTCTCAACATCGTGAAAGTTGGCATGCACTCTTATTTTCCAAATGCGGATTTAAATCTATGATTAAATTTTAATTTTGATAAATTAGTCAAACGTGAAACTTCATTGTGCGGTTTTGCTAAGGTTGGGCTTAAAGGGGTTGAAAATATTTTGGAATGTCTCAAAAGTTTGCATGCACGCTTGTTGATCAAATTGGCATCCAAATTTATGATCAATTTTAAATTCTGAGAAACTGCTCGAAAGGGAAACTCCGTCATGCAGTTTCAACGGGGTTGGGCTTAAAGGTGGTTAAAATAGCTTGAAACATCGCGAAAGTTGGCGTGCATGCTTGTCTATCCAATATGCATCCAAACATATGATCAGGTTTAAATTCTAAAAATCTGGTCAAAGCTGAGACTGCATCATGCAGTTTTATTAGGGTTTGGTTTAAAGATGGCGAAAATAGCTCTCAACATCGTGAAAGTTGGCATGCACTCTTATTTTCCAAATGCGGATTTAAATCTCTGATTAAATTTTAATTTTGAGAAATTAGTCAAACGTGAAACTTCGTTGTGCGGTTTTTCTAAGTTTGGGCTTAAAGGGGGTTAAAATATTTTGGAATGCCTCAAAACTTTGCATGCACGCTTATTGATTAAATTGGCATCCAAATTTATGATCAAATTTAAATTCTGAGAAACTGCTCGAAAGGGAAACTCCGTCGTGTGATTTAATTAGGGTTGGGCTTAAAGGGTGTCAAAATAGCTTGAAACGTCGCGAAAGTTGGTGTGCATGCTTGTCTATCCAATATGCATCCAAACATATGATCAGGTTTAAATTCTAAGAATCTGGTCAAAGCTGAGACTGCATCATGCATTTTTGTTAGGGTTTGGCTTAAAGATGGCGAAAATGGCTCTCAACTTCGTGAAAGTTGGCATGCACTCTTATTTTCCAAATGTGGATTTAAATATATGATTAAATTTTAATTTTGAGAAATTAGTCAAACGTGAAACTTCGTTGTGTTGTTTTGCTAAGGTTGGGCTTAAAGGGGGTGAAAATATTTTTGAATGTCTCAAAAGTTTGCATGCACGCTTGTTGATAAAATTGGCATCCAAATTTATGGCCAAATTTAAATTCTAAGAAACTGCTCGAAAGGGAACTCCGTCGTGCGGTTTCAACAGAGTTGGGCTTAAAGGGGGTCAAAATAGCTTGAAACGTCGCGAAAGTTGGCATGCATGCTTGTCTATCCAATATGCATCCAAACATATGATCACGCTTAAATTCTAAGAATCTGGTCAAAGCTGAGACTGCATCATGCAGTTTTGTTAGGATTTGGCTTAAAGATGGCGAAAATAGCTCTCAACATCGTGAAAGTTGGCATGCACTCTTATTTTCCAAATGTGGATTTAAATCTATGATTAAATTTTAATTTTGACTAATTATCCACATGTGAAACTTCGTTGTGCGATTTTGCTAAGGTTGGGCTTAAAGGGGGTGAAAATATTTTGGAATGTATCAAAAGTTTGCATGCATGCTTCTTGACCAAATTAGCATCCAAACTTATGATCAAATTTAAATTCTAAGAAACTGCTCGAAAGGGAAACTCCGTCGTGCGGTTTCGACAGGGTTGGGCTTAAAGGGGGGGTCCAAATAACTTGAAACATCGTGAATGTTGGCGTGCATGCTTGTCTATCCAATATGCATCCAAACATATGATCAGGTTTAAATTCTAGGAATCTGGTCAAGCTGAGACTGCATCATGCAATTTTGTTAGGGTTTGGCTTAAAGATGGAGAAAATAGCTCTCAACATCGTGAAAGTTGGCATGCACTCTTATTTTCCAAATGCGGATTAAAATCTATGATTAAATTTTAATTTTGAGAAATTAGTCAAACGTGAAACTTCGTTGTGCGGTTTTGCTAAGGTTGGGCTTAAAGGGGGTGAAAATATTTTGGAATGTCTCAAAAGTTTGCATGCACGCTTGTTGATCAAATTGGCATAAAAATTTATGATCAAATTTAAATTCTAAGAAACTACTCGAAAGGGAAACTCCGTCGTGTGGTTTCAACAGGGTTGGACTTGAAGGGGGTCAAAATAGCTTGAAACGTCGCAAAAGTTGGCGTGCATGCTTGTCTATCCAATATGCATCCAAACATATGATCACGTTTAAATTCTAAGCATCTGGTCAAAGCTGAGACTGCATCATGCAGTTTTGTTAGGGTTTGGCTTAAAGATGGCGAAAATAGCTCTCAACATCGTCAAAGTTGGCATGCACTCTTATTTTCCAAATGCGGATTTAAATCTATGACTAAATTCTAATTTTGAGAAATTAGTCAAACGTGAAACTTCATTGTGCGGTTTTGCTAAGGTTGGGCTTAAAGGGGGTGAAAATATTTTGGAATGTCTCAAAAGTTTGCATGGACGCTTGTTGATCAAATTGGCATCCAAATTTATGATCAAATTTAAATTCTAAGAAATTGCTCGAAAGGGAAACTCCGTCGTGCGGTTTCAACAGGGTTGGGCTTAAAGCGGGTCAAAATAGCTTGAAACGTCGCGAAAGTTGGTGTGCATGCTTGTCTATCCAATTTCCATCCAAACATATGATCAGGTTTAAATTCTAAGAATCTGGTCAAAGCTAAGACTGCATTATGGA
Organism: Pseudotsuga menziesii; assembly: GCA_001517045.1. Taxonomy (NCBI): domain Eukaryota; kingdom Viridiplantae; phylum Streptophyta; class Pinopsida; order Pinales; family Pinaceae; genus Pseudotsuga; species Pseudotsuga menziesii. The sequence goes on from LPNX011109749.1 coordinate 65,256, forward strand.
GTTTTGTTAGTGTTTAGCTTAAAGATGGCGAAAATAGCTCTCAACATCATGAAAGTTGGCATGCACTCTTATTTTCCAAATACGGATTTAAATCTAGGATTAAATTTTAATTTTGAGAAATATGCAAATGTGAAACTTCGTTGTGCGGTTTTGCTAAGGTTGGGCCTAAAGGGGGTGAAAATATTTTGGAATGTCTCAAAAGTTTGCATGCATGCTTGTTGATCAAATTGGCATCCAAATTTATGATCAAATTTAAATTCTAAGAAACTCCTCGGAAGGGAAACTCTGTCGTGTGGTTTCAATAGGGTTGGGCTCAAAGGGGGTCAAAATAGCTTGAACCATCGCGAAAGTTGGCGTGCATGCTTGTCTATCCAATATGCATCCAAACATATGATCAGGTTTAAATTCTAAGAATCTGGTCAAAGCTGAGACTGCATCATGCAGTTTTGTTAGGGTTTGGCTTAAAGATGGTGAAATTAGCTCTCAACATCATGAAAGTTGGCATGCACTCTTATTTTCCAAATGCGGATTGAAATCTATGATTAAATTTTAATTTTGAGAAATTAGTCAAACGTGAAACTTCGTTGTGCGGTTTTGCTAAGGTTGCGCTTAAAGGGGGTGAAAATATTTTGGAACGTCTCAAAAGTTTGCATGCACGCTTGTTGATCAAATTGGCATCCAAATTTATGATCAAATTTAAACTCTAAGAAACTGCTCAAAAGGAAAACTCTGTCGTGCGGTTTCAACAGGGTTGGGCTTAAAGGGGCTCAAAATAAATTGAAATGTCGCGAAATTTGGCGTGCATGCTTGTCTATCCAATATGCATCCAAACATATGATCAGGTTTAAATTCCAAGAATCTGGTCAAAGCTTAGACTGCGTCATGCAGTTTTGTTAGGGTTTGGCTTAAAGATGGCGAAAATATCTCTCAACATCGTGAAACTTGGAATGCACTCTTATTTTCCAAATGTGGATTTAAATCTATGATTAAATTTTAATTTTGAGAAATTAGTCAAACGTGAAACTTTGTTGTGCGGTTTTGCTAAGGTTGAGCTTAAAGCGGGTGAAAATATTTTGGAATGTCTCAAAAGTTTGCATGCACGCTTGTTGATCAAATTGGCATCCAAATTTATGATCAAATTTAAATTCTAAGAAACTGCTCAAAAGGGAAACTTCGTCGTGCGGTTTCAACAGGGTTGGTCTTAAAGGGGGTCAAAATAGCTTGAAACATCGTGAAAGTTGGCGTGCATGCTTGTCTATCCAATATGCATCCAAACACATGATCGGGTTTAAATTCTAAGAATCTGGTCAAAGCTAAGACTGCATCATGCAGTTTTCTTAGGGTTTGGCTTAAAGATGGCGAAAATAGCTCTCAACATCGTGAAAGTTGGCATGCACTCTTATTTTCCAAATGCGGATTTAAATCTATGATTAAATTTTAATTTTGAGAAATTAGTCAAACGTGAAACTTCATTGTTCGGTTTTGCTAAGGTTGGGCTTAAAGGGGGTGAAAATATTTTGGAATGTCTCAAAAGTTTGCATGCACGCTTGTTGATCAAATTGGCATCCAAATTTATGATCAAATTTAAATTCTAAGAAACTGCTCGAAAGGGAAACTCCGTCGTGCGGTTTCAACGGGGTTGGGCTTAAAGGCGGTCAAAATAGCTTGAAACATCGCGAAAGTTGGCGTGCATGCTTGTCTATCCAATATGCATCCAAAGATATGACCAGGTTTAAATTCTAAGAATCTGGTCAAAGCTGAGACTGCATCATGCAGTTTTGTTAGGGTTTGGCTTAAAGATGGCGAAAATAGCTCTCAAC
>LPNX011109749.1:73292-83510 GCA_001517045.1 Pseudotsuga menziesii
GAAACTTCGTCGTGCGGTTTCAACAGGGTTAGGCTTAAAGGGGGTCAAAATAGCTTGAGACGTCGTTAAAGTTGACGTGCATGCTTGTCTATACAATATCCATCCAAACATATGATCAGGTTTAATTCTAAGAATCTGGTCAAAGCTGAGACTGCATCATGCAGTTTTGTTAGGGTTTGGATTAAAGATGGCGAAAATAGCTCTCAACATTGTGAAAGTTGGCATGCACTCTTATTTTCCAAATGCGGATGTAAATCTATGATTAAATTTTAATTTTGAGAAATTAGTCAAACGTGAAACTTCGTTGTGCGGTTTTGCTAAGGTTCGGCCTAAAGGGGGTGAAAATATTTTGGAATGTCTCAAAAGTTTGCGTGCACGCTTGTTGATCAAATTGGCATCCAAATTTATGATCAAATTTAAATTCTAAGAAACTGCTCGAAAGGGAAACTCCGTCATGTGGTTTCAATAGGGTTGGGCTTAAAGGGGGTCAAAATAGCTTGAACCATCGCGAAAGTTGGCGTGCATGCTTTATCTATCCAATATGGATCCAAACTTATGCCTAGGTTTAAATTCTAAGAATCTGGTCAAAGCTAAGACTGCATCATGCAGTTTTGTTAGGGTTTGGCTTAAAGATGGCGAAAATAGCTCTCAACATCGTGAAAGTTGGCATGCACTCTTATTTTCCAAATGCGGATTATTTCGAAAGGGAAGATCTGTTGTGCGGTTTCAACAGGGTTGGGCTTAAAGGGGGTCAAAATAGCTTGAAACGTTGCCAAAGTTGGCGTGCATCCTTGTCTATCCAATATGCATCCAAACATAAGACCAGGTTTAAATTCTAAGAATCTGGTCAAAGCCAAGACTGCATCATGCAGTTTTGTTAGGGTTTGGCTTAAGGATGGCGAAAATAGCTCTCAACATCGTGAAAGTTGGCATGCACTCTTATTTTCCAAATGCGGATTTGATCGAAAGGGAAATTCCGTCATGCAGTTTCAACAGGGTTGGGATTAAAGGGGGTCAAAATAGCTTGGAACGTCATGAAAGTTGGCGTGCATGCTTGTCTATCCAATATGCATCCAAACATATGACCAGGTTTAAATTCTAAGAATCTGGTCAAAGCTGAGACTGCATCAAGCAATTTTGTTAGGGTTTGGCTTAAAGATGGCGAAAATAGCTCTCAACATCGTGAAAGTTGGCATGCACTCTTATTTTCCAAATGCAGATTTAAATCTATGGTTAAATTTTAATTTTGAGAAATTAGTCAAACGTGAAACTTCGTTGTGCGGTTTTGCTAAGGTTGGACTTAAAGGGGGTCAAAATAGCTTGAAACGTCGTGAAAGTTGGCGTCCATGCTTATCTATCCAATATGCATCCAAACATATGATCAGTTTTAAATTCTAAGAATCTGGTCCAAGCTGAGACTGCATCATGCAGTTTCGTTAGGGTTTGGCTTAAATATTGCGAAAATAGCTCTCAACATCGTGAAAGTTGGCATGCACTCTTATTTTCCAAATGCGGATTTAAATCTATGATTAAATTTTAATTTTGAGAAATTAGTCAAACGTGAAACTTCGTTGTGCGGTTTTGCTAAGGTTGGGCTTAAAGGGGGTGAAAATATTTTGGAATGTCTCAAAAGTTTGCATGCATGCTTGTTGATCAAATTGGCATCCAAATTTACGATCAAATTTAAATTCTAAGAAACTGCTCGAAAGGGAAACCCCGTCGTGCGGTTTCAACAGGGTTGGGCTTAAAGGGGGTCAAAATAGCTTCAAACATCGCGAAAGTTGGCGTGCGTACTTGTCTATCCAATATGCATCCAAACATATGATCAGGCTTAAATTCTAAGAATCTGGTCAAAGCTGAGACTGCATCATGCAATTTTGCTAGGCTTTGGCTTAAAGATGGTGAAAATAGCTCTCAACATTGTGAAAGTTGGCATGCACTCTTATTTTCCAAATGTGGATTTAAATCTATGATTAAATTTTAATTTTGAGAAATTAGTCAAACGTGAAACTTCGTTGTGCGGTTTTGCTAAGTTTGGGCTTAAAGGGGGTGAAAATATTTTGGAATGTCTCAAAAGTTTGCATGCACGCTTGCTAATCAAATTGGCATCCAAATTTACGATCAAATTTAAATTCTAAGAAATTGCTCGAAAGGGAAACTCCGTCGTGTGGTTTCAACAGGGTTAGGCTTAAAGGGGGTCAAAATAGCTTGAGACGTCGTTAAAGTTGACGTGCATGCTTGTCTATCCAATATCCATCCAAACATATGATCAGGTTTAATTCTAAGAATTTGGTCAAAGCTGAGACTGCATCATGCAGTTTTGTTAGGGTTTGGCTTAAAGATGGCGAAAATAGCTCTCAACATTGTAAAAGTTGGCATGCACTCTTATTTTCCAAATGCGGATTTAAATCTATGATTAAATTTTAATTTTGAGAAATTAGTCAAACGTGAAACTTCGTTGTGCGGTTTTGCTAAGGTTGGCTTAAAGGGGGTTAAAATATTTTGGAATGTCTCAAAAGTTTGGATGCACGCTTGTTGATCAAATTGGCGTCCAAATTTACGATCAAATTTAAATTCTAAGAAACTGCTCGAAAGGAAAACTCCGTTGTGCGGTTTCAACAGGGTTGGGCTTAAAGGCGGCCAAAATAGCTTGAAACGTCGCGAAAGTTGGTGTGCATGCTTGTCTATCCAATATGCATCCAAAACATATGACCAGGTTTAAATTCTAAGAATCTGGTCAAAGCTGAGACTTCATCATGCAGTTTTGTTAGGGTTTGGCTTAAAGATCGTGAAAATAGCTCTCAACATCGTGAAAGCTGGCATGCACTCTTATTTCCAAATGAGGATTTAAATCTATGATTAAATTTTAATTTTGAGAAATTAGTCAAACGTGAAACTTCGTTGTGCGGTTTTGCTAAGGTTGGGCTTAAAGTGGGTCAAAATAGCTTAAAACGTCGCGAAAGTTGGCGGGCATGCTTGTCTATCCAATATGCATTCAAACATATGACCAGGTTTAAATTCTAAGAATCTGGACAAAGCCGAGACTGCATCATGCAGTTTTGTTAGGGTGTGGCTTAAAGATGGCGAAAATAGCTCTCAACATCGTGAAAGTTGGCATGCACTCTTATTTTCCAAATGTGGATTTAAATCTATGATTAAATTTTAATTTTGAGAAATTAGTCAAACGTGAAACTTCGTTGTGCGGTTTTGCTAAGGTTGGGCTTAAAGGGGGTGAAAATATTTTGGAATGTCTCAAAAGTTTGCATGCAGGCTTGTTGATCAAATTGGCATCCAAATTTATGATCAAATTTAAATTCTAAGAAACTGCTCGAAAGGGAAACTCCGTCGTGCGGTTTCAACAAGGTTGGGCTTAAAGGGGGTCAAAATAGCTTGAAACGTCACGAAATTTGGCGTGCATGCTTGTCTATCCAATATGCATCCAAACATATGATCAGGCTTAAATTCTAAGAATCTGGTCAAAGCTGAGACTGAATCATGTAGTTTTGTTAGGGTTTGGCTTAAAGATGGCGAAAATAGCTCTCAACATCGTGAAAGTTGGCATGCATTCTTATTTTCCAAATACGGATTTAAATCTATGATTAAATTTTAATTTTGAGAAATTAGTCAAACGTGAAACTTCGTTGTGCGGTTTTTCTAAGGTTGGGCTTAAAGGGGGTGAAAATATTTTGGAATGTCTCAAAAGTTTGCATGCACACTTGTTGATCAAATTGGCATCCAAATTTATGATCAAATTTAAATTCTAAGAAACTGCTCGAAAGGGAAACTCCGTCGTGCAGTTTCAACAGGGTTGGGCTTAAAGGGGGTCAAAATAGCTTGAAATGACGCGAAAGTTGGCGTGCATTCTTGTCTATCCAATATGCATAAAAACATATGAGCAGGTTTAAATTTTAAGAATCTGGTCAAAGCTGAGACTACATCATGCAGTTTTGTTAGGGTTTGGCTTAAAGATGGCGAAAATAGCTCTCAACATCGTGAAAGTTGGCATGCACTCTTATTTTCCAAATGCGGATTTAAATCTATAATTAAATTTTAATTTTGAGAAATTAGTCGAATGTGAAACTACGTTGTGCGGTTTTGCTAAAGTTGGGCTTAAGGGGGTGAAAATATTTTGGAATGTCTCAAAAGTTTGCATGCACGGTTGTTGATCAAATTGGCATCCAAATTTATGAACAAATTTAAATTCTAAGAAACTGCTCGGAAGGGAAACTCCTTCGTGCGGTTTCAACAGGGTTGGGCTCAAAGGGGGTCAAAATATCTTGAAACATCGTGAAAGTTGACGTGCATGCTTGACTATCCAATATGCATGCAAACATATGACCAGGTTTATATTCTAAGAATCTGGTCAAAGGTGAGACTGCATCACACAGTCTTGTTAGGGTTTAGCTTAAAGATGGCGAAAATAGCTCTCAACATCGTGAAAGTTGGCATGCACTCTTATTTTCCAAATGCGGATTTAAATCTATGATTAAATTTTAATTTTGAGAAATTAGTCCACTGTCAAACTTCGTTGTGCGGTTTTGATAAAGTTGGGCTTAAAGGGGGTCAAAATAGCTTGAAATGTCGCGAAAGTTGGCGTGCATGCTTGTCTATCCAATATGCATCCAAACATATGACCAGGATTAAATTCTAAGAATCTTCTCAAAGCTGAGACTGCATCATGTAGTTTTTTTAGGGTTGGCTTAAAGATGGCAAAAATAGCTCTCAAGATCGTGAAAGTTGGCATGCACTCTTATTTTCCAAATGCGGATTTAAATCTATGATTAAATTTTAATTATGAGAAATTAGTCAAACGTGAAACTTCGTTGTGCGATTTTGCTAAGGTTGGGCTTAAAGGGGGTGAAAATATTTTGGAATGTCTCAAAAGTTTGCATGCACGCTTGTTGATCAAATTGGCATCCAAATTTATGATCAAATTTAAATTCTAAGAAACTGCTCGAAAGGGAAACTCCATCGTGCTGTTTCAACAGGGCTGGGCTTAAAGGGGGTCAAAATAGCTTGAAACGTCTCAAAAGTTGGCGTGCATGCTTGTCTATCCAATATGCATCCAAACATATGTCCAGGTTTAAATTCTAAGAATCTGGTCAAAGCTGATACTGCATGATGCAGTTTTGATAGGGTTTGGCTTAAAGATGGCGAAAATAGCTCTCAACATCATGAAAGTTGGCATGCACTCTTATTTTCCAAATGCCGATTTAAATCTATGATTAAATTTTAATTTTGAGAAATTAGTCAAACGTGAAACTTCGTTGTGCAGTTTTCCTAAGCTTGGGCTTAAAGGGGGTGAAAATATTTTGAAATGTCTCAAAAGTTTGCATGCACGCTTGTTGATCAAATTGGCATCCAAATTTATGATCAAATTTAAATTCTAAAAACTGCTCGAAAGGGAAACTCTGTTGTGCGGGTTCAACAGGGTTGGGCTTAAAGGGGGTCAAAATAGCTTGAAACGTCGCGAAAGTTGGCGTGCATGCTTGTCTATCCAAAATGCATCCAAACATATGACCAAGTTTAAATTCTAAGAATATGGTGAAAAGTTTGTATGCATGCTTGTTGATCAAATTGCCATACAAATTTATGATCAAACTTATATTCTAAGAAACTGCTCGAAAGGGAAACTCCGTCGTGCGGTTTCAACAGGGTTGGGCTTAAAGGGGGTCAAAATAGCTTGAAACGTCATGAAAGTTGGCGTGCATGCTTGTCTATCCAATATGCATTCAAACATATGATCAGGTTTAAATTCTAAGAATTTGGTCAAAGCTGAGACTGCATCATGCAGTTTTGTTAGGGTTTGGCTTAAAGATGGCGAAAATAGCTCTCAACATTGTGAAAGTTGGGATGCACTCTTATTTTCCAAATGTGGATTTAAATCTATGATTAAATTTTAATTTTGAGAAATTAGTCAAACGTGAAACTTCGTTGTGCGGTTTTGCTAAGTTTGGGCTTAAAGGGGGTGAAAATATTTTGGAATGTCTCAAAAGTTTGCATGCACGCTTGCTGATCAAATTGGCATCCAAATTTACGATCAAATTTAAATTCTAAGAAATTGCTCGAAAGGGAAACTCCGTGGTGTGGTTTCAACAGGGTTTGGCTTAAAGGGGGTCAAAATAGCTTGAGACGTCGTTAAAGTTGACGTGCATGCTTGTCTATCCAATATGCATCCAAACATATGATCAGGTTTAATTCTAAGAATATGGTCAAAGCTGAGACTGCATCATGCAGTTTTGTTAGGGTTTGGCTTAAAGATGGCGAAAATAGCTCTCAACATTGTGAAAGTTGGCATGCACTCTTATTTTCCAAATGCGGATTTAAATCTATCATTAAATTTTAATTTTGAGAAATTAGTCAAACGTGAAACTTCGTTTTGCGGTTTTGCTAAGGTTGGCTTAAAAGGGGTGAAAATATTTTGGAATGTCTCAAAAGTTTGAATGCACGCTTGTTAATCAAATTGGCGTCCAAATTTACAATCAAATTTAAATTCTAAGAAACTGCTCGAAAGGGAAACTCCGTCGTGCGGTTTCAGCAGGGTTGGGCTTAAAGGGGTTCAAATAGCTTGAAACGTCGCGAAAGTTGGCGTGCATGCTTGTCTATCCAATATGCATCCAAACATATGATCAGGTTTAAATTCTAAGAATCTGGTCAAAGCTGAGACTTCATCATGCAGTTTTGTTAGGGTTTGGCTTAAATATGGCGAAAATAGCTCTCAACATCGTGAAAGCTGGCATGCACTCTTAATTTCCAAATGAGGATTTAAATCTATGATTAAATTTTAATTTCGAGAAATTAGTCAAACGTGAAACTTCTTTGTGCGGTTTTGCTCAGGATGGGCTTAAAGGGGGTGAAAATATTTTGGAATGTCTCAAAAGGTTGAATGCATGCTTGTTGATCAAATTGGCATCCAAATTTACGATCAAATTTAAATTCTAAGAAACTGCTCGAACGGGAAACTCCGTCGTGCGGTTTCAACAGGGTTGGGCTTAAAGGCGGTCAAAATAGCTTGAAACGTCGCGAAAGTTGGCGTGGATGCTTGTCTATCCAATATGCATCCAAACATATGATCAAGTTTAAATTCTAAGAATCTGGTCAAAGATGAGACTGCATCATGTAGTTTTGTTAGGGTTTGGCATAAAGATGGCGAAAATAGCTCTCAACATCGTGAAACTTGGCATGCACTCTTATTTTCCAAATGCGGATTTAAATCTATGAATAAATTTTAATTTTGAGAAATTAGTCAAACGTGAAACTTCGTTGTGCGGTTTTTCTAAGGTTGGGCTTAAAGGGGGTGAAAATATTTTGGAATGTCTCAAAAGTTTGCATGCACGCTTGTTGATCAAATTGGCATCCAAATTTATGATCAAATTTAAATTCTAAGAAACTGCTCGAAAGGGAAACTCCGTCGTGCGGTTTCAATAGCGTTGGGCTTAAAGGGGGTCAAAATAGCTTGAAACGTCGCGAAAGTTGGCGTGGATGCTTGTCTATCCAATATGCATCGAAACTTATGATCAGGTCTAAATTCTAAGAATCTGGTCAAAGCTAAGACTGCATCATGCAGTTTTGTTAGGGTTTGGCTTAAAGATGGCGAAAATAGCTCTCAACATCGTGAAAGTTGGCATGCACTCTTATTTTCCAAATGCGGATTTAAATATACGATTAAATTTTAATTTTGAGAAATTAGTCAAACGTGAAACTTCGTTGTGCGGTTTTGCTAAGGTTGGGCTTAAAGGGGGTGAAAATATTTTCGAATGTCTCAAAAGTTTGCATGCACGCTTGTTGATCAAATTGGCATCCAAATTTACGATCAAATTTAAATTCTAAAAACCTGCTCGAAAGGGAAACTCCGTCGTGCGGTTTCAACAGGGTTGGCCTTAAAGGAGGTCAAAATAGCTTGAAACGTCGCGAAAGTTTGCATGCATGCTTGTCTATCCAATATGCATCCAAACATATGATCAGGTTTAAATTCTAAGAATCTTGTCAAATCTGAGACTGCATCATGCAGTTTTGTTAGGGTTTGGCTTAAAGATGGTGAAATTAACTCACAACATTGTGAAAGTTGGCATGCACTCTTATTTTCCAAATGGGGATTTAAATCTATGATTAAAATTTAATTTTGAGAAATTAGTCAAACGTGAAACTTCGTTGTGCGGTTTTGCTAAGGTTGGGCTTAAAGGGGGTGAAAATATTTTGGAATGTCTCAAAAGTTTGCATGCACGCTTGTTGATCAAATTGGAATCCAAATTTATGATCAAATTTAAATTCTAAGAAACTGCTTGAAAGGGAAACTCCGTCGTGCGGTTTGAACAGTGTTGGGCTTAAAGGGGCTCAAAATAGCTTGAAACGTCGCGAAAGTTGGTGTGCATGCTTGTCTATCCAATATGCATCCAAACATATGATCAGGTTTAAATTCTAAGAATCTGGTCAAAGCTGAGACTGCATCATGCAGTTTTTTTAGGGTTTGGCTTAAAGATGGCGAAAATAGCTCTCAACATCGTGAAGTTGGCATGCACTCTTATTTTCCAAATGTGGATTTAAATCTATGATTAAATTTTAATTTTGAGAAATTAGTCAAACGTGAAACTTCGTTGTGCGGTTTTGCTAAGGTTTTGCTTAAAGGGGGTGAAAATATTTTGGAATGTCTCAAAAGTTTGCATGCACGCTTGTTGATCAAATTGGCATCCAAATTTATGATCAAATTTAAATTCGGAGAAACTGCTCGGAAGGGTAACTCCGTCGTGCGGTTTCAGCAGGGTTGGGCTTAAAGGGGGTCAAAATAGCTTCAAACTTCGCGAAAGTTTGCGTGCATGCTTGTCTATCAAACTTCGCGAAAATAGCTCTCAACATCGTGAAGTTGGCATGCACTCTTATTTTCCAAATGCGGATTTAAATCTAGGATTAAATTTTAATTTTGAGAAATTAGTCAAACGTGAAACTTCGTTGTGCGGTTTTGCTAAGGTTTTGCTTAAAGGGGGTGAAAATATTTTGGAATGTCTCAAAATTTTGCATGCACGCTTGTTGATCAAATTGGCATCCAAATTTATGATCAAATTTAAATTCTGAGAAACTGCTCGAAAGGGAAACTCCATCGTGCGGTTTCAACAGGGTTGGGCTTAAAGGGGGTCAAAATAGCTTGAAACGTCAAGAAAGTTGGCGTGCATGCAAACATATGATCAGGTCTAAATTCTAAGAATCTGGTCAAAGCGGAGACTGCATCATGCAGTTTTGTTAGGGTTTGGCTTGAAGATGGTGAAAATAGTTCTCAACATCGTGAACGTTGGCATGCACTCTTATTTTCCAAATGCAGATTTAAATCTATGATTAAATTTTAATTTTGAGAAATTAGTCAGCTGTGAAACTTCGTTGTGCGGTTTTGCTAAGGTTGGGCTTAAAGGGGGTGAAAATAGTTTGGAATCTCTCAAAAGTTTGCATGCACGCTTGTTGATCAAATTGGCATCCAAATTTATGATCAAATTTAAATTCTAAGAAAGTGCTCGAAAGGGAAACTCCGTCTTGCGGTTTCAACAGAGTTGGGCTTAAAGGGGGTCCAAATAGCTTGAAACGTTGCGAATGTTGGAGTGGATGCTTGTTTATCCAATATACATCCAAACATATGACCAGGTTTAAATTCTAAGAATATGGTCAAAGCTGAGACTGCATCATGCAGTTTTGTTATGGTTTGGCTTAAAGATGGCGAAAATAGCTCTCAACATCATGAAAGTTGGCATGCACTCTTATTTTCCAAATGCGGATTTAAATCTATGATTAAATTTTAAAATTGACAAATTAGTCAAACGTGAAAATTCGTTGTGTGGTTTTGCTAAGGTTGGGCTTAAAGGGGGTGAAAATATTTTTTAATGTCTAAAAAGTTTGCATACACGCTTGTTGATCAAATTGGCTTCCAAATTTATGATCAAATTTAAATTCTAAGAAACTGCTCGAAAGGGAAACTCCGTCATGCGATTTCAACATGGTTGAGCTTAAAGGGGGTCAAAATAGCTTGAAACATCCCGAAAGTTGGCGTGCATGCTTGTCTATCAAATATGCGTCCAAACATATGACCAGGTTTAAATTCTAAGAATCTAGTCAAAGCTGACACTGCATCATGCAGTTTTTTTAGGGTTGGCTTAAAGATGGCGAAAATAGCTCTCAACATCGTGAAAGTTGGCATGCACTCTTATTTTCCAAATGCGGATTTAAAGCTATGATTAA